>CM023489.1:53874111-54114111 GCA_013339685.2 Hyalomma asiaticum | reverse complement strand
TCGTTAGTTTATATAGCCATACAGAAAGGGCGGAAACGATTTACTGAGTGAGTGGGAAAAGATGGGAGGGGGCAGAGGGGCACCAACATGTTTTCTCCCAATGCGCGTACGGCGGCAATTTTGAAGAGCTGGCGGAAAGGGCAGAGGTGATAGGCACGTGGTCGGCTCCACGGTGGCACTGAAAAAAGTAAATAAATAAAATAAAAACAAGGAGTGCCGTTCGACCTACTGCATCGGGACGATCCTGGGAAAGCCATTGTCAGCATAACGACACGTCCAGCGACGAACATGGCTTTGAGTGGTTGCTCGTTTTGGGGAGCGTCGTGGTTAAGAATGCCGCCGCGGTTGAAAGCGGCCGCCAGAAGAGGAAGGGGGGGGGGGGGGGCAGAGACGGTAAGGCGCGCCACAAGAAAGAAAAAAAAGAGAGAAAAAGAAAAACATGGAGTGAGACCAGTAAAGAATCCATACGTATCTTTCGGAGTACGTGCGGTAGGGGCCTGATGTTCTGTGATATGAATGGCGTTATCAATAAAAGGGGGCGATATGTGGGCGAAGTAGAAAAATATTTGAATAAACGATTATAAGGAAAATGCAGTAGTTGAAAAGTGAGCGAAAAAGACGGAAGAAGTTATACAAAGCGCCACATATTTCACGTTGACATGGACAACAGGTACGATCACCGAAAGCGCCGGCTCTGACATAAAGCAGCACTGTTTTCATGTCGGTTATTGGTTAATTTGATGTTAAGTTTCACTTGGTGTTATTCTCGCTTTAATGTACGCACAACAGGAAGAGCGCCCGGACATTCATTTATTCCATTTTCCAGTGTGCCGAATTTATGAATTAGATATGATTCGCGCTGCTCGCGCTCCCTGGGAGAGCGGAAGTTCCCTTGCAGCAGTGTTACCCGAATTGAATCAAAACTGTGACCTTCCGATCCGATATGCCTGGAGAGAGGGAGGTTTGGTTGTGTTTTCACATGTGATCGGTGGTTGTTGAACCTGATTCGGAAAGGCGTAGCGGTTTGTCCGATGTACTGCTTAGAGCAGACCCCACACTCCAACAGGTAGACCACGTTTGGTGAGTCGCAATTAAGGTCGCCGCGGATTGAATGTGTAAAATTGCAGTGTGTGCTTTTGGCTATTGTGCTAGTTTGCATGTGTTTGCACACCATGCATCTGTTCTTTCCGCAGGGTCGGCAACCGGCTTGTGGGGCTCTTTTTGTTTTAGAGTGTATAACATAGTCCCTGATGTTTTTTGGACGCCTATACACCACTCTAGGGGGAGTAGTGAAGAGCTTCTTAAGACGGTCGCTTTGCTCAAGGATATTAAAGTGTTTTTTGAGAATTTTGTTAACATTTGGCGCGTGACTTGTGAATGTCAGAATTAGGTTGCGCTGTTCTGTTTGGCTTTCTTTCTTCTGATTGTGTAGGAGTTGGTGGCGGTTCAGGTTAGCTGCTTTTTGTATTGCGTCGTCAATGATGGGCGGCGGGTATTGCTGTTTGATGAGTACGTTACGCAGGTGTTCTGTGTTATCTTTAAAGTCTTTTGTTTCTGAGCAGATTCTCCTAAATCGGTGTGCCTGGGAGTATGGTATGCTGGTTTTGCAGTGCCGCGGATGGCAGCTTTTAAAGTGGAGGTATTGTTGCGTGTCTGTGGGCTTCCTGTACACCTTGGTTATCAGCTTACCCTTGTCGACCCTGACGTTCACATCGAGGAAGTTAATTTCAGTTTTCGAATAGGTATGAGTGAAGGATATGCTCTCATGTGTCTGGTTAAATGAGTCAACAAAATTAAGTAGTTGTTCTTCTGTGTTTGTCCAGATGAGGAAGATGTCATCGAGGTACCGCTTATAAAAAGCAGGGCGCGTGGGATACGTTGCTAGAAAACTTGATTCGATCTCATGCATAAATATATTTGCATAATTTGGTGCCATCCGGGTACCCATCGCCGTGCCATTTGTTTGGAGGAAATATTGGTTGCCGAATTCGAAGCTATTTAGTTCGAGAAATATTGAAATAACAGACGGCGCGTTCCTTGTCACTTTAGATGTCACTTCGCTATACACAAACATACCACACGGTGATGGAATTAGAGCACTTGTGAGGTCCTACACGGAAAATAAATCAGCTTCGTCGCCACCTCCAATCGTCATTGAAACTCTTGCTAGAATTGTTCTCGAACTAAATAGCTTCGAATTCGGCAACCAATATTTCCTCCAAACAAATGGCACGGCGATGGGTACCCGGATGGCACCAAATTATGCAAATATATTTATGCATGAGATCGAATCAAGTTTTCTAGCAACGTATCCCACGCGCCCTGCTTTTTATAAGCGGTACCTCGATGACATCTTCCTCATCTGGACAAACACAGAAGAACAACTACTTAATTTTGTTGACTCATTTAACCAGACACATGAGAGCATATCCTTCACTCATACCTATTCGAAAACTGAAATTAACTTCCTCGATGTGAACGTCAGGGTCGACAAGGGTAAGCTGATAACCAAGGTGTACAGGAAGCCCACAGACACGCAACAATACCTCCACTTTAAAAGCTGCCATCCGCGGCACTGCAAAACCAGCATACCATACTCCCAGGCACACCGATTTAGGAGAATCTGCTCAGAAACAAAAGACTTTAAAGATAACACAGAACACCTGCGTAACGTACTCATCAAACAGCAATACCCGCCGCCCATCATTGACGACGCAATACAAAAAGCAGCTAACCTGAACCGCCACCAACTCCTACACAATCAGAAGAAAGAAAGCCAAACAGAACAGCGCAACCTAATTCTGACATTCACAAGTCACGCGCCAAATGTTAACAAAATTCTCAAAAAACACTTTAATATCCTTGAGCAAAGCGACCGTCTTAAGAAGCTCTTCACTACTCCCCCTAGAGTGGTGTATAGGCGTCCAAAAAACATCAGGGACTATGTTATACACTCTAAAACAAACAGAGCCCCACAAGCCGGTTGCCGACCCTGCGGAAAGAACAGATGCATGGTGTGCAAACACATGCAAACTAGCACAATAGCCAAAAGCACACACTGCAATTTTACACATTCAATCCGCGGCGACCTTAATTGCGACTCACCAAACGTGGTCTACCTGTTGGAGTGTGGGGTCTGCTCTAAGCAGTACATCGGACAAACCGCTACGCCTTTCCGAATCAGGTTCAACAACCACCGATCACATGTGAAAACACAACCAAACCTCCCTCTCTCCAGGCATATCGGATCGGAAGGTCACAGTTTTGATTCAATTCGGGTAACACTGCTGCAAGGGAACTTCCGCTCTCCCAGGGAGCGCGAGCAGCGCGAATCATATCTAATTCATAAATTCGGCACACTGGAAAATGGAATAAATGAATGTCCGGGTGCTCTTCCTGTTGTGCGTACATTAAAGCGAGAATAACACCAAGTGAAACTTAACATCAAATTAACCAATAACCGACATGAAAACAGTGCTGCTTTATGTCAGAGCCGGCGCTTTCGGTGATCGTACCTGTTGTCCATGTCAACGTGAAATATGTGGCGCTTTGTATAACTTCTTCCGTCTTTTTCGCTCACTTTTCAACTACTGCATTTTCCTTATAATCGTTTATTCAAATATTTTTCTACTTCGCCCACATATCGCCCCCTTTTATTGATAACGCCATTCATATCACAGAACATCAGGCCCCTACCGCACGTACTCCGAAAGATACGTATGGATTCTTTACTGGTCTCACTCCATGTTTTTCTTTTTCTCTCTTTTTTTTTCTTTCTTGTGGCGCGCCTTACCGTCTCTGCCCCCCCCCCCCCCCCTTCCTCTTCTGGCGGCCGCTTTCAACCGCGGCGGCATTCTTAACCACGACGCTCCCCAAAACGAGCAACCACTCAAAGCCATGTTCGTCGCTGGACGTGTCGTTATGCTGACAATGGCTTTCCCAGGATCGTCCCGATGCAGTAGGTCGAACGGCACTCCTTGTTTTTATTTTATTTATTTACTTTTTTCAGTGCCACCGTGGAGCCGACCACGTGCCTATCACCTCTGCCCTTTCCGCCAGCTCTTCAAAATTGCCGCCGTACGCGCATTGGGAGAAAACATGTTGGTGCCCCTCTGCCCCCTCCCATCTTTTCCCACTCACTCAGTAAATCGTTTCCGCCCTTTCTGTATGGCTATATAAACTAAAGAGAGAAAACGAAATGTTGTCTTGAGAAAGGTCAGGCTCTGACCGAAACGTCGACAAATAAATGAAACTTTACTGAAGTGCTACGTCTCATATTTATATTCATGCGGCAGCCGAAGTTATCTACTTCGCCAAACTATATATATATATATATATATATATATATATATATATATATATATATATATATATATATATATATATATATATATATATGGGTGGCCGGTGAACGGTTCTCCAGCGCGAGCAGTCGGTATTTTTCCATCAAGAAACTCCCTAGAAGACGCTGCCTTTGTCTTGTTTCTCACGGGTGAGAGCGCGTTCTCCTTCTTTGCGATCTGGTAGCGCGTTTATCGAAGAAAGCGCGTTTCCATAGTCAACGCGCGCCTTTCGCTCTCTCTGTCTCTCTCTCTCTCTCACACAAGACAGTAGATGGAAGAGTGAGAGAGCTCGCACGCCGGGAGGCACGTGCCGAGGGCGCGGCTTCCTAGTAGCGCGTTCCTGGTAGGTAACGCGCTACTACAACGGACGGACAGACCCAAACCTTAAGGAGCTTCGCCCCTAAAAAAAGAGTGGTGGCATGTCTGCTTCCTTCAGTAGAAATAACTTCAGAAGATGCTAGTCTCCTGCCGCCCCTGATATGTAACACCCACTCTTCTCACCCCTCCCACCACTTCATGCTTTCTCCCCCCCCCCCCCCCCCCCCTTTCATTCCTCCCATGATGGATGCAATGCAGGCGTTGCTGAATTGAAATTTCCCGCGTTCGGGCTCTGCTCTCGCACCAACTTTTGAGGCCTTTTATGACTTGGTTTAAAGCCGGCTACAGAGCCGCGGCTTCTGTTGGCTTATCTTGAACGCGTTATTTTAACGCGTAATACTATTTCTAGCGTGTTGATGTTGCATTTGATAACGTAAAACCCAGATAAATGGAAGCTGTGCGTGACGGTTATATGCAGATATTATGCTTCAAATATGCCTGAGGTTTCTCTGCGCTGTATATTGTTGATGTGCATGACCACCTGCGACCACTGCTGGTACATTGTCTGGTTTTCATCGGCCGGTTGAAGCAGCCGGTTGATCCTGATTGATCGGCCGATTCAACCACCCGGCCGGTTTTGGCCGGGTGGTTGAATCGAGTGGCAGACAGGCAAACATTGGGTTTTGGTGTTTTGGTAGCCCAAGGAAGACAATTGTCTAAAAAAAAGGGCTGCGGCTTAGCTCAGCTAAGCCTGGTTATGCGAGCGAAAGCTTGTTGTGCTGTGTTGCTAAGCCGGGTCCGACTCATATAGACAACCACATGTTTTGAATAGTTTGCATGGTTTATTCGGGGTTTGGTTCTACGGCAGGAAATACTGTTCTACGGTTGAAGCTCTGCTGTCTTGTGTGTGAGAGAGAGAGAGAGAGCGAAAGGCGCGCGTAGGCTATATACCGCCGCGGTGGTGTAGTGGTTACTGTACTCGGCTGCCACCCAAAATACGCGGATTCGATACAGGCCGCGGCGGTCGCATTTTCGATGGAGGAGAAAATGCCAGGTGCCCATGTACTGTGCGTTGTCGGCGCACGTTAAAGAACCCCAGGTGGTCTAAATTTCCGGAGCCCTCCACTACGGCCCTTCTCTTCTCTCTATCTCTTTCACTCCCTTTCCCCCTCCCCCACGGACGCTTAGCCGTGCTCCCTACATGGGCTGCTGAAATTAGCGTCCTTTCCTAACCGAACCATAATCATCATCATGATCAACGGTAGTCGGCAGCAGCGGCGACCGGAGCGCGGCCAGTCAATCGCGCGCGCACACACACGCACGCACGCACACACACACGCACACACAAACAAACAAACACGTATGCACTGGCGCGTACGCACGGTGGCGGAACTCCCCTAGTCACGCGGTATCTGTTCGTCGCTTAAAGGCGAAGCGGAGATACATGGCGAAATTCGCTCGGCTAGACCAGTAAAGCTTTCGCTTTAAAACTGCAAGCTCCCGCCATCGAACGGTCTCAGTGCGTGGTCGTAATGGTCGCAAACACAGTGGTAGCCCGGCGGTCAGCTTGTGGTGTTAATCCCTAAGGCAGATCAAGCTGCGAGGCTCGATCATCCTCCGCGTTTCGATGTGTGTGAAACGCAAGCACACCTGTATATCCATATGTCAGTCAACGTTGAAAAACACGAGACGGTCTAAATATCCGGGCACAATTATATCGAGATATTCGCACGTAAAACCTGAGGATCACTTAAACGCCTTGCTAGCGGTCAACTCGCGCGTTCTCAGACCTCAATATTTATGCCTGCTCCTTAAAAAGGGTCCCTGAAACGTTTCTCTGGCATTGTGTCATTGCTTAGGCAAGACAATTGTGAAATCATTCACACCATAAATAAAGCGAGGGACCCTGCGCTAAGGTAGCTACGGGCTTATTTCTGTCGCTTTCCTCCTTACCACTGCTGTTCCTCCTCAACTCGAACAGCTGCGGAGTGCGTGCTAGCGACGACTGCTCCTAGCTCCCACGTCAGCCGCTGTGCAGAGCCCTCCGTAGCGACATAGCGCCGCGATGTCTTTACTGAGGTCGCCAGCCTCGGCAGTGCTAGCCTCTGTCATAGTGCGCCGGCGACTCGTATGTGCGCCGCCAGATGCCGCGACGATACCGTTGGCTGCCCTTCAGTGCTCGTGACGTCACGTGGGTTGCGCTTCGTAGCACCCATCGCATGTCCCATGGGAACGGGCGGTTGAAAACTCTTCGAGTTGAGTCGCGTCGATCTCTCACGATGTGCGTATTTAAAACTTTGTAGTAAATTACACGCTTAACGCAATGTGCTGATATTGCTTCGCTAATGATCAGAAGGACTCGGGCTATAGGTGCAACTCATCTGTACAAAATCACCAAAACCGTTTCAGGGTCCCTTTAAGAGCAGCATGTCGCGATAGGCACGCACTCGAAATGTTTGAACCAGCCGTCAAAAGCACTATCCGCTATATATCAAAAACATTTGCATTATAATTGTTTTCAGTTCGATGGTTAAGCTGTGCCTTGTGAATTAATGACGGCGCATCAACCGCTATCATAGAAGCCCCTTCATGACAGCGTTTACTACAGCACAATATCCCAAAGAAAAGCGCGCACCTGGCTACATGCATGATCCCTCCTTATCCTTATAGCACGCCAAGTCGTATGGCGTATGGCGGCTGAAACAGGCTGAGACACAAGGCTGCCGATCCGAAGTACGCAGCATCCGAATGTCTTCCGCGTGGGCCGCATTTCCATGGATGTGGAATATTGAGGCGAGGTGAAAGGACTGTTACTAGCCATTTTACTCGGTCACGTGTTCCATTATTTCAAGCATTTCCAAATAATGCACCTCTATGTGACCATGGTGCGCTCTTTGGAGGATGGCATTTCGTTCTTGAAAGGACAAGATGGGTCATGCGATCACGATTCCACACAATGGACTCAGCACGGAAACGTCAACTGCTCAATACTGATACATGCGTAACCATGCCTCCTGTTCATAAATCTTTCACAACTGTACCTTGGAGCACCGATATTTTAGCTCAACATCAGAAGTACCAGAAGCAGTTTATACAGAACTGCACAAAAATACTTATGTTTTAGTCCATGTCGGACATGTAAAAATGCAGGTGTCAGTGTAGGTTAAGGAACTCAAGGTGGTCGAAATTTCCGGAGCCCTCCATTACGGCGTCTCTCATAATGATATCGTGGATTTGGGACATAAAACCGCATAATTTATTATTGCTTATCCTTGTCGCTACTTATCGCCACGCGCGGCGTTCCGCTTTCCCTGCGCTCCCTCAATCACCCGTGCCCTCCTCAATGTGCTCTGGCGCGTTGACATGCGTACGGTTTCGGAAAGTGTTGAGAAATTCCCGCTCATTTTGCTAGCGAACGTCACTACATCGCGTTTAGATTATGGGCAAGTTCAAGGCTTTTCATGCACCTCGATGTGGAATGGAGTACAAGACACACATTGATAGAGTGTTTTATTTTCTTAGGGCAAAATCTAACTCGCGTGTTGTTGTAGGTATTGCATTTCTGTGATTGACTTCGATGTTGCGGCTTGTTACACCACCACCGGTTATAACTGGTCGCAGCTACTGCGGAAATTGTGCGTAAAAATTGTCCTCAGATATGTCAGCTTCCAGGTGGAGTACTGGTTCTCATAAAGGCATGTAGCTCTGTCAACAGCACGAAAACTATACCGAGTTAATCGACAATCAGGCAGGCCGAACGATACCAGACGCCCTTCGCTCAAAGAGAAATGTTTATCTCATACGCATCGCTATCATAAAATAGCGCAATGCTAAAAAAGTGCCCTTAACACGCGCTCTCAACTAGTACGTAGCTGGAAGCACTAGGGCATGGAAACTTCGACGAGTGGAAGCTCATTTGCATCGCATTAATAACATCTCAGTTACTGCGTTCAGACAGCCAGGCGCTCATCCCGTAATGCGATGAAAGGAACCGGGCTCGCGATTGATGAGACGGTCGTTTTTCATATTCATGAGGTATCGAAAGGAAAGAAGTCTCCCAAACAGCCTCTGAAAGCAGCACTGCAGCCTACAAGCATTCATGCATGCATGGATGCATGCGGTAAATCTCCGAAACTCCATTCGTGCACATCCCTCCATATATATAGAGCATAGACGGCATCAAACGAACGCGAGACTCGTGCCGATACGCTGGAGACCGGCATGCTTTTTCTTCCTCTTACGTAGACGCAAATTATATTTACGTTGCCTCTAGAGTTCTTCAATTATGCCGACCACATTGCCTTTTTCTTGCTTGTTTTGTACGCATGTATCATGCCAACGGGAGCTTTGACCGCTTAAGGCGATGCATCGACGTCGCAGTTACGTTGGTTTCTTGGGATTCACGTATTTGTTTCTTCCTTTCCTTACCACCACCTTAAATTAATTATGCGAGGAGTAAAAGAACACACGTGCCATCTCCATCTCAATGTAGCGTAGGATTGAGATTGTAGTCACACTGTACAAGGTGCTCGCAGTGCACGTTCATGCGCCGCTTGTATTCCCAGAATGTCGCTTATGAAATTACCCCAAGTGCCGTCTGGGGCCTTGGTATGGCCATTGCACTTCAGTATTCTCACCTTTTCTTTTTTCTTCTTTTGTCCGCATTTCTTATGCCTAGGTGGCGCGTGATTGCAGCTTCTGTATAGATTAGCGTGGCCATGCCCAGAATAGCGAGACCACTCAACGGCAATTCTTGCTGGCCTCAGAGAGTATTTCGTAGCTCCATTCTAGGTTGTGTCGTATAAACTGGGCGCATATGCAGTCCTCTGTAATGTTGTTTGCAAGCGGGAACAACGTCTAGAGCCAGCTTGCACAAGTCTCCAGTGAACAATCATGAAATCTCGCATAGAAAAAATAATTTCTGGGATTTGAGGACAGCAACTATGCGATTATGAGAGACGCCGTAATAGAAGGCTTCCCAAATTTCGACCACTCGTGCTTCGTATCAGACACACAAAGAAAAGATATACGAACAATTCACTACATCTTAATCTAAAGAAACGCGAGATCAATTAAAGTCACATATTACCGAAATCACTTACGAAGCCCTGAGCTAGGAAGCGGAGTATGCTTCGCAACTGTTGCGCCTTATTCGTATAGACTCGAGGAAGTACCCCCAAATGTCCAGACCTCGCCACATGTCGACAGAACAAACGCGTTCAGCCTCAAAAGCACGGGACGTTGTGTGCACAACACATTTCGCATGAACGGTTTATCGGCGGAGTGCTGGTCAAGAGCTAGCTTCAGTCTAAAGTTTGCTTCGAAGTTCCTCTCCTGTGCTGTCACGTGATATCTTGCCACGCGCGCTCAATTGCCGGCTTACATCCTGACGACGCCGTGGGCTGCTGTGCTACTAGGCCTACGCCCGGTAGGCTTAGTCCAGTGTTTTAGCTCCGTAAAAGAGGCTAAAACTATCTAGCCCGTACTCGAAAGCTTTAGCTTGTTAGCACATAAGGCTACGAACTTTTGTGCACAACTTCTCGACTGTTGCTTCTCCCCATTATACCTGCAAAATAATTACACTGCATCACTCAAAAAGGCGAGCACAAAGTAGGAGAGGACAAGTGACGGAATCTGACTTGAAAACAAGGTTCGTTCAAGTCACATAAGCCTTAGACACAAGTCGCATATGAACAAAACATATACATTTTCTTACAAATGCACAGTGTACGGGCCAACTCATATACTACGCACCAAGGAGTTTAAAACGACTTACAAAATTCTGCCTTTATATACAGCGCGCTAGTATGCCCACATTCAAAATAGGTGAACCATTAGAAAAATACTAACTTCCGCAGCATAAAATGAAGAAGCTGCATTTGCACATTTGTAAAATAGCCCATTACGTTGTCTAACACACCACCGAAGTTTTGAATAATGCACGTGGTGCTCTTTTCCTAAATATGAGAGGCCTTAGTCATCTCCATGACGTCTGTGGCGGCAAAAAAGAAAAAAAGAAACGGCCGTGCTTTCTAATATGCCTACATGCGCGCTTACTGCCGCGCAATGGTAAATTAAAGCAGCGCCTCATTAGGAGCTAATTACGAAATAGTATCAGGCGTGCAGGCGCTGAAACGAGAGAAGAGCACTAAACAGCGCAGAGGACGACATTCACATGAAATGGAGCATTATGGCGGAAGTGTGCAGGACCACACACGCATTTTGCGAATGCTCAGATATGTCAACGCCACCTGTCAATCAAACACACGTGGGGTCTAGGTAAGACATAAATGGTTCGGCGTTTCAATTTAAAAAAAAATAAAATGAAACAGTAGCTGTCTCAAGCCAGCGTTCTTACCTGCCTCGACCGTCGGACGAGTTTCTTGGTTAATAGGGAGTGTGAGAATTGGGGCCCCAAGGAGCTTGGGGACCCAATTCTCAAACTCCCTATTGTCTCTGCCTGAAACAGAGTTTAACATTCGTCTCACGTACTTCATCCGAATTACACGTAATGAGCTTCAAACCGGCACACCTGCGGTTCATTAAAGCCTGGTTTTGAAATATAGGGGGAAGCGAGTGCAATCGTCTTTTTTAAGTACTCGTACTTGGCCAGACCTAGCGTACAAATGTAAGCTTCCATGTTAGACGAAGCACCGCACACCTCTGGCAATAAATTCCGCACGTGCGCGCAGATTTCAAAATGTCTCTGGCTTTTTTTTTTTTTTTGATGTTGTTGTTGTCTGCACCATTTCTCGCAGTTCGGCGGTTAGACACTTAGAGCCGTTTAATGAAGGAACCGCACGTGTTATACGCATTAATACAGAAATGATGTATACGCTTCTTTAATGCAGCCTTTAAATAAACATTAATGAGTGTTAGTAACCACTACATTTAAAATGTGTCTAAAAGGGCTTCGATGCAGCAGCCAATCAACTATGCATGTGTTAGTTGAGATTTCAAGAAAGTTATTGATGGCGGCTCAAGGTAATAAAGGTAGGAATAAATTACGAATAAATTACGTCGAGCAAAGTACGGCGTCGTATCTCTTTTTGTTCTGCACCGTGGTAAAGAACGCTACAAACACTGCAGAAGCGGTCTACACGCCTTTAAATAATCTCCCGCGAAATAATTCTCTCACTTTCGCTCTTGAGATACAACAGTCAAACATATTTGTAAATTAACGGAGGAGCTGGGCTTAAGAGAATAAAATAAACTTTTGTTAGTACGCCCCCAATATATTTTTAATTTTCTTTTTTGCAATGCAGGTGCGTGGAATTATGTGATGGTTGTGGTGGCAGTGACAATGGTAGCGCCATTTTGATGGTCCTGACGTTTCAATGCTAACCAATTTCCGTTATAGATGGCATTGGTACCTATTTCAAATGAAAAAAAAAAGAAGTGTCAATAGAATTATAGACTTCTATGGCACTTGTGGATACAATAACCCAATGTTTCAATGCAACACGTGAACAAGTGACGCGAGGATGTACTCGATGCTTAAAACTCTTTCCGTTTTCATCATGCTCGCTATGTAACATCGTGAAATGACTATGCACCTGTACGCACAGGCCCCACCTTCAAGCTTACGTAATGTTTGCGTTTATCCACTTTACTGTTTCAAAACTAGGATGGGCAGTAATGAAGAGTTCACACGAACGGGTCCACTTAGGAACTTAGGCAGCCGTGAAACGAGCTCCACGACCACGCTTAAACCTCGCTTATTTTTTCTTTCTTCTTTTTTTTTCGCTGTGCTCATATTACGAAAGAGGAACCACGTGGTACAAGATGAGCACATATGCTCACCGTGCACGAGCTCATCTCATCCTAATATGGTTTTGATTTAGTGCTTCATGGGGTGTAACACGATGTCGTTGAGGAGCACGCGTCGAAAAACACCCGCTGTCGGCGTCGGCGTCCACGGCGGAAACAACCATCTCGGGCTATACCGCCGTGCTTCCTGAAGCACTCGACTAAACCCTCCGCCAAGGAACAGGTGCTTTTGGTGACCAAAAATTCAATTTCTAAAATTGAAATATGTCGCGAAAATCGTCACTGACACAAGCGCACAGTATAGCTGGGGCTGTAGTTTAGGTATACTAGAAAGTATAATACTATTATGAGGAGACAATCCGGAGTTGGACCACTGGCGCTATAGCGTTTACGCTTCAAGGCGAGGCTGAAGTGTCCAGTAATATTTTTCATTGGTCGAACCAGAGCAGAATTTTACATGCGGAGCATCTCTTGCTCGCGGGTATGTCACGCGTCCGGCGTCCGCACTCACACTACGCACGCGCGACTCTCCTCTCCCTTCCCTCTCTCCAACAGCTGCTGCAATAAATAAAGCGGGTAGAGAGAGCGCGCGCGCGATTCGCTTCAGTAGTATCTCCTTCTCCGATGAAAGAAGTTGGTGGTGTTGTGTGATGGAAGCAACAGTTCCGTCAGCGAGTGGGTTGACACAAGTACGCATCAACATCAACTCACAGTCTGACAAAGGTCACGCGATGCGTGGTGACGAATCAAATTAACAACGTAATAACATGCAAGGTTCACCGCAAAGGTAACACCGGAAAGCACTGCAAACCTGTAAACACCTCCGTTAAATGCACCGTTGAAACTCCCAGCGATGCTTCGCATCACCCCATGGTCCCCTTCGGGGAGATGGTGTAATTTTTTAACGTAAAAGACCTTATACGCTACTTCACAAGCAAAAAAAAAAGAGAGAAAGTACCTCAAGATAGTTACACGCTATGAAAAATGCGAGACCAGCGATGCGGAGCTTTCGACGTTAATCGGGGTGTAAGTGAGGATGTCGAGTTAGTGGTGTAACTTTGAACTTTAAAGTTCAAAGTTCCAATGACGTATCATTTATGTTATTTTTACCGCCCATCCTTATCAAGTACGTGACCCTTCGCCATGCACTCTTGCACCCCTTCCTTCCTTCGTTTATTTATTTTTTTTTCGTATTTACTTCCTTTTTCATATATTGAGTTTCGCAGACTTCTTATCATATAAGAGTAGGCTGAGGGCAGCAGCGGCCCTACTTTTCCCTTCTGTGTAACCAGAAACAGAAGACGGCCAAGTCTCTCTCTCTTTCTCGTTTGTCTTTTCATTTCTTTGTCTCTTTCATTGTCTGTTCCTTCTTTTTGTCTTTTCACATTTATTCTATCTTTATCTTTTCTATAATCACTACCCTTTAGCAGTGGGCTGAAGCCAAGATTGAGTCGAAGGCAAAAGTGACGCCAATTTTCCCCTCTTCTGCTGCGCTCAAGTACGTGTGTCGTTAAGAGCCTTACAGAGCAGCTCAGCTTCTAAGTAGTGACCGGCGTGGTTGACATCGAGAAGAATGGTATAAAAAATAATTCGCCGCGTATCAGCGGGCTTCGCTGAAAATGTCGTCGAAAGACGATAGTCTTCTGCCGGCCGTACTACGCTGCGTGATATATGGACGCCATCTGGCACCGCCACCGGGAAACATGAGCTTGTGCAGAATCCCTGGACAGCTGTCAGGTGGCAGCACCAAATCGTCGGCAGAGGCCTTTTTCGTGCATAGCGTCTCATTTTTAGCGCAGCCTAAGAAACACTAGGATCTTTAGAATTACGCATTTATATATTTTCTACTAAAGGAATACACTATCTAATACTTAGGTATTGATATTGCGCCTCATATATGCGTAATATTTGCTTTTTGTCGACAATGTTCACAAGTATGAACGCAGCTGCCACTTAAAGATGGCGGGGCATTTGGCGGGTAGGCTGAATCGTGCGACAGACAGACAAACAGGAAAACCAAAATTTCTTAGTTCTAGTGTCCTAAAAGAAAGAATGTCATCTTTGATGTTATAAGACGTGAAACAAGATCGCCTACAGTTAAGCGGTGATTTGGGATTGTTGGTGTGACATTGTAAGGCTTATAGTGCATGAAAAGACAAGGACGAAGAAGGACATGACACACACACAGGCGCTTACTTACAACAATATTTATTAGGAGCAAAGGACCCATGCATATACACAACTTTTTCACATGCATCATCATTAAAGTGCACTTTACAAAGCTTACGTACTATGACGAAGGTAAGCTAGTTCTTCGCGGGAGAGGGCAATTGAAGGTGTCGATGCACAGTTATCTCCGAGCCTGTCAGTCATTTCTGCTTCGATAATTCCTCGAGTTAACCTATCTCGGGCTCTTCCCACAATGAAGCAGTCACGGTATACGCTGGGATACATGTAGATCATGTAGATAGGCCAGCATCATGAGCCCCGGTACCAGAGCTCTTGCAATGCCTGCAGTGAGCGTCAAGGAGCCCACCTCGTTTTTGGTCGACGTAATATCTGTGTTCCTTCAAACGCTTATTGAGGCATCTTCCAGTCAATCCCGCGTAATGTTTTGCACACTTTAAAGGACGGTTGTGCAAAACTGTTCCTGCACATGCCACAAACGGTTCCTGGTGTTTCTTTTTACACATGGGCTTCTTGAACTTGCATGGTATGGTTAGTTGCAACTTTCTAGGCACCGAAAACACAACCTTAACCTTCGAACGTTTCCTTATTTTCTTTAAACCTTGAGATAGGCCGTGTGTATACGGAATCACAGCTACACGCCTCAAATGTATGTACGGACGGGAGTCTGGCAGAGGCCTGTTCTGAGAGCTTCTACTCGAGCAGGCACTCAGCAACGCCGATAAGAACATGTGTAGGGTAACCAGCCAAACTAAGACGGGGGATCTGATCCCTAAAGCTTTCGGTCATCTACTCAGGACATGAAAGCCTGACAATGTATGAGAATTCGCATCAATAACTTTGAAGCGTTATTAATCTGCATAAAGCAGTTATGTCCCGTATTCTTCCTTGCCCGTGAAAAAAAAACAGCAAGAACATCACAGTTACGTTATTTGGATTTGGGTTTCCTGCATGGTTTTGCTCTTTTCCATAACGGAAAAGCGACCAATGAGGAATATGTTCATGGCGTTCATACATAAGTTCGCATATTTTAGTACTCTGAACGCTGCTTAAAAGTGACCAGCTAGGCTTCTTGGAATTATTATTGACCCTAAATATCATACGCAATAATATAAGCAACGCACGTCGACCTAACGTGAGCAAAGCGTAAGATTTAGCTACACATTTCAGCACAGGAACTTGTCATTAAGATTTCAGTACCGCGAAGTAGGGACGCTAACGGCGAATTTGAACGTCAGCATTTACGTCTGAGATCGGCCTCTACTTCAGAAATGATTTTCATAACATTTTTCCACAAGGTTGAAGTAAAAAACAACATCGATAGCTTTTCCCTTGAGATTCACAAGACGTCGCATAGCGGAATAATTCCTTCAACACTGCATTAGGGGGTATGTAAAATTACTGGCATGTCCCTGTAAGCCTGAAGGTAGCCATGAAATCGAGACCTTTATGGAACGTCAGTATATAATGGGGGCCTATTCTGCCTTGAGAGCATAATGTTCCGAAATTGCGAATGCCCACAATCTTAGGTTCCCAATATCTTCTTAAATGCATAAATATGGACCATTCGCGTTTGGTATGCTTGGTTGTTGCTGATATTGCCCTGTAAGATTTATAAGCCGCACAGCGAGCATTAAATGGAGAGATCGAGCGCATTAAGCTGAGCTAATCCGATTATCGCTTTCGCCGTTAGAAGCAGTGGAGATAGATGTTGTACGCGGCTCCTACTTGGTGCACTGAATGTTTCCCTGTCGTATTTTTGCCTGTACTCCAATGACGCAGCCTCTAACAGTGAAGTGTTCAAACTTATCTCTTCATGTATTTAATTTGTATTTGAACATTGCCATATATCTGTCTGCAACGTGAGTTCGAAAAAATAAAGGCATTGTTTTGTTTGCTTGCATCAAAATATTCGTGTGTATACAACTACGAGCGGACTACAGTGTGCAGAGTGGTCATCTTCAGGCTGTTTAAATAAGGAAGTAAGCAACCCCATGTCTAGCTATTAGTCTAAGAAAAAGATACTTTGGAACCTTGTACGTATCAAATTCAAATGCACAAATGCTACCATAATCACACAGCAATCATAATTCTCGATTTTCGAATTCGAAGACACTCTTTTCCAGTCGTCTTCCTTTACGCCACACGTATGCAAGCCTTTCCAGCCTAGTGGCAAAATACTTTCAGCGCATAACATTAAGGTAGTGCTTGGCAATTTGCTCCTGGTGATAACAATGTCCTTCTGGAGTCATCAATTTTGATGCCTTAGTCCCTCGTCCTATGTATATAGTATCTCCCATATCTACTGGTCTTGGAGTCATGCAACATACTTCTCATTTGCGCTATAATTGTACATTACTTCTCCGTGAAGCCAACGCGGTTAGTGCCTGTGGACCACAGCGCGCATACTGTGGACCTTAATTTTGTACTGCTGAAGTGGAATGCCGAATCTGGTTCTGGGATCTACTGACCTTGCGTACCGACAAATTTCTCAATGCGCAGGCTGTGAAATTATTACGCGGCATCCAGATACAAAATCATATCCTATTTTAACGGGAAGTAATACACACGAACTTGTGCACGCGCTCAGCCATTTTCGAAATGCCAGCGGCGCAGTTCCCCCGACCTACTGGGAGAAGGTGGCCCTATTTGTACGTTGCGTAACCGAAGCATTGCTCCTTTATTGCTTGTCGTGTCTCAACATTGCAAACCAGCATATGGCACGTGGAACAGCCTGCAGCGAAGGCATTCTAAATAACTTCAACGGGATTGATTTGTTAAGTATCTGTCTTAAGTATATGTAAGTGTATGCATTCTCCTGAAACCACAATGCAGTCCATGCTAGCAGGACCGGATGCTTCATGACACGAAAGGAAGACATCGGCCTAGTCGCAAAATAGCTAACGGAAGTTTATGCCATATCATCATGGCTGCATCAATGAAGAAAGAAGCGAAAAGAAAGTTTCGAAAACGTAATTCGCTTAACATTTTTACGCCGCTGTAGAGAAATACCGTTGGAAGCTAAAAAATATGGAAAGAAAATATTCTAGGCGGCAAATGAGAGAGAATATAACAGAACAAAGTGATTGCCATTAAAGCCTGGAATTCTCTTCCTTATTCCATTAAAATATCGCATTCACTCGCTGCATTTAAAAAGTCATTAAAACAGTATCTATTAGACAAGTAATCTATCTTCATATCAATCATTCGGAGTACTTTGTATCGCTAAGATGTCTCCTCTTACACAGTTGCTACTTTTGTGAGCTTTTTTTACGTATTCACATGTTCAGTGTTGCTTCCCGTGTTCATATTTATTTTTCGTTTCGTTCATTTCTTAGCGTGTTTAAAGTTGTATAGTTTCATGCACCCTCAGCTTCTATATCGCTTCTCTTGTAAAAATATTCAACGTCGTAAAATTGTCAACAAAGTTCCCATGTTGGTTAGGTTTTATACTGCTTTACCATGATCTGTATTTCCAAGCTCATTTTTTTTTAATTTCGTATACTTCAATCATGTACCGAGGGTCCCGGTACGGTCTTATTACCTTGCGACCCTTTTCCGCATATTATATTTTTGTAATTTTATGCATTTGCAAATGAAAAAAAAAACTTGACTTGAACAAATCTCTTGAATTTTGCGGTTGTCGCAGCACGTAGCATGTCAAAAAGAAAAAGTTCGAAAGATTAAAATATAAAATGTTCACAATTAGAGGGCCATTTTAAAGACGATAGTCTTTCTTGGGATACTTGAAAGCAGAAATTTTGGTCTGTCTTTCTGTTTGTCTGTTTTTCACACGATTCAGCCACGCGGCCAAAAGTTTAAGCACTTGCCTAACGCCTAGCCACTTTGAAATGGAAGCTGCGTTCATACATCTGAATATTGTCGATCAAAAAGCAAATAATACGCACATCTGAGGCGCCACATCAATACGTAAGTATTAGGTGGTGTGTTCCTTCACTAGAAAATACATAGATACGTAATTCTAAAGACCCTATTGTTTTTTACGCTGCGCTAAAAATGCTACGCTATGCCGGAAATATGCACGAAAAAGGCCTCTGCCGATCCTGGCAGTTGCCCAGGGATTCTGCACAAGCTCATGTTTACCGACGGCGCTGCCGGATGGCGTCCATATCTCACGCAGCGTAGTGCGGCCGGCAGAAGACCATCATCTTTCGACGACATTTGCCGCGAAGCACACAGATACGGGGCCAATTTTTCATCTTTCCAGTTGAGACATCTATGTGTTTTCGGTAGGCGTGCCTGAATATTCGAATATTTCGATTGTTCGGACACGTCTACCCATATTACTGGAATATTTCGAAAATTGATCCAATATTTCCATTTTTCACATTTGCATTAGAGGCGATACAATCTATCCAAAACTTCGACCGTTATCGGTGGTCCGAGTACTCAACATGCAAATAGAATATGAGATGCGCTCATCTTGCAGAAAGTGACCGCACTTCCGCACTTGCCAGGATGCCGAGACCGCTAATTCCTATGTTTTTATAACCGTCATTACAGGACGCGGGCGTTATGGCGGCCGACGAAGAACTCACCCGCACGTACAGCTTGTCGCCGCGAGCAAGCTCTAACTAAACCATTTCGAAGTGCATGCTTCTGACCGCCGTTGGCAGTCGTGTAACCATGTTCGTTATTGCTCGATTTTTTCAACAGGTAATCGCAACGAGCTGCCGTGCAATTCTCAGCCGGACCGGTATGCAGGTCGTCTTCGGCTTGAATAACAGCGGCCTGATCGAGCGGAAGAACCCCTACTTCTTTATAATAGCCTTCATTGTTTACCATCACTTGCATTAGTATGTAAAATTTTGGCATTACAATTACAATACGACAAGCTCATCTAAGTAGTGTGTTCCTGATATCTATATATTTTGCGTTCTTTGTTTATTCTTACAGATATATAGTGTATTTCCTTAACATAGTTATGTGTTAAATATACGACTGTTCAAGGCTAATTTCTGCTTTCATATTCGGTTTTATATTGATGATTGATTGACCGATCGATTAATTCATTGAGGTTCCGTTATGGAAAGGACGCTAACTTCGGCAGCCCATGTAGGGAGCACGGCTAAGCGTCCATAGGGGTAGGGGAAAGGGAGTGAAAGAGATAGGAGAGAAAGGCCGTAGTGCAGGGCTCCGGAAATTTTGACCACCTGGGGTTCTTTAACGTGCACTGACAACGCACACTACATTCCCTTCTGGCCTTTCTATCTCCATTGAAAATGCAACCGCTCTGGCTGGGATTGAGCCTGCGTCTTTTGGTTGACAGCCGAGAACCATAACCGCTCCACCACCGCGGCGGACGATTTGATATTCGAAGCAAGAGTTACCATTTTATTTTGATTCGAAGAGTTTGATATTCGCGCACCGTCAGTTTTTGATCACCCTTGCCCATTCGCCGATGGTCCTTGCCCATCATAGCAAAGCGGTGCGCAGTAATGAGGGCTGCTATAATAACCACAATGCACGCATCTTTAGAAGTGGGCAGAGTTATGAGCAAAAAAAGTAAGCTCTTGTAACGCATCCTGATCCATCGCAATGCTTGCTTAACTGCACTGCATTTATCGCCTGTACCTCGTGCTACCTTCTGCTGGAATGGTCTTCCAGATGATATCGTCTCAGTGACCGATCATAAGTGTTTTGTGAACGATTAAACACGCTTTTTAGTTAATTTGTTTTATTTGCTGTCATGCATTTGCTATCATGTATTTTCGTTGAGACACTGTACAGTTGGTACAGTTGTCTTATATCTTGCCAGTTTTGTTGTTTCCATTGTTCTAATTTGCTCATTATTACTACGCCCCCTTAATCAATGCCAGCCAGGGCCTGTAAGGTGTTTTTCTAAATAAATAAGTAAATAAATAAATAAATAAATAGTGCAAAAATCACAGGAAGGGGATAGGCAGAAGTCTCCTGCTTAAATTGCCTGCTCCGAGTATTATTCAACAAAACAAAGCAACCTCTGATACAGTCGGGCTTTTCTCTTTCACGCTTTGATGCAGAACGGCAAGATTCCTAATCTTACCCAAATGTCGCGCTCATTTGTCGCGCCGATTCATTTATAATGCAGTACATTATCGGATTAAGTAGTCTTAACTCGTGAGATATGGAGCGCTGCTTCAACTAGGCAATGCAGAAAAAGCGACCCGGCTTTAGGAAACGAAGAAGAGTAATACCCGGCTAAAGAGATCTTTAATCTATTACACTCGCCACAGAATAAGTAATGAGTGGATACGAAGACTCGTGGCTCTTCTCTCTGCGTAGAGCGGCTTTACGAGAGCCGTGCATTCGCCCTGCCGCTGAGCTTTGATCATCGGCTTACTAGAGAAAATGCTTCTCTGTGCAATTTCAGAAATTTCACCCTTTATGTTATGAACGTACTGAGGTTGGTGGCGTGCTGCACAGGCGCACTCAACCAAAGGACACACCAAAGGACACAGGACCAAAGGATACACACATTTATGTGTGTATCCTTTGGCTGTGTTCATCTGTGCAGCGCGTTACCGACCCTAGTATGCCATGCCAACTATCCCCAGGCGAAGCACTTTTGAACAATATGAACATATTTTTCTAGTGGCGCGTCACGACCAGCGCATGAGAGAAGTTTAATATTGCCTTTTGTTCGTGCTTTAGATCGGGCGACCTACATATATCAAGTGAAACTCCGATGTTTAGTTCAATGTCCTCCGCTGAACGTGCTAAGGTTAAATGAATAATTACAGAAATTGCAGGCCCTAAGACAACAAGGAATTCTCGGCCTTTTTTCAATGAACTTGAACCACTTCAAGTAACCGTCGTTCACGCAAGGTATGTCGCGTTATAATCTGTTAAGCGTCTGCACGTTACAGGAAACAGCATCCATTCATTTCCAGTGGGCGTGTCCTCCAACATAGCATCATAGCAATAATAAAAAAGTAGACCGCATTACTCAGTCCACTATATTGTATGATCACGCTTTTTTTGATAGTGATGTCTATTTCTCAATTTACGCGAGATTTGGGTAAACAGCTGCATAAACGTTCAAAACCAAGTTTATCGTTAAGGATGACAGTGACGCTCCAAAGGTGACAATGACGAATAAATAAATTTTGTTCCGAAAGTGAGCATAGCTCCTTTGAAGCCAGTTATGCCGTCTAGAAAATAATTTCTCTTGAACTGCATGGGTAACACAACATGCTGTTAATGCATTCTCATGTATAATCGCTGAAACAGTTTTTCTACATTGTGAAACTTATTAAGCTGCGTAGTTATGAAATCATTCACATCATAAATTACGCAAGACACCTTGCACCAAGGCAGCTAAAATTGTGTTCCCATGGCACGGTCCTTCTTCACTACTGCTGTTTTTTGATAAATCCGCTTAGCTTCGGTGCGCACGGCAGCGGGAATCGTGCATCCCAAGACATTCGCTATGTATCTGCCTTTTCGTTTCCATTCACGCCACAGCATGCAGGCATCCAGTGGCTAGGGCTGCAAAACAGAAAAAGAAAAAAAAAGAATAGTTTAGAACTTGCCATCTTTACAACTCGCACAGACGGTGGCACCACATTTCCCTCTGGGTGACTGCGAAAATCTCTTCGACAGAACAGAAGTTAACAAAAGCAAACGTTGGCAGCCATCGTTATTATTGCAGTGTCTTTGACGGCAGCAATGTTACAATAACGTTCTATATCTTCTTGTGCAGTGAAGCACACAGAAAAAGAGGACGCTGCATATCTAGCTATTCCGGAGATAGGAACGGTGCATATAATCCTATTACCAAGCTCCACTATACAGCAGCCAAAATTGCCTCGTTCTCCAAGGATGACAGCCGTGATTTGCAACTGGTGCCTAGTTGCGGATCACTTGTGATTTATCAATTTGTCATACTTTGAGCACAGACCACGAAAGCAGCAGGATCAATCCAGCCGTAAATTGCGCTCTAACCCCTCCGATTCTACTGTAAAAAAATGTTGCGGACACTCACTTTAGTGCGCCATTTACTATCGCGAAGTGTTTTTGCGACAGAAAAAAGGATTCTGCCAGTTAGAGTGATTTGAATGTTGCCGCAGTTGGAGAAACAGCGGCTGCGAAAAAAAAAATGCTCTCAAAAGTACAACACTGCACAGAAGGCTTTGCATATTGCATATTTGCTAGGAAGGGGATATCGCTTTCTTACTGTCTTGCACTGGCCACCACTACCTTGTACTACGTTGTGCGTTTAGGTGAGGCAATGCAGCAAAAGTATGCCATATTTGAGGATTTTTTTGTAAATTATACGAAATATAAAATGACAATATAACAATATCTGTTGACTGGGCTTTTTCAAGCTTACAATACCTGTAAGCTTGAAAAAAGCATTCAAGTGGACAATCAAGCAGTTTTGGCGTGGAAGGGCTACAAACATCGAAAAATGAGCAAGGTTCCCAACGTTCAGGCTCATTTGTATTGGTGAGGTGGTTCAAGTAAAGATAGAAGCTTGTGCTCATTTGGATAACTACACAAAGGAGACTTATCCGTGAAAGTTTGGTCGAAGTGTGTTCTTTTTTTTTAAGCGAGAAAAAGTTTTGATGTTAGGCGTCTCCGGCCGCCAGCCCGTAAGTACGCATCACTGCTCAACAAGACATCACTGGCTCAAAGTAAATATGCGAAGGCCATGTCTGTGGTAAGATAAATTGCTGCCTTATGCTCCCAAGTTGCTTAAAACTTGAAAACAGTGAAGATTACCGGCAGAATTTTTCGCAATTGCACGAAATCCTTCCAGACAGTGCCGTGCTATTTCAGTGCCGTGCTGGTATTAGTCCCACGTCGGTACTTATGCACGTAAAAGAGATGCATGACAACTTAAGACTTATGTTCTTAGGAAAATCGCATAGAGGGTGACGCCACATTTCCCTCTAGGTAATTGTGAGAAACTCTGACAAAACAGAGGTTAGCAGAAGGAAACATTTGCAGTCATGCTGTTATTTTGGCGATGCTTTAGACGGCAGCCATGTTACAATAACAGTCCACATCTCCGCGTTTGTGCATGGCGTACTCACGAAGGCATCTAGATTCCACTGTGTCTTTGTTTTTCTCTGATTTATGCGGTTAAGTCGGATTTGGTGTCAGTGCGCGTATTGTTTCCCGTCGTTGCTGCCCTGATGACGCTCGTGGGGAGCATTGTCCACATGACGGTGTTAGAAAGCGCCATTGTACTGCGTCGGGAATTTCTGAGGCCATTATCATAAATCCTGTCTTGCCACGGATCTCTTGCTTCAGCACTTTCCCAAATGCGTCCCGTGGAGGAAAACTGTCCCGCTATCATTTAAATGTCTGGGCGACGAGCGTTCCGACAGAAAAGCGGCGAAATGCTGACGTCGAGACCCAGGGGCGGGTGCATTGTCACCGCGACCGGAATTACACAATCAATACGCCCGCTTGCACATTGTCCTAAATTAACTTCGCACCTCTTTTCTTTACCACTAATGGCTACAGTTCTCCATTAGTACTGTCCCACTGTGGGTCAACATTTCCTTTGACGGTTGAACGTTTAGCCTACGCAGCCCTTGCTTCACTGATGCAGTGTGGATTCCTGTACGAAGTGCGCCTCACTAAAAAAAATTGGCTCTGAAGCCCGAGGTTCGTGCGTAAGCCTTGTGTGTACTCGCATTACGCCAGCAAGTAGCTTCTTCTAGCGCTTAATGGACATTTCGTGAATTCATTAACACACCCTTCGATATGCATTCCATTCCACGGGAGAGCAGGGCAATTATAAGAACAGTTCTTTGGTTGGGCAGTTGGTTCACGTACCTAATGCCAAAACAGTACGAATAACGGGACAAGAAACAAACAGAACAGGAGACGGCGGCGGCAATAGCTTGTTCCTTCTGCCGTCGTTCGCGCCATTTTGCCGTGGTGGGCGACCTAAAGTTTCGGAATATGCACCTTCCTCAGCACTATATACAAACCGCAAGGCAGAAACAGTCATTTTGCATATACTGGTATCATGCATGGTTCTACAGTATCATTTGTCACTTCCACGCCGGTATGTGAAAGAGTAGAAAGTCCAGCAGGCTTTTCGCAGTTATTGCACGTAAAGGCGTATTTTATATTTCAATACGCCTTTGCTTATCATATCTACATAAGAAAACCACTGACAGAACTGCAAGAGTGAAAACCGTTAGAAGAATACGTATTTATAGCTGCTGCATAGGCATAAATAGAAGAGCTCACAGAAACCGATGAATATTGTTACTCCTTGCGATTCAATGGTCATGTGCACATGAACCCCCGCTCTGCAGCCGCTTTTTTACCATATAAATCAGTCGCACACTCATGCATAGGAGTTGAAATATATCGAGTACTGCGAAAGCAGGCGAATATTGCTGCGGGCAAATGAATGTTCGTCACTTCGTTGTCGTTTGCGCTTCAACTGACGTAGTATCTGTGTTGTTTACAGCAGCATTTATACTTTTACTCGTGCACTATGTAAGCGTGGATATAAACATGTCATGAAGGGGCCCTACAAGACTTTTCGAAGCCTGAAAACGGTGCAAATCAGTCGTGGAGGCTTCTGTAAACACCCGAGCTAAATGTTATTGCGCGACACACAAGGAATATTGCAATTTCGTTTCAAGTATAGCGGAAGTCGCCTGCTCTCCTTTCAACACATGGCGTCACAAAGGCACCCACTACGTCGTTTGACTTTCTTTTTGTCGCTCATTAAGAGAGACACGCATATTTCATTGATTTGTTGAAGTGGAAATGAACAAATTAAACTATTCCCTCGGACTCATCTGCATTCATGAAGTCGCCCACGATAGTTCCCCTTCAAGCGACGCAGTAAGTGGTCCTTGTGACGTCATAGGTTGAAAGAAGAGCAGGCGGATTCCCGCGGCGCTTGAATCCAAATTACGAATACTCTGTTGAGTTTATTGCGCTAATATTTGGTTTAAGTCTTCACAGGAGCCTCGACGACTAATAGGCGCCCTTTTCCAGGTATATTAAAGAAAGTGATGCAAGGTCCTTTACGTATGTGCGTAATGTCGTTTATGTACATGTGTTTGCTAGGTTGTTATTGTAACAGTTCTCTGTATAATTCCGCAGTTTCCATTGTAGATACTATTCGACGCAACCGAAAATGAGCTGTACGTCAGTGGCCATCAGTCCTCCGCTCACGTACATTACGTTTAGGCCTAACACTCTATTGTTTACCTCAGTTCGTCGCGCCAGGCTTGCTTCTAGAACAACATTCGGAATATGTTCTCGTGAACGTGTTCCACACGCAATTCGCTTCGACCCACTGTGAACCCAGCCGTGCCTATTGCGAATTCGCGCCGCCATTTCACAGTTCATTTATCGTCTCCGTTTCTTTTCTCTCCCCAGTTCTGCGCATCTTCTTCCGACGTGCTTTGAATGAGAACGCTCGGCTTGGCCTGGAGAAGCGCGTCAAAGTGCGGTTCTGTTCTTGACGTGTAACCACAACTTTTCCCGGATCAGTTTCCAACGAAACCATTATTCGATCGCGCCAGGCTCAGCCATACGCCCGTACATTTCAATGTGCATACAAGCACTTTAGGAAATTCTGTGATTCAAAGCGGTCACCAGGCGTGAATGTTTTACTCATAGCCTCAACGTATCGGTAACTATTTATTCCGAAGATTCGCTGCGAATTCTATTAAAGGCGTTCGCGCATACAGCGAAAAATCTATAAATTACAAAGAGTGAACATTCTATCGCCGCACAAACGTACACTATTTTGGCCTTTAAAGCTCGAACTAAAGTGGTGCGGCATTGTTCGCATAAGCATAAACACTGCTATGAATGCAAAGGGGCAAAATGATATCCTAGCACCCACTGCTAGAACGTTAGCGAGGGAACATAAAAATATATTAATAGTATCAGGTTAGGCAACTAATCCTTTTGGATGACGGCAGTTGCTCGTTCCACGGCGTTTATTGGTGGCCCGTTTATGATGCTTACAGAAAGTACTCAACGACATACTGCCGACGGCGCAATCACTGGCGATTGTTAGGGATATGAACTTATGGTTATACGTTTATGCACTGCTTAACGAATCACGCACGTCTGTTGCTCAAAATAAAAGTCTTAGTGTCCGCAGTAAACCTCGATTTCTAAGCGTTCTAGTTAATATGGATGACCGAAACAAAATAAGAAATAAATACCAAACTGAACGCGCTGATTTTCTTTAAAGGACAACTCCGGCTGTTTTTTCACCATATTTTGATATCAATGTTTTCCAACGGTATTGATAATCCTTTAACAGCCAGGGTGGTTCAGTTTGCTCAGAAACGCACCAATAATTTTAAATAACCAACTGAAGGTCGTGTTAAAACCGAAACCGAAACAGGTAGATGCTTCGTAGAACGTATGCGATGACGTCACAATCTTCCCGCCATCACATATGTGGAGCTGGCGCCAGAAAAATGCCAGTGGCGAGGTAATCCGACGGTATAGTGAGTTCTGCCAGCTTTTCTGTACCTGACAGCGACGATTTGAGCGCTTAAGTTTGCTTTCGACGTCCCGTTGGGTCAGGTAGGCAGCGCGGAGGTGATGACGTCGAAAACACAGGGTGGCCCGCATGAGAATCCGCTAAAATATTTTAAAATTCAGTTGCAGGAAATCCTAATGACTTACAACCGCCTGACTTGGCATATATTATTACAGTAATGAGGAAAATATTCTTAGGGGGAGTACTTAACAATATATATTGAAAATTTCATTGAGATCAGTGGACACGAAAAAATCGCCTTAGTTGCCCTTTAGGAAGGACCGGGGAGTAAATACTCATATATCTACAAGGTGGGCTCAAGGTGGGCTCATGCTACCAAGCTGGAATGCTCGGTAGCATGAGCCCACCTTGGGCGACTTTCGATCAGTTTTAATCAGCTTTCGCATAATATTTACCGGCCCCGTTATGTACCAGGGATTCACATTGCGTCTCAATTAGTCAGCGTAGCGTATGCATCGATATACTGAATCGAGCAAGGAGCACTTGCTAGAAAACTGAATCGTAGGATGACCTCATTATCAAGAATATCCAAACGTCGTAGGTTTCAGTTACAGTTACGGTAGACCCATGGGTAGTTCTATTTTTTAACACGAAATTGTTTTATGCTGGGGTCCACCAAGAAATCTTTGACGTACTTCCGTAACGGAAGCAGATGTCTGAAAAATGAACACGAATTTCAGACTGAAAAGGTACCAACCGCGGCGATTCGAACCCACAACCAGCCAGAGTGCGGCGGTAGGAGGTGGAATCGCTACAGATTACGCCACCGACAGACTTGCAATAGGGAGGAAAAGACGGGCCTTATATATTTACTAGAACGCGTTACAATTTGCATCTAATTGATGTCCTCCTAAAGCAAACGTATTTAGCACGCGCAAATGCTCTTAAAATGACACCACCGCCCTATCACTGCGCTACTGGTTCCGAGCGGTGGTACCGCCACCTTGGAACGACGGAGCGAAGTCATAAATTGTCGCGTTAATAGAGAGTTTTAGCAGCGGCGGCTTACCGTACGGTAAGTACGGTAATGCCGTGCCGTCGTGGTTGGCACGTAGAAAATTGAGGTTCTGAGGGCTTCACCAGCAAGTTTTATCATTCGACGACGTTTCCGTGCTCACCGAGCAACTAGTGCAGGTCCTTCCGATTAAAATAGCCGCGTGCCGACCATGACGGTACGGTATTACCGTCACTACCGTACCGGTAAACCGGGCTGCTAAAACTCTCTAATATCCGCGTCTGCAGTTAGCGTTTCAGTAGTTTCGACACCTCTATCGCCGTGCAGGCTTCGGCGTCCAGCCGACGCGTTGCTAAAGCCAGGGCTGCTGCATAATTTCTCATGTGTGACATATACGACAGCCAGTTGCGTTTGCACTAAAGCTAATTTGGATCAGTTTGCATCCATATCTGAAGACTGAAGTAAACGGGGATGTCTATGTGCACGAGAAAAATATCGGCTCTCCTGCCGCCTGTTCGCATACCTAGATCGCGTGACAAGCTCCGGCCGTCTTTCGGAATTTTCGGCGGTACATATTTTTGGAGCAGACCTCGCCTACTGATTATGTCATGGCCGCTGCCGGCCCCTGTTACCGTCGTACTAAGGCGGTGCACGTTACCGGCCTGAAGCTCTTCACACAGCTTTCCTCAACAACATCTTGATCTGCAGACAGGATGGACACCTTCCTCTGATTAAGGTTTGGGGACATAACTAACCTCCCTATTTCGAGAAGTGGTTTAGGGACGTTAAAACACCTAAATCAATAAATCATGGAGAAGTGTAATTGAATTACAACGATCGTTAATTCTTTAAGAACGTGATTGAAGCGTTACAAGGTTACAGCAAAGTGTAATCGGCTACAAGTAAATTCTCTGCTTGCAACGCAGCACGCAGAAGTCTGGCTAGCACTCTCCGGGCAAGGTCATTTTCTTTTCCTCGAGTTTTATAAGTATCATTAATTGAACAGTGCGACATTTAACGTGTTACGAGTTCCCTTAAGCCGTTTGTTCATGTGAGCAGGCATCTGAGTGGAGCCGCATGCTTCAACTGAGGAGAAACCGTCAATACAGGAAACATCACAATAGGTCTTAGTCAAGGTCCCGACGACGGGAAGACTCCTGCTGAAATTTTGATCTAAGCAGCATTGTGCTTTCGACTAACCCCCCTTTCTACCTTTGTTAGCTGTCCCACTCGCAATCTCCAGCTTTAAAATGCCGTGATATGCACAGTCATGCAGAGCTGTTCGTTTTTGGCACTGTTGTCATTATGGCAGTGATCGTTTTCTTCATCAATACTGTCGCATGGACCTGTCACTCTAGACGCGTTTGCAAGAACGCTACAGGAGCGCATCGCATTTCCGAGCGCATTTAGAAAGCCGATGTCACGCCGTTTATACGTAGCGCATTTAATTCCTTCTTAAACCGGTTACACATGAAGATAGTGTCGGCGCACCATTGTCAGCATTCGCCTAACCAGTTTCCCCTAGTAGACTAACTGCTCAGCACAAAACCTTATCTCCTCGCACTGTTTATCGCGCGGTGTCCGTGAGTCGACTTGGACACGTAAAGCTATCTTTGTCTGGAACGTAGATTCGAAGCACTTTCACTGCCCATTAGGCCCGTTTAGACGGATTCGATGCGCTAGAAAGTTCGCGCGACACGCCAGTTGTCGTTGTCGCATTCGTGTACACGGCCTCTTCTTACGTCCCGAAATTGAAACTTCTCCCCAGGCCACTGGTTCAGTTGCTCCTATTCCACTGGCCTATGCATCTTGTTTTCGTTTCCGAAAAAAAAAATGCACAGCCTTATATCCTGGATATTGCTCTAGAAATTTCAATTTTAGTTAACTCGCGTTATGTGTATTGTTGCTATTATATCATAACTGAAGTGAAATATAGTCACGGATAGTCTATAGTCGACGAGAAGGGTGAAGTTGAGAGTCTTGAGTAACCGAACACTGACGACAAGTTTCATTAAGAAGCACGCCAATGAAATATCGAGCCTACTACAGAGCAGAGGGCTCTCCTTCGTCTCACTTAAAATGGAGAACTGTGATGTCCAATAACGGATCACATATCGTACAAATCTGTACTAGTCAGCTTCTCCTCTGCCGGTGACGCTCCTAGAAAACTCATAACAGATATTGCATCCCTATATAGTATTGCCTACTCCAGCGCAAGTTTCCCAGCAAACCAATTTTCAGGGCACCTTTCTGCGCAGCGTATCCGCCCTAGCTGCGCTGCTGGCTCTTGGTATGAAGTGGTTGTGTTTGAACAACTAGCTCTCCAAACTTGTCGACGTCGCTATTCAAAGATCCTACTTCGCCCTTTTGAGTAAGCGAATTCGAAGCCGCATGAAGTCTGCCTAAGACTTATATTTATGGTAGCCATGATCAGTTCCGAACTTCTTAGCGTATCGTTTCTGCTGGTATATGCAGGCAGAGGTTATGCATATCTCTGCCTCTCTCGAAACATTTGATCTTCAAGTTGTTCTCGGATTTCAGGAATTCCTTATAATCTAAAATAACTTTTCTGACCTTCGGCAATAGGATGCTTTTTATTGGCAACGGCAACATGGCTCTTAATTTTCAGGTTCTGGGCCTTCGGAAGCACCTCAAAACGTGATATTATTTTTACGAGGTTCGACAGTAGGTGGTTTTTTACCTATTGTGGAATAAACCACAGGTAGTCGAAATTTCTGGAATCCACTACACCGTCCCTCATAATCACACTGCCGTTTCCGGACGTAAAGCCACAGAAATTATTAGTTGAAATACGTCGATTCTTAAGTAGGCCTGTGTTTAGCTATTCTACTTTATGTGTGCAGTGACTGAGAGAGCATGTAGCAAAATCTCAATTATGCTGCCACATGGCTGCGTTATCTGCGCAGGCCTGGGAGTTTCTATAATTTTTGTGGTGAATCGGTAAAGAGAAATGCGCGAAATCTTGCACAAGCACAGGGCTGTAGAGCCATTGGCAATATCCCAATATTTAGTCGACCGGATTATCTGATTCCTGACAGTTCCTCCGAGCTTCCCGTACACGTTCCGCATATAGCTAAGGACGCAAAGCGGACGTGTCGTGGTCCATGATGTGATTCTTTTGTTTTGTTCTCAGAAATCCTCTGGGATTACGGGAACTGGGGTAGCGTTTCCAATGCGATTGCTCATAGTCGACAATACCCACATGCACTCTTCTTGTGGTGACCTAAATGCAGCTGTCATTATTCCTAAACTCTCCGACTTCACCCATCATGTGGCCTATTTTACAAGAACATGAGCCGAACTGCTGCCTGTAGACATTACGCGCAGGTCTCGTCGTTCACGGCAATATGTCGCCATTCGACCACGGCAGCGTAGACTCCTCCAAGGCCCAGTTTTTTTTTTCATAAGTTCATCCTAGGACGAAAAAAAAAGGAGACTACCAGGGCTGTCCTGCATGCCAATGAGGCTCAGTGTCCTTACTTGCAGCATATTTCGCCCCACCCGCCAAAGTATGGCTTCTCTAACAGCATCTGTGACGCGTTTACTCCATTTTCTGGAGCACCCTTGTTTTTATTTTTTAGGAACATCCTTGAAATCACATTTTGCTTGCATTATTTATAACGGTACTTCATTTATCGCCCTGTCAGCATTCTGCCCTATGCTTAGTAAAGCATGTCAATCAGCTAGTTCCTCCATACTTGAAACGGAAAAATAGGGACACCTAGCTAGCTGTCCTTTGTATCTTTCGTTTCTATCCCTGTCGTTTTTAGCACTCCTTTTTTTTCAAGTAAAACCCCACGCGCCCGGCAAACTAAGCAGCAGGGCTGGGGCATCAGTGACTTCCCTAATCAGGCGTAAATCAATTCAGATGTTATGTTCCATTGTGTTCCAACACCTGTTCCATTCAGGTGTTGTGTTCCATTCAGGTGTTATGTTACATTAAGTAGACACCAAGTCTACTTAAGGTGGCGTGAGTCCTTTGTCACCAGAGATCGCATCCTCGAGCTAAAGACAGTTGGTAACGAAAAGCTAACGGGTGAGTCGAAGTTTCATCATTCGTATGCTAACAGGTATAAATCAGTGCTTTTTATCTGCGAGGACCCCACAACTGAAGTGCGCGGCCAGCAGTCTGATTATGGCTAAATCATTCCAAGCCAAGTGTTACAGACATTGAACTGAGCTTTGTGCAGATTGCTAATAAACATCGAGGCTGTTGTTTTCTTTTACTGTGCCACATGAAGCATTGTTGAAAAATAATTTCATAAAACGACTGGAGCCCTTTTCCTACCGGGAAAAGGAGGGCAAGCGAAGCATGCCGTGTGTATATATTTTTCTTTCGCTTTTCCTTGGTTACTTTCATTTTATTTGATTAGTCCTTCATAATTTCGATGGCCGTCTTCCTTTCCATGCTTTTGTTTTCTTCGTTTGTTCATTTCTTTGTCATTTATTCTTTGTTTCTCACGTTCTTTTCTCTTTGTTTCATTCTTTCAACGGAAGAAAATTCGAGGCGTTCGTGTGGCTCAGGTATGTTCACTCGTTCTTTTGCAGTGCGTGCACAAAGGAGCCTGCAGGTGTTACGGACGATGATGATTGCGGTTTGGTGGAGCTCCCCGTTGTGCTTGAATATTCGAAGTGCGAAAGGAAAGAAAAAATCACAGCATATTCACATGGTGAATGATGATGAGTGGGGCGAAGCTCCGGAAGTAATCATCGGCAAACCGTGAAACTCTTCCGTGGAATTCGCCCCACAATTAAATGTGAAACACTTGAGTAAATGTCATCAAACTATTATAACATCTCGCATCTTTCATCATCAACTACAAGTACCGCCATCTAGTTTTATAACATCTCGCGCATGCTACGAATCGTCACGGTTCATCTATGCACAATGCACAAGTGAAATCTCCCACCGGCACTTCATTGCAAGATGCAGTGCCTATATATATATATATATATATATATATATATATATATATATATATATGGGTTGCCGGTGAACGCTTCTCCAACGCGAGCAGTCGGTATTTCTCAATCAAGAAACTCGCTAGGAGACACTGCCTGTGCCAACGTTGTCTCTCGCGGGCGAGCGCGTGCGTGCCTCCCGGCAGGCACGCGCCGGTGGCTACCTACTACTAGGGACGCACGACCCACGCCTTAAGGAGCTTCGCCCCTAAAAGTGCTCGCGTACTGCATTCTTGATGATGACTGTTTTATCATATAACACCCACGATACCAGCCCTTGTGAAGCAACGCAAGGTTCTCTTGAAAGTTTAGCGTTACTTCGAAGCACGACTGAGCTTCCTGATAAGCTGTACGGCACTTGGTATAAATAGAAATTGAATTCTACCCTTAAGCATTTTTGTCGCATGTATTTATATCAACACGAAGGTGTTTGTGCCGGCGTACACCGCGGCTTTACTACGTCACTTCCGTAACGGATATGATGCATTGAAATGTACGTACACAATGACAAAGAAAAAGCAAACAAATATTTTCACTAACGCGGCCGGGATCGAACCCACGATCACTCGAACCGAAACAAAAGGTGCCCGCCGCACTACCAACTGAGTTATCCTTGGCCATGTTAGGAGGAGCACGAACGCGCCTTATAACCCTTCATTTAAACATTCTCCATATCTCTCCTTTTCGTCGTGTTCTCCGCTGGCTGGGACCGTGCCGCCACCTAGAATCGGTACAGCGAAATATCGTCATAGCTCCAAAGAACACCTATAGTTTGGCCTGGGTAGGGTAGTGTGAACTCCCTCGCTTAGGCTACGCTACCCCGAAAGCGCAGTTCGGTTCTGTTCGGTCATTTCACTTTCGTGTTATACCGATTCCTATAACAGGGGGATCAGCCACAATTTTTTTGTTATTAATATTGTAACCCACTGTTATACGGCCGACGGCCAACAACAGTATGTTATATATGTTATATAGTATGTTATATAGTTTTTGCCTCTCATTTTACTTACATCAAGCAGTCATGAAAGCGTTTTGGTGATGCCCAATTTAGAAATAGCACTTACTGTAATATTCAAGTAAGTGTCTTATCGAAAGCTCACTTGTAATTAGTTCATTATTGCATTATTGGGGAGAATATCTAAACAATTTAAGATTTGCAGACGACATTGTGCTCTTTACCAATGATGGTGACGAATTACAAAACATGATTCATGACCTAAACAGGGAAAGTATTAAAATTGGATTAAAAATGAATAGGCAAAAGACCAAAGTTATGCTCAATAGCTTAGCTAAGGAACAGGAATTTAAAATCAACAATGAACCCTTACAATGTGTAAACGAATATGTATACCTGGGACAGTTAATAACAGGAACACCTACCCAGGAAAAGGAAATTCTCCGTAGAATAAGGATGGGCTGGAGCGCATTCGGAAGGCATTACGAAATCATGACTGGAAAATTACCGCTCTCACTAAAGCGAAAAGTATTCAATCACTGCATTCTCCCAGTACTAAAGTACGGTGCAGAAACATGGAGAATAACGAAAAAACTAGAGATGAAACTAGGGAGCACGCAACGTGCAATGGAAAGAAAAATGATAGGGGTAACGCTAAGAGATAAAAAGCGAGCGGAATGGATCAGAGAACAGACAGGAGTAGCTGATATTATCTTATCAATTAAAAGAAGGAAGTGGACCTGGGCAGGACATGTCATGAGGAGGAAGGATAATAGGTGGACAGTAAGAGCGGCGGAATGGATACCAAGGGATGGAAAACGCAACAGAGGCAGGCAATAGGTTAGATGGAGCGACGCAATTAAAAAGTTTGCGGGCATAAAGTGGAACCAACTCGCTCAGGATAGGGTGGATTGGAAATCGTTGTGAGAGGCCTTCTTCCTGCAGTGGACTAAAACAGGCTGATGATGATGATGATGATGATGATGATGATGATTGTATTATTGCATTATTGTAATGCAGCCTTATGCGATGTACTGTGTGAGGTCTATTTCGAATGTCGCATTATTCGGGCTGATATTGGCAATTTCGAAGTTCTCATTTGTGCAATGCCAAAACACGCAAAAAGTCTTGCTGTCTTGCCAAAATTCTTTCGAGTGGGAAATGCCCGTAACAACAGAGAGAGGCGCCGCTTGCCATCGAGCTTCACTTACAGCTATCGAAGAAAGCAATCTCCGATCGATGGCATGGTGGTTTCAGAGAAAGTTTGGGTTGCCATAGGAGGTTCGAGTTGCCATCTTCCCGGACACTGCCTGTCGCACAGATGCCCCACGTTTGACGACCCAATCCCCTCATTCTTTGGCCGCCTAATATGAGGGATAGTTTGGGCTTCCGCTGAACGTTGGTCAATCAGCGTGGCTGGTGATCTGGTTAACTCGTATAATTGGAAAGCAGCCGTGGGTAATGCTTTCCGCGAATGTTGCTTCGAGAAATTCGAGATGAGAATTTGTTAGTTCTGCGAAGAGACCCGGAAGCGAGCACGTAGCGCTTCCAGGGACAAGCGCATTTGCGCCACTTTGAAGCCATCGAACGTTTACGGCTGCGTCATATCCAGGGCAATTTATTTGTGCCTTACATGTAAGGCTGCGAACCTCATATATCGTCGGATCCGATAGTGGTCTTCCTAGCAGGCGCTGCGGCGAAGTAATTAACATTCCTGGATAATATTGACAGAAAAAGAAAACAAGGTGATCATATTTATCGTGCGTTCCAGTAAACAAAAATGTGAGATCGAGACAATAGGCCGAATGAAGATTTGTCGTGGGTGGAATCATGCGTCCACATCAACAATACGTTCCACGAGGCCTCAAAATAGGGCGATTTACATTATGCATATTCAGGTCAGTCGCGTACTACACTGCCCTTTCGCTGTGTTTCTTTCTCTGCGTGTTTTGTCTGTCTGCTGTTTTCTATGTTTATGGCTTTCTTTTCAGAATCTTTTATTTTTGCGCGTGTCTCTAGCTATTATTCTAATTGATGCGTTAGTTCGGATTTATTTTGTTCTTTTTCTTCTTTATTCATCCCTCCCTTATAAAGCGCTGTAGAGACTACTGCCAATATATAAGTAAGTAAATATAAGAAGATCTCTGCTCCCTGAAGAAATCACGGCAAGCTTAGTGGCGTGAACTTCGAACAACAGGGCGCCATAAAACCTTTTGTTTTCCAAGCGCCTCGCCTTTCTCAGAACCAGGACTGCTCGACACTTACGACTCAAGCTTACACCGCCTTATGACGCTAGTGTATGTGTCTGCACCTTGATACTGTCGCAAAACTATCGCAACGGTTTACCAGTGGAGACGAGGCGCTTTGCAGCACAGGAGGTGGTATGCGTCCTGCACAATGCGGCATGCGGGCGTCTCCTGAAACCGCCTAGTGGAGTTCAGTTGTGATAGCGCTTTGCGCAGGCAGTGACTTGGAGAACGAATTTAGCGTGGGTCGCCAACATTATGCCTGCGTGGCCGCCGTGGCGCGGTACTCTGCCTGGCGCACGTTGTCCTCAGACCAGATGAGACACTTCGGCCAGTTGGTCGAGATTTTTACCTTCGTAAAGAGCAGCGCTAAAGGCACGGACACATAGGAATAAGTTTACGACCGAACCTCCTGACTCTCAACTCAATTTATTCTAGGAAACACGAAACGGATATACGGCTGCCAACCTGGTCACATGACAACAACATCCCTTAGTGCAGCGTATTCACGAAGATGACCGAAAGGCTGTCATGCCAGAGACAGGCACGTGCGTCAACAAAAATAATAAATTCGAAAATATAAAAAGCACAAAAACTAAAGAAGCGGGAAAAAATATCTGCCTGATCCCCCCTCCCCATTGTGGGAATCGTGTGTACGCATGTACCGTATTGCGTATGGTCCAGTGGTTAGGGCAGAGGGCCGTGGAAAAGGCAGCTCCTGATTCGACAGTGGTTTAACTTATCGATCGACCGCGGCATTTAGCATCCAGAAAACTCGGAGGTGTTCACAATTATATGGCAGAGAAGTAGGAATATTTATGTGCTAACTACGACAATCGCACGAAACAAAACAAAAGCAAATTCGTGTTTCTCCAGGGACATCACGGTTGATACAGCCGCCGTCGTCACACGACTCGAGCTAAGCACTATTTAATTGCATACGCTATAGCCTGTCGGCACCAGGTCAGCCTTATATTGAATAGTTACTGTTCAACAATCGCTTAACAATCTGAAAAGCAAGTGGTATTTTAGTGTAGTCGGGCCGGAATTACACAAATTACCCAAAAGAAACTGCCAATAACAAGCAATATTATTAATAATTATGTTCTGCTCTGAACAGCAAGGACCACGATATGAGAATGAGAAACACCGCAGAAATGGGCTCCAGAAATTTGAACCACCTGGGGTTCTTTAATGTTCGCTGAAAACGCACGATACACGAACTTCCTGCCTTCCGCCTCCAGCGAAATGCAACCGCCGCCGCCGAGACTGCACCCGTCTCCTTCGAGACAAAAGAGCACCGTAACCACTACACCCTGCACAGCGACGGCTCAGACACCGACATGAAGTCGTCACTCTTTCGAATGCGCCACTTGATTACATGTGTATTGTACCCTTCGCTTGTGGCCTACACACCTCAACTCGGGACGACTGGCGATCAACAGGATTGAAAATAGAATAACATCCTGCCACAAAAAAAAAAAGAAAGGAGAGAGTTGGGTATTTGACGGGAATTGACAGGAATGCTTCGATTTGTCACCGAAGCTGCGAAAGATGCTGCCTTTCCATGACCAAACAAGTCGGAACGAAGGCCTTGAGGCCGCGTTTTTGGATTGTAAATGATAGCCTACCATTTTTCGAAGTATTAATCTAACGAGCAAACGCTCGCACAATGTCGGCTCTAATAAAGCGTCACTGAGCGTGCAGCTACGTACTCCTGCCGTGTAAGGACCGAGGTATTCTACTAAAAATAGTGGTACAGCGAGAAGGAAATGAAGTTTTCAATTAGTTGAAGGCGCAGAATCAAGTGAGAGTTCATAATGGCTCCACGCTTGAATCCCGAAGCCCGGAGAGAAAGAGGGCCAGAGGGAGGCAGTTTTTGAATGGACGGCTTATGCAGTAATGTTGAAGGGTGAGAAGTGGGAGGAGGCCAGAATATTCAGATCTTGACGTATGCCTGCCGACGATGTTTTCAGGAATGCCAGAGGTGCAGAAATTCTGAAATTCGAGAAAGCCTGGCCATGCATCCTTGATATCTTCCGCTCAGTTTCCGATCCTAAATGTGGCCGGCCATTGAGGAAGCTTCTGTGCTCTAAGGTGCTTGAATATTGGATTATACCTAACTTAATGGCATAGTTGAAACGAGATCGCATGATTATATAACGGAGCAGGTGCGTTTTTTTATCTTTTGTCCCGGTGGCGCTGTTTTATGAAGGCGGTGTACTAAAATTGTCACCATGCTGTGCTTTAGGCGCAGAATAAATTGTGGCGCTCAAACGTATTTCTTTGTCCAGCATCAAGGTGTACCTTATAATTGGCCGTATTGATGTTTTAGCACTTGATGTCACAAGTACTTAGCGTAAGGATCACGCGTTTTGCATGTAGATATAACACGGAATATAAAAAAAAAACTCCAACTGGTGGATGTGCCGAGCTCTCTGCTTGGAGTCCGTTTCCATGGGGCAATGTACGTGCATGCAGTGTGGCGCAGGTGCTATTGCAACGCACAAATAGAGAGCGTCCAGATAGACCTACAAGAACAAGAAAAAAACATAAATGTTATGTGCCTCTAAAGCAAGTGCAAAACACGTCTCTGTTCTACCATAGCAGGGGCTCTATATGTTGTTGTATTTCTTGCTAAAGCTCTCCATGCCACCTCACGAAAGCTACCAGTCAGTCAATGGAACTTATTGAGACCACGACAAACTACATCACGGCACCCTCCGAAAGGTGTGTCCGCCGAAGCCGGTTGACACTTGTACGTAGAACCGAATTCAGTGAATGTTAATGGCTTTAGGCAATCGGTGACAACCTGAGAATAATAATAAAGATACACCACTCCATCTGTAAACACGCGCGTCCAATCGCGCTCGCTCTTCTTTATGACGTAATTCCAAATTCTCGGTGCCCTTCACTACGGTGTCTCCCATAACCATATCATGGTTATGAAACGTAAAACCCCGGAAATCAATCAATAAATTGACCGGCACATTGCTGGTGGATCGGAAGAGACGTCAAACGCCACCGCAGATACAATTCTGCTTCGTGCCAGTCGAAAGAGGCGCCAATCAGAACGAGGCGCCAGATGCGTGACTCGATTTGTGCTTCCACGTAAATGAATGGCCTCTTGGTTTCGTTGCACATTTGCTGCGCTGTCTGCTACAGGAGTATTGTGTGCTAACGAGCCTTCCGGAGCGGTATTGTACCATTCTCCGCCTTCCGTATCCATCGTGGCATGGTGGCTTTGTAGATACTCGTGTCGTGGCAGGCCTAGCCGGACATGCGGCACCGCACGTGTGGTCCCCAGACGAACATAAGGGCACTGGACGAGTGCAAGAAAACCACCACCAGTAGTGCCGACAGCCGAAGATTACATATGACAAACCGAACTTCAGCGCTCGAGAAGCTCCACCTTGAATGTTACTGTGAAGAAATGTTCAGAGCGATTCGAAGGCAATATGTTCTAAATGCGAAGCATTTCTTAGCGAACTTCGGCGACTTTGAGCGTATCTATCTATCTATCTATCTATCTATCTATCTATCTATCTATCTATCTATCTATCTATCTATCTATCTATCTATCTATCTATCTATCTATCTATCTATCTAGCCGCCTACAATCTTGCGCACTCCTGGCGGTTTAGCTAATGGGATGTTTAAGAAAATTGGTATGCCACAACATGACTGTATGACGAACATAAGTGACAGATCATAACATGAAAAGCATGACATGCATGTCATGAGCGGCATGATTTACATGCCGCGGTCTTGCTGCTCTCCTGACCGTTTCGTTAAAGGGATGTATACGAAATTTGTCATGCACAACATGACTGCATGACGAACATAAATGACAGGTCACAACATGAAAATTTTAACATGCCTGTCATGAGAGAAATGATTTACATGCCACGCGTTTCATTAATGGGATGTATACGAAAATTGTCATGCCACAACATGACTGCATGGCGAACATAAATGACAGGTCATAACATGAAACTCATGACATACATCTCATGAGAGACATGATTTACATGCCACGGTCTTCGTGCACTCCTGGCCGTTTCGTTATTCGGATGTATACCAAAATTGGTTTGGCACAACATGACTGCATGGCGATCATAAATGACAGGTTATAGCCTGAAAATCGTGACATGCATGTCATGAGCGGCATGATATACATGCTACGTGTTTCGTTAATGGGATGTACACCAAAATTGCTATGTCACAACACGACTGCATGATGAACGTAAATGACAGATCATAACGTCAGAATCATGACATGCGTGCATGAACGGCATGCTTTACATGCCGCAGTCTTGGTGCTCTTCGGGCGGTTTTGTTAACTTCATATGTACCAAACTCGGTATAGCGAGACAACAATGCAAATCCATTTGACCTTCCTGATGCCTGCTTCGCATTTAATGGATTCCCACTGCACGTGGGATCTGCCAATTTTATTTTTCTTTCTGTATGTGCAAACGCTCACGTCTCCAGGCAGGTGTGGGTAGAACTGTAGGAGGCGGCAGCAGCTCGCCAATGCTGGCACTCAGACGGGACTTTACTGCATCGTCGCAGCACTGGAGCAGGGCCCATACTGCAGCCTTAAGCCTCAATGCGCTTAACGTCCCGGCCACCCCATACTTCACTGCGCGCACATGCTCTCGAAAATCGCGTCGCCATGCGTTCCTTTCGCTTTTGCTATAGTTCTTCACTTTCAAAAACATTCCGTTACTTACTTTCCTCTTCTTTTGTCCCTACACTCAGCATTCCTGACACTCTTCAAAACATGGATGCTAGAAAGGGAATTATTCCTGCCTTGTCAGGGATCAGTTCACTCTCAATGAAACTAGACGCGCTCCCAAAACAAGCAGTTCCACGCCACACGTATGACGGCACGCTCGGAGAATAAAAAACAATATTGCGAAAGCTTACGTTAGTCACATAGCGAGATGAGATACTTGAGTAATAGGTATTCGCTCAGTTTGGCGTGCATTTATCTTACCAAAAATTAGTAATCAATGCCACTTAGTACTCTATAATACGAGCTAATGAACAACAGCAAGAACCGGAGCTCTTACGATGTTTGATAGATGTTTCTAGTCCGCGCGATCATGTGACAACATTGGTTTCTGAAGTATGTGATAACCGCATTGTGTTGCGCTTGTGTCTCGCCTACCAATCTCATTTCTCGAAAGGCTGCAATGGCTCTTCCATAGTAGGATGTATTGTTGCCCTAAATCGTTTACGTTTGTTCTAAATACATAGTCATGATGTTTGAAAGAATTTACGGTGCGGAAGGTATTTATGAGAGAGCTGCTGCTGCTGCTCCGCCCATAATAGTGTGCGATTGCCCCTAAATCGTAAATACACTTGTCCTAAACACGCGCGGAAATAGTCCACAGAATTCTTCGCCGTGAATTGCAAGCGTTCTTGGGTGAAGTCTATGGAGCTCTAGCATGGAAGGGTATGATGTACCTTGAATCATTGACATTGCGTTCTAAACGCAGTGATTTTGTTACGTCTTCGTCTATGGTCTCAGGTGCGAAGCACTTTACGAGTTCCGGCTGTGGACTTCTCCCGTCGCTCGTCATGGCCATGCAATCGCTCAAATTATGGCAAGAAAGAAGCGTATACTTGGTCAAAACCGACTCAGTATAAACTAGTATGATTTAAAGCACCTTAATATAAAGGAATAATGGGGAATAATTGCATTATTAACGGCAATTTGTTAAATTAGGTTACGAAAATTGTGTAGACTGATTCTAGGGGTAGTCCAGTCGTACAGTGTGTGTGCATATGTGAGCCGGTCTTAGAAGCAGTGCTGTCAGACCGTGTATGTGTAGCGTTCCCGTGGTAGAAGCGATTTTAACGAATTCCTGTTAACGAGCCTGGGCTCTCGGCGTCTAACGTCATCGTCATCGTGGCCAAGGTAAAGAAACGCATTAGCAGAGACTCACGTGTTCGTGTGGGAAACACTAGTGCATTCTGGAGAGTTTCTTGTCATGGCAGAGCGCCGTGTACTCAGAATCATTCGTCAGCTGAACACCAAGTACGGCGGAAGTCGCTCTCCCGTGCCCTTCAGGTGCGTTCCCATACCGCGTGAATAGTAGCAGAGGGCAGTTGGAGTTGAAAGCGTGCATCTTTATTACAAATAGAAAGCAATATTTTACTTGTGCTGTTGAACGCTGCATGGCCAATATGTGTTGTCACACTGATGGTCTCATACGCTAAAATACCCAAAACGTCAAATTCAAGCATTTTTCCATCGTTGCTTTACTTCAAGCAATCGCTGCTTCATTTCAATTTGGTCCCTCCCGGCTTCACTTGGTGAGTACCTGCAGCTAAAAAGTACGGTCGTTGAATATATTTGCGCCAAACTCGAAGAATATCGTCTCTCTCTGAAAATTTCAAAACTCATCCTGTGATCAGAGAAACGTCCACCTGTCCAGCAACAGGACTGAAGGGAGTGAAGCAAGTGGAGTGCTCGGCATCCGGTAACGTCGCGTAGAAGCTACTCAGTCCTTTACGGAGCAGGACGAAAGGAAGCGTGTAAACCACTAAAGAAAGGGAGCGATCGGTTATTCATGCCAGAATAGGATAGTCCTGTAAGGGAGCCTTTGTTATTCTGTGATACAACGCATCGCTAGCACGAAATCACGACACCTTTTCAGCTCGACACACGCCTGACGTCTGCGCTGAACATCTTGAGATATCTTGGCGGTGAAGAGAAACGTTAACGTATTCCGTACGCATATGCTACTCTCAGTGGCTCCTGCGCTCTTTTCGAGCTCCGGTACATCTTTCTGTGCGCATGCATAATTTAAAAGCTACGGACTGCCAAGGACCTCCTATTCCGGCTATTTATGTTTATAGTAGTCCCTTTTGTGTAGGGCCTCTATTTATATGTGTGTTCTTTGACGTTTTCTAGGCAATTTTTAAATCTAGATCAAATCATTCGAACTCCAGCGTGGCATTCAGGACCAGCGGTCTTTGATATTCCGGCATAGGATCTTCGGATCTTCTGCATAGGATCTACGGATCTCTCGTATTCAACTTCATAGGCATTCTAACTTAAGATGGCCCAAACCGCATGAGTATGACTTGCGAATAAATAAATAAATAAATAAATAAATAAATAAATAAATAAATAAATAAATAAATAAATAAATTTATTTAATAGCTTTTAACTTATTTATTTGCAGAGCTGTCCTCCACTGTAATGTGGTGAACCACCTTCAAAATTAAACACGCGGAATTTGTGGGTGTTTGTACAGAATGCGCGAATGTTCTGTGAGATTTTTCAAGGAAATAAGAAAAACATACAGATTGCCTAGATATGAAGGATCGTTCCTTTGCGCTAAAGTTTATAGTGCGCTTCTATGCGTCGTGGTGATCTCACGTTCGGCATTATGCCCTTGCACTAATGAAGTGATGTTTGATTAAGTACGCACTGATGCCAAGTGAATCCTAGGTTTTCACAGAGGTCGCAAAAAGCAAGCAAGCAAGCATGTAACATACTAAGTAAATGAGTAGTGGAGCCTGTATAAACAGTAAAAATAGGTTTATTTAATTAGGTTATCTGCTTATTTTACAACTCAGAAACGGACCAAGAAAACTGCTCTCAGTAAAATGGCTTACTTTGACAGCGTGGGTTTCTACAATGTGGTTATAAGTCAATCATACATAACTTGAACCAAAAGTACTTTGAGAACTGTGTCATTATGCCGAATAAGAGCGTGTTCTGTCATGCTAATTAGAACGTCATCTTTTTCTGCGCTATGCTGGCTTAGTTAAAGGTGCAAGAAAATTGTATCCTCCACAAACTAAAGAAAATTGTGCGCCTTCTTCCAGTGTTCGAAAAACGTATGGTTCGCTGAATTATGATTCCATTTTTATTTTGCGCGTGCACTCTTCTTTGTTTCTTTCTATTTTTTTGCACAACCCCCGCCTAAATTGAAGTGAAGCATCGCATGTTTGGTCAGAAAGACACTTATCAGCAGTTGCAAATTGGCCAGATCCATAGAAATTATTTACTACCAGCGGCCAGCGCATACGTCCCTGTAACTTTCCTTCTCCCAGTGTAAGTTCCTTGCTGTAAATGTCGTTAGAGTGCTTACTTGCGAGGTTTATTGCAGGTTTTGCATTAGCTTTATTTCCTGGTTGGTGTGGTTTCTGAGCAGCGAATGGGGTTCTATATTCTAACACTGGTGTCGATTCGCTATAAAAACTGTAAAAAAACCACGACTTGTTCATTCGTTTTTGCGGATATAATTTCTTCCAGTGTTATTCCTAACGTGGATGTACTTCGAGTAAAACTTGTTACCAAAAAATCATTTATATTTATTCTATGGCTTACCGGTGACCATGGCTGCCAAACTTCCGCCCTCCCTCGCAACAATTTTGAACGTTCTGTTTGCAAACTACCGCGCTTTCAGGTGTCAGAAACACGTTGTAAGCAAGGCACAGTTCAGATTGCTATTCAATGCAGCAAGCTTGTGAAAAAGGCATTTTAGATGCGAACCAGCTTATGGTCGGGGCTATGTCCCTCCCTCCATCCGCCGTGTGGTGTCCACACCCGCACTGCGCATGCGCATCCCCCCCCCCTCCTCTCCTTGTCTCATCTCCTCTCGGCATTCCTCCTCTTCTCTCCGAACGGCACGCGTTGGCTATGGAAACGGTCTTTTTCGATGAACGCTTTACCAGCTCGCAAGGAACGAGAACGCGCCCTCGCCCGCGAGAGACAACGCTGACGCAAGCAGCGTCTGCTAGCGTCAAACCGATGCAAACGCGACACCTAGTCAAACCGATGCAAACGCGGTGTGCACCCCCCGTGCGGCTTCGCATCGCCTCATGGTCCCCTTTAGTGGGAGACGGTGTAATTTCCTCTTCTATATTCTTGAAATGTCTGTTTCTTTTGAATCTGTTATTACTATGCTTATAGCGTGGACGTTTGGGACGATATTGATTGACTTGTCGGGTTTAACATCCGAAAACCAGCTCTGATTATGAGAGGCGCCGTAGGGGAGGTCTCCGGAAATTTCCACCACCTGGGGTTCTTTACGTGCGCTGACGTCGCACAGCACACGGGCCTGAGCATTTCACCTCCATCGAATTTAGGACGATATAAATGAAATGAAGTTTTTATTTTTACAACAACTAGTAAAAGCGATTTTCTTACTATTGTTTCCGACGGTGCCACGTTATTTTCAGTGTAACGCTGCACCGTCAGAAAGCAGGGGGTGATATTCATGAAGCCCTCACAAAAATTTTACGTAACAATAGGTTTTGTTCAATCATGAATAGTGTCGAACTGTACTGGCGGAAAAATCTTACGAAAAAGAAAATGGAATTCTGCCCCAGTTGAAATACGCTGAATTCTTTACGTCGCATTTCAATGCCGCCCGTCAGGAGAATGGCACACGTTCTGCATTGAGAGATCTCAAGATTAAACTCGGGATATACTCTCCCTACATTGTGAGCTTATGTGGGCTCATGTTAAAGAAGCTTGGGGGGGGGGGAGGGGGGCTTTCAATCATTCGTCCTTGGCGAGTATTTGACTGCACAATGTGAGGCTCACTCTAATGAGCACTCTATAGGCGCTCAACGTACAAAGCCATCCATTCTTGAACGGTTCACTGCCTTTCGCAGTCTATTCTTTTGTGGCCCGAAACTTGCAAAGGGCACGTCACCTAAATGCAAATGATTCGTGTCAGTGAAGTCGCTCCATTTGCTTGGCGTACGGACGCAGCCATAGGTTTTGATAGAAAGTAGATTCCCCCCTTTTATTGCGAAGTTCTGTATACACCAATTCATTTCGCTATTATTCTCGCAGATAGTTTGCGTTCGTCCTTTTCAACCCGTTTGCGAGAGAAAATGCTATCAAGAGAGCCTACCTATGTAGAGTTTTATTTATTCAAAAGCATAGTGCATTATCAAAGCAGAATCCCACAGCGATATAATTTAACACATGAGTTATGGATGCGTGATAACGTAGTGATGAAGGGATAATTACGGTTATCAGTTTCAGACAACCTTTCTCTGAGTCACGAAATTATTGTGAGAACATGACATCTCGATCGCTGCCTACGTTCCCTTTTCTAACGTGGTTAGAGCGAGGCACGGACATGGTCATTTCTTTGCCATCTCCATCTTTTTAACCTATAATCCTGATTTACCTTCTTTGCCCGCTTGACAGGATGTCACAAATAGAAAGCTCCGAAAGTGCATTACGTCAAAGCCGGCTAATCCAAATTGTGAAAGCTTGGGGAGGTAGTAACACAGAAGCAAAGTGAAAATATCGAATAGCACTTCAGCAACACCAACTTCAAGCCTGCAAGGAATGTCGCTACGGGCAACAGCAGCGAAAGTGCGCATTCCAGTCCATATAGCACGGTCACACATCACGTAAGAGTTAACAGAAGCAAAACGAAAATATCGAATAGCACTGCAGCAACCTCTAAGCAGGCATCTTTATAACGGCTAAACGACCAGTCTTGTCGTGAAAAAATAAATGTAGACCACTGAGTTAGCGTCCCTGAAACGTCGCAAAGAGCACCAGCTGGCTGTCTCTGCTGGTCAGGAAATGACAAAGTACATTCTTTTTCTTTCCCTGTGAGTGGACGTCTGTCGAGGGCGTTCAAACAGTCACGTAGCAACACCCCACTGTTTTTTTTTTCTCTTGTATTTAGGGTATTCGTGTAGCACGCTCCACCGAAGCACATATGATTTGTCTATGTTAGCCACACGCGAAGCTTCGTCCAACACATTAAGAGGCACTTTTAATGACTTTTTTTTTGTTTCTGTCGACGGAGCATTAGCATTTCTTCGAAGTTCTTTCTTTTTTCCGCAAAATATAGGCTCCGCACAGTCGACAGGCGGCGCTGCTTAACAGCACTGGCGCCGCGGTGCTCAGCGCCATCTGTGGTGAGGGGCGCGTCACTGAGAAGGTGTGAAAAGTGGGGCAGATAGCGAAAATGCGCGAAGTTCCGCACGCATGCCCGTGCTCGGCTGTTTTTTCATGCGTTATGGTGCGAGGCTGCTCCTTGGTAGGTGCCGCAGATACTTTATTGCAGGGGTTTCGGCCGATTAAAGGAGTCATCGGGCACTTTCATGCGGCCGCGTTAACCAGCGGAGAGAAGCTGTAAGCTGTATCACACGTGCTCGACGTGAACAAAGTGGACGACCTGAACGTTCACGCTAAGTGCCTTTAGCAGTAAAGAAAGCCATTGTATGAAGTCATCCTGCGCGTGAGTAAAGTCCGCTGTAAGAGCAAAATTAAAGTTACTATATTTCCACCTTGAAAACGTTGTGTTTTGAACAGGTTGACCAAGATTTAATCGACGCCTCTCTGTGGACGATGCATGCTTCATTTCACTTCGGCGCGTTGTAAGCCACGGCCTATCATTTCATTTCCCCTGCCATACTGTCACTTTAGATATACACTTCAATCTGAATCGGGTAGAATTACGCGGTTACTTTGGATCGCGATTCTGCTCGATCTGCTTTCAATAATTTCCTATCCGCGCATCGAGATGGAGCTCCGCCATCGTAGGCTGTTGTCAGCACCGCCATGTCGAGTGAAGTAAGATAATTCGAATTGGTATTATTGGCGCGTGTAGCGGCCACCATGCTTGATCGAAATTGAGAAATTTGAACCGGATCGGGTGCTACCTTGATTGAAAGTGGCTGTGTGACACCGCGCGGTGCTCTACGTCGGCGTAGTCTCGTACGCCGCCAAAGAAAAACTTCTGCGGTTTTCGAGCAGTTTTAAGCCGTCTATTTACGGCTCGCTCCTGAACACAGTACCAGGACCTACCAGCCGACATAATCGACACAACTACGAGTCACTTCGCGTAGCAATTGAGACAAGCGCTTGTTTGTTCGATATTTTTACTCATAACCACTCTAAAGCAGATACTCAAATTCACTGCTAATGCTCGCGTTCATGTGCAGCCGAGTAGACTTGCGAACCGCGAAGGCACGAGCGCGTTGCCCCTAACAAAGCAGCTTCGATATAAGACGTCACCTAATTATTCCCCAAACAACGCCGCCCAAGCGCTTTATCAAACAAGTATGATCGACATTGTACATTCATTTAGATGCATTATGCCGCTTTCACAAGGACCGATTTAGTTTACGAATTTCTTTACATACTTCCATATGTGCTGCCTCCGCGCTGCAATCAGGCGAATGGAAGTTCGCAAGATAAATCGTGCCATGTGAAACGAAGCCTCTGACTCCAGCGTCCGGAACAAGGATCATATATGAGTTAGCGCTCGCGAGCACAAAATAAACCAACTGGACTGTATATTGGTCATCGCGCAAGCCAGTGCAATCCTCATGACACCGAATGCCAAGGCCACAGCAAGGAGTTGTGAAATCAGCACAGCCATGTCAAATTTCTATTAAATAGCTGCGCCGCTGGCGTCGCACAATGAGCCGCGAAACTCGCATGTGTAGCACGATCTGCAACACAAACTCTTCACACAAATATGAAAGAAGCTGACTTTCCTCACAGCTGCGACCCACTTCTTTCGGCGTTCTAGTTCGTAAGCCTTGCCAGGAAACCTGTACACCTTTATGCCGGGCTGGCCTTTGTGGTTGTGACAGTCTTTCCACTTTCGACGCTCGCCCCCGAAGCACAAGCCATTGCACTGTCTCAGCACGTATCTGAAAAACAACGAACAGAAAAACGGGCTAATGAAGAAAGCAAAACGGCCCCAAACGTGGTCGACACAAAGTGCAGTGCGCGGAAAGGAATACACGTCGAGCGGGCCGCGCCGCCGACCCACCTCCCCAATACTGTCGCGTCGCCGCTGGCAGATGGCGCCAGGGTAGCCGCAAACTTGACTGTACGAAACCTATAGAGCGGAATACGATACGCAGACACAGACAAGAAGATGACGCAAGCGCTAACTTTCAACTAAGGCTTTATTGCGGATCAAGTGCATATATAAGCACATTATCTTGAAATTCAGGAGGGAAGAAAAGCAAACTTAGTCAAAACAGTGAGACAAGTGGCATGTGTCCTCTGTGCGATGAAATTGTTACTTATTTTATAAGGACATTGATGGAATACTGACATACTTCTGTCGTCTTCCCCAGTTATTTTATGTTTCTGCTATCTCCATGGTTTAAGTACTGCATGAACATTCACCGTGGCCAAAACTTAACCCCTCCGAAGAGTGTGGTCTTAGGACGCCAGAATAGGGAATGCAATACCCCCGATCCTCTCTCTTCTACGCCCAGCTCAATCAATGTCCAAACAACACGAGCCGCTAACCTGTTATGGCACGACTGCTCTTTTTAAATGCGAAGCATTTCTTAGCGAACTTCGGCGAGTTTGAGCGTATCTATCTATCTATCTATCTATCTATCTATCTATCTATCTATCTATCTATCTATCTATCTATCTATCTATCTATCTATCTATCTATCTAGCCGCCTACGATTTTGTGCTCTCCTGGCCGTTTCGCTAATCGAATGTTTACGAAAACTGGTATGCCACATCATCACTACATGACGAACATAAATGACAGGTCATAACATGAAAATCATGATATGTATGTCATGAGCGGCATGATTTACATGACACGGTCTTGGTGCTCTCCTGGCCGTTTCGCTAATCGGATGCTTACGAATATTGGTATGCCACATCATGACTATATGACGAAAATAAACGACAGGTCATAGCACGAAAATCATGACATGCATGTCATGAGTGACATGATTTACATGCGACGGTCTTGGTGCTCTCCTGGCCGTTTCGTTTATGGGATGTATACGAAAATTGGTATGCCACGACATGACTACATGGCGAACATGACTGACAGGTCACAACATGAAAATCATGATATGCATGTCATGGGCGACGTGATTTACACGCCACGCGTTTCGTTAACGGGATGTATACGAAAATTGGCATGCCACATGAAGACTGCATCATGAACGTAAATGACAGGTCATAACATGAAAATCATGACATGCATGTCATGAGCGACATGATTTACATGCCACGGTCTTTGTTCTCTCTTGGCCGTTTCGTTAGTGGGATGTGTATGAAAATTGGTATGCAACAATATGACTGCATGACGAACATAAATTACAGGTCATAACATGAAAAGCACAACATGCATGTCATGGGCGGCATGATTTACATGCCAGGCGTTTCGTTAATGGGATGTATACCAAAATTGCTATGGAACAACACGACAGCATGACGAACGTAAATGACAGGTCATAACATTAGAATCATGATACGCGTGTCATGACCAGCATGATTTACATGCCATGGTCCTGGCGCTATACTGCCGTTTCGTTAATGGGATGGCTCCGTCTACTGACCACAGGACGCTATGTAGCTCTCGTCGGACGGCTCAGTCGCGCACGGTGGAAACCGTGGCGTCAGCGACGCGCACGTTTCTTCGCTGCTTTCCGGGCGTGCTGCGAACCACACGAACGCTCGCGGCGTCGCCCTTTGGAACAATTTGCCGCAGGTTTGGAGCGCGCGTCTCAAAGGAAATGAAACGAAAGAAGGTGGGACGGGCGGTCGCTGCTGCTATAGAGTTGGAGACGCGCATCGCGTTTCCGTATTTCCCTGTCACAATCTGCCTAATTTTGCTTCTTCTCTCCGCCAGGCAGTGCATTCTCGCGCTGATGTCGCACATGGAAAACTCGACTGCACGGAGCCTATACGAAAATTGGTTGGGCACAACATGACTGCATGACGATCATAAATGACAGGTCATAACATGAAAATCGTGACATGCATGTCATTAGCGGCATCATCTACATGCCACTCGTTTCTTTAAAGGAATGTATACCAAAATTGCTATGGCACAACATGGCTGCATGACGAACGTAAATGACAAATCATAACGTGAGAATCATGACATACGTGCATGAGCGGCATGGTTGGCATGGTTCACATGCCACAGTCATGGCTCTCTTGCGGCCGTTTCGTTAACTTCATATGTACCAAACTCGGTGTGGCGAGACAACAATGCAAATCCATTTTACGTTCCTTATGCGTGCTTCGCATTTCCTTGATTCCCACTGCACGTGGGATCTGCCAATTTTTTATTTGCGCGTACGTCCGCATGATTTCACAAAATAGTGCGCTCTTCGACAGAGCAAGAGCAAATAAAAATTCACAGCATATCCACGGAGTGAATGATGATGAGTGGGCGAAGCTCGGGAGGTTCATCGTAGATCGTGCCGTGTTCTGGATTAATTTAGTTCACGCGCACGCTACGAATCCTCATGGTTCAACTATGCACAAGTGAAATCTCCCACAGGCACTTCATTGCAAGTCAAGATCCAGTGGATATATATATATATATATATGGGTTGACGGTGAACGCTTCTCCAACGCGAGCAGTCGGTATTTCTCAATCAAGAAACTCGCTAGGAGACGCTGCCTGCGCCAACGTTGTCTCTCGCGGGTGAGGGCGCGTTCTCCTTCTTTGGCAGCTGGTAGAGCGTTCATCGAAGAAAGCGCGTTTCCATAGTCAATGCGCGCCTTTCGCTCTCTCTCTCTCTCTCTCTCTCACAAGACAGCAGATGGAAGAGTGAGAGAGCTCGCCGCCGGGAGGCACGCGCCGAGGGCGCGCCTCCCACACGCACCCTCCTAGTAGCGCGTTCCTAGTAGGTAACGCGCTACTACAACGGACGTACAGACCCAAACCTTAAGGAGCTTCGCCCCTAAAATTGTCTTTTGAACGCCTAAATCGATTGCCGACGAGGAGAGCTCCTGAAGCGCTGCGCACTTGAACTCTTCCACGCGTAACGTGAGGCAGCCGACAATGATTGTTTTCTTCCTGCAGCTTTATTGTTCTACTGAAAGCATCAAAACGGATGGAACCAGCATTTATTAGCCAAGTGACTCAGTGGGTGTCATTGTTCCTACGCTTTAGCTTGTCTGCCTGATATTGATTCGTTGGTTGTTCTTTTGAAGCCTTGGCGGAACCCACCGAGGGGGACGAGCCATGAACCGATAGATTTGTTTTGAAAAGGAGGACTACAAGAACCAAAGGAAGCCATAATATGAATTTAGTTATGAAATGAAGGTTGTAAGAATTATTCCGTGAAAATTTTTAAGATGTAAAAAAAAAGTGGCAGATCCCACGTGCAGCGGGAATCAAGGAAACGCGAAGCACGCATCGGGAACGTAAAATGGATCTGCATAATTGTCTCGCTACACCGATTTTGGTACATAAGAAGTTAACGAAACGGCCGCAAGAGCAGCAAGACTGTTCCATGTAAACCATGCCGCTAATGACACGCATGCCATGATTGTTATTTTATGACCTGTCATTTACGTTCGTCATGCAGTCGTTTTGTGCCAAAGCAATTTTGGTATACATCCCACGAACGAAACCCGTGGCATGTAAATCATGCCGCTCATGACATGCATATCATGATTTTCATGTTATGACCTGTCATTTATGTTCGTCGTGCCGTCATGTTGTGGCATACCAATTTTCGTACGCATCCCATTAACGAAACGGCCAGGAGAGCACCACGACTCTGGCATGTAAATCATAGCGCTCATGACGTGCATGTCATGATCTTCATGTTATGACCTGTCATTTATGATCGCCATGGAGTGATGTTGCGGCATATTAATTTTTGTGTACATACCATTACCGAAACGGCCAGGAGAGCACAAAGTCGTAGGCAACAAGATAGATAGATAGATAGATAGATAGATAGATAGATAGATAGATAGATAGATAGATAGATAGATAGATAGATAGATAGATAGATAGATAGATAGATACGTTCAAAGTCGCCGAAGTACGCTAAGAAATGCTCTGCATTTAATAATTAAAAAAGGCAATAAGGAGCACCTGATGTCGCGCAATGAAGCAACTGTTTCCAAATGAAACGCTAAGTGCACTGGTCAGTACAATATGTGGAACTCGTGAGGTGCCGTCCATGGCAGGGAACCGTGAAACATGTTTTCATAAGCATGCATTTATCGGGGATATATAAATTTGCTGTTTTTGTCAATGTGCTAATTTTCTGATAAATTTTACCATCTTGCGGATAGATCCGAGGATTTTGCGTTATATTTGAAAATCTCTGCAAAATTTTGGCAAATATATGACGCAGCAATATGATGACGCAGCCTAGCACCAACCCTTTTGAAGAGGCTTACGATGAGGCACCAGGGAAAAAAAAAGGCAAGGCAGAATAAAAAAGGATTTGATAATGTCGTGGCATTTTTCGTGTCTTAGGTAATTTGTGTTTCGTTCGGCTAACTCGTCATACCTTTAGCCTTTTTTGGCTTGTTTTCTTTTCTGCGGAAAACGCCGCCGTTTGACGTTCCCTCAGAAAGCAGACGGATATGTGATTGAGTCTGGTCTAATTCATTAAGGTACTCGTTACATAAATTCAAACAACTGACGAGCGTTCACGAAGAAAGTATATTAATTACGGGTTATTCATACTCGTGCAAAAATGAGCCAGGCCTGCACGCAACCGCAGGACAGGGACAGCGTAAGCTGGAGGAGCGATCTTCTTAAGCATCCACGCTTAAGCATCCACGCTTAAGCATCCTCCAACTTTTCTTGTGATTTTCCTAGCAATCCCCATCTAGAGTTCTAGAAATGAATCGGAGGCCCTAAGCCCGAAGCGTAATGTCGCTAGATGCTAGAGACCTAAAACTGAAACTTTTCAATCACTAAAACTTATTAAAGGCCTCGATTTCAGTCTGGTGGAGACACAACCGTTCAGGAGGATTTTTTTTCACTGCCCTGCGAAGGCAAAGCACGATGGTTATTTTTGTATTTTCAGCAAAGAAAAACGAGGCTAAACCATAATCGGAAACTTATAGTTCATAGATTTAAGGGGGCCTTGAGAAGAAGTGCCTGCAAAGCACTTTTTGTATTTCCTGTTTTTCTCGTAATGCACGTTTATGCTCGACGAAAGCGTAGAGATGTTTGTGTTCTAATTTGTGTGAGGAAGCTTGGCGGCTGCGTAGATCGCATTTTATTTCAGTACGACGCATACCTAGCGTACCGCCCTGAAGGCCTTCCAGGTAAAAGGGAATGAAATAATTTCTTAAAAATTTTCTGTACGGGAGTTTCACGTATCGTCGCCCAGCAGTTACGTGCAACGTTTAAAAAGAATCCTTGAAACAGCGTTTATTATAAATGGAATTCTCGCAGTAAAGGCGCAGGTTAAAATGGAAGCATACGCCAGTTCTGCGGCGGAACGTTACCTCGGGGGCCTCATTAATAATACTCCTAATTATTAATGAACTCGCAACTCTCAAAACTTGGTCGCGCGCGTTGTGGGGGGTTGCTAGCTAGCAAGACTGGCTTGAATGTTTTTCTGAAGTGAAATATGAGTCAGCTTAGTAGAAAGGGTAGAGGGGTGTAGAGATAACTTTGTAAATGTTTCTTTAATGAGCCCTACGAACTAGAGGACAATAAAAGTGTTTCGTGCGCTCGAAGGTACACCTGGGCAACTTTTCAACTTTCTTCGTTGTTTTAATTATTAAATTTCTTCAAACTAGTTCGTTAGGAAGTGTATCGTTAGTGCGAACGTCGCCGCACATTGCAGTTTCCTTTCCCGCGCCCAGTTTTAATCGTTTGCACTTATCGTGCCATTGTGAATAATTTTAATCGATATTTGGTGGTTGGTGCACATGTTCTTATTGCATTTTCTTTATCGCTACTTGGAGTCCTTCCTCCCTGACTTTCTTTTTAATTTATCGCCTTCATTTTCTCCCTCTCTCTGTGTCCTTCACTGTTTTCTTTCTTTTCATGGTGCAGCAAACATAGGAAGTGATAAGTAGCATTCATAAGGAGCTCTGTAGAGGCCTTCCCAGTAGTTGCCTCACTCATCCAGGCATCTTCACGAAGTGAACCATGACGAGTGGGCGAAGCACTGGGGATCGTTCTGTGTTACCGTCAATCACCCGTGACATTGCCCACTAATGCGCGTAAATAAGTGACAACGCGTGTGTATGTTTACACACGCGTTGTCAGTTATACTCCTGGCCTTCATGAGGTTCCTGCGCTCGCACATCATAGATCGTGCCGAGGTCCGGATTGCTTTGAGTTAACACGCACGCTGCGAATCCTTATGGTTCAACTACGCACAAGAGAGATCTCCCACCGGCACTACATTGCAGGTCAAGATCCAGTGCCTATATATACGGGGCGAGGGCGCTTTCTCGTGCCTTTGCGAGGCCATTCGCTCTCTCACGAGACGCTGCGCCCTCTAACGGGTGCAACTGTAATTAGATGGACACGCCAGGTGTACACCGCAAGATGGGCCCTCAGGTGCTTCGTCCTCTAAAAAAAGAAAGAAAAAAATCTTCTGCCAGTTTAGATTTAGGTGCAGGTTAGAGAACCCCATGTGAGCACGGTTACCCAGCAGGGCTCCACTACCAGGCATCCCTCATGCCTGTACTTGTTTCGTGCTTAACTTAGGAACCCATTGGCGTGCTGAAAAATCACCTCCCTTCCCAATAATTTGCGAGCCCTCTCGATCGCGGATAGCTCTGTGAGTTTCTGGAACTTCGTGTGTCTGTGTTTTTTTTCTGCGAAGGCATGATAGCAAAGAAGGAAAAGAGAGCCAGCAGGATGAGCGCTAAGTTCCAACAGTGAATTTGGAAGTTAGCTCTCATCCAATGCCGGAGGCCGAATTGCGATCGCCAGGGCGAGAATTGAACCCGCTCTAATATGACGTTAGCGATGAACTATTCACTCGAAAACTGCGAAATTGGCCAGTGACGTTGGTCTCTCTCGCTTGGAATTCCAAACTCGACACGTGCGCATCTGTTACATATAGACGGTTGCAGCGATGCTCTGCTACCCGTCGACACATCCGCTACAAAAACTAACACGGGAGCCTCGTGAAAGATACTGAAGTTATTGCGTCCCTTGAAGTGGAGCTATCACGGTGGCGACTCGGTGTGCAACGGAATTGAGGAAACTGCCTTTTCGTGGGGTTTATAATTGTACACTTATTTTGCGACCACCGGGGAAATTCGGAAATGAAAGGACTTGGTAAAACGAAACTGCCCCCGAACCGTCCTACGCTTTCCCGCACTACAACATCGTCTAAGGAAAGTACAACGTTTGGAGAGTGAGGAATTGCTGTGTCGGGAATTGTTAAGACTAAATGGAAGCGCAAATGCACATAAACACAACATAGGAAACTAGGACAAACGAGCACAAGAGCACAAACGAGCTTTGTGCTTCTCCTCATTTGACCTGTTTATGCGTCATTTCGCGCTACCATAGAGTATCAACGTCAAACCCCACAAATCAATCAACCATTTAGTATGAAGTATGAGCAACACGCCAGGCCAACAACCAATGTGTGGTGCCCGTTTGAACACGCATTTGAGTAGCTGACAGATTATGGTACTTCAAATTGGGGACGGATGTAAGCAATTTCATTTATTTTCAGGCAGAGTTTACCGAACCAGGCTCAGGTCTCCCATGCGAGGAATTAGAGGCCTCATCACCACCTCTCGGGCCTGCTGTATACTGTCCACTCTTGCGTGGTGAGGGTGGAGCTGCCCCAAAGTGGCTGCCGACTTCGACGCAAGAGCCCCCAGAGCTGCTGCCATAAGAGCTGCTCTAAGGGGACTTACCCACAGAATCTGCGAAAGCGTCGCTCGCGTTAGCTTGCACGGCTTGTAAATATCGCTGAGGTGCTGCGCGGGCAGAATGTGCCGCAATTGAACCGGCTTAGATCATGGTTGCTTTGTCTTAAAGTTAAGGATAACAATTTTTTAACCGCTATAACTCTAGTGATGCCATTATTCCGGGGGTGGACGGCATTGTTAATACAGAAAATGTCACCCTGAACAACAAATGCCTGATGCCCTACCAAAACCGAAATCGGCGAAGGGACTATTCGTTGTATGAACGCATGCGCGGGCGCTCCGCCCGCGTAGCCTTAGCTGCGCTGCCACAGAAATATGTGAGGTGGTTCAACAAGTGTGAACGACTTGGCGACTCGCTACCATGGGAGAGCTGTTGCAGATACCCCGGTTACAAAAAAAGCGCCACGACGAACCTTAAAAGAATTAATGATTGCGCAGTTAATGTCAATTTGTGTGGCTGGAGGTCTTCCTGATGTCACTCTATAAGACGAGCATAAATGCGATAGACACTTTAGTTTAAATGACTCATATATCCTGACCTGACTGTAGTTAAGTTTCTTATCTATTGTGTATTTGGGGAACATTTCAACCAATGCATGCAACATTTATCTGAAACTTCGTGCCGTGCCGGGTTCGAAGGAGAGAGAGAGTAAACATTTAATCAAAGCAGAAGAAGTATCGTCCCCGTAGGGGGCAGCCCTTAGTTCAGGGCCCCATTGGCTTGCGCCACTCTACGTGCCCACTGGGTCAGCCGACACTGCCCCTGCGGCGCTGAGCTGCTCACAAGTCCCTAGATCTTTTTTCCGCTTTAAAGTAGCGACAACTACCGCCTCTCCCGCCACCCTCTCGCTCAAAGCCCGCGTCGGCAGTGATGTTCTTCCTAAACACGTGGAGCGGAGCACGCGCGCGCAGATTGGGTCCAGCCGTCAACATACGTGTTCCTATCAAATATGATAGTGGACGTGCTATATGTAAGGAAACGCCTACTGAAATGCGCAACTTTCTTTGACGTTATCTCGCTGTAGCATTCAAGTAACAGCTTTAGGAAGAACATGTCTGCCAAAAGCAACGTCGACCAATCAGATGCGCCAGCAGCACATCAAAGCTTTTCGCTACTTAAAAAGCGGAAAATAATATCTAGGGACTTTAGTCAAAAGGATGTTTAAAATAAAAAAATATTTAAACTTCCTTGGTTGGTCAGCGCAGTGTCCAAGGAGGAATGTGCGTATGAAGGAACAGAGGGATAGCCCGGTGGATATGGACATTCCCACGCGCCCGGATATACTCTGGTCTGCTCTCCCCAGTTGGGACAACGCGAGCGATATTGTATGAGATGACAAAGGTGTAGGGTGAAACGGCATGGGAGGGAATCAGTCCGCAGCGGCCGCCATGCCATAGCTTTCTCTTGCTTAAGTAAATGGTGTGTTTAATGGAACAATATCTAAATCAATACTGATGCACTTGGAAAATCTCCTATCTTCGGCGTACGAGCATACCGCACCACATATGTTAATGGTTAGTGCAAAGAGGCTGGGCCGAGTGGTTTGCTGGTTCGTTATAAACGCGCAAAAATTGAACAGCTTACGTCATACGCAATGGACATTTATACTCTTGTATTTTTTAACGTGCAATAAAGCTGCAGCTATTTCTCTGAAGACAATTTTTTACGCTCAAGCGTAGGTGGCCCGTCCGTCAACTCTAGGAGATAATGGGCTAAACCTGTGACGGGAGGGAACGCCATACAGGGAACATGTCCCAAGCGCAAAGGAGAGAAGAAGCGTTGAGGAGAGAGGGACGCAAGGCACTAGGGTCAGTACGGGAGAGTGTGCTCACGGAGAATAAAAGAAATCCACGCATCTCCACGAAGTGAACCATCACGAGTGGGAAAAGCTGGGGATCGTTCGGTGTTCTTGTAAATCACCCATGACATGGCCCCCATGCATGTGAATGAGTGACCATGCGTGTGTATATTTACACACGCGTTGTAATCTATGCTCTTGGTCTTTGTGGGGTGCCTGCGCATCCACGTCGTAGATCGTGCCGAGTTCCGGGTTACGTTTAGTTAATGCGCACGCTGCGAATCCTTATGGTTATATTACGCACAAGGGAAATCTCGCCCCGGCACTATATTGCAGGTCAAGCTCCAGTGCCTATATATATGGAGTGGCCGGTGAACGGTTGTGCAGCGCGAGCAGTCGGTTTTAAATGCGAAGCATTTCTTAGCGAACTTCGGCGAGTTTGAGCGAATCTATCTATCTATCTATCTATCTATCTATCTATCTATCTATCTATCTATCTATCTATCTATCTATCTATCTATCTATCTATCTATCTATCTATCTATCTATCTATCTATCTATCTATCTATCATCTAGCCGCCTACGATTTTGTGCTCTCCTGGCCGTTTCGCTAATCGGATGTTCACGAAAATTGGTATGCCACATCATGACTATATTACGAACATAAATGACAGGTCATAACATGAAAATCATGATATGCATGCCATGAGCGGCATGATTTACATGCCACGGTCTTAGGGCTCTCCTGGCCGTTTCGCTAATGGGATGTATGCGAAAATTGGTATGGCACAACATGACTGCCTGACGAACATAAATGGCAGGTCAACATGAAAATCATGACATGCGTGTCTTGAGCGGCATGATTTACAAGTCAGAGTCTTGGTGCTCTCCTGGTCGTCTCGTTAATGGGATGTATACAAAAATTGGTATGCCACAATATGACTGCATTGCGAACATAAATGACAGGTCATAACATGACAATCATGACATGAATTTCATGAATGACATGATTTACTTGCGACGGTCTTGGTGCTCTCCTGGCCGTTTCGTTAATGGGATGTATACGAAAATTGGTATGCCACAAGATGACTGCATCATGAACGTAAATGACAGGTCATAACATGAAAATCATGACATGTATGTCATGAGCGACATGATTTACATGCCACGGTCTTGGTGCTCTCTTGGCCGTTTCGTTAGTGGGATGTGTAGGAAAATTGGTAGGCAACAATATGACTGCATGGCGAACATAAATGACAGGTCATAACATCAAAAGCATAACATGCATGTCATGGGGGGCATGATTTACATGCCAAGCTTTTCGTTAATGGCATGTATACCAAAATTGCTATGGCACAACACGACAGCATGACGGACGTAAATAACAGGTCATAACATTAGAATCATGACACGCGTGTCATGACCGGCATGATTTACATGCCATCGTCCTGGCGCTACACTGCCGTTTCGTTATTGGGATGTATGGGCTCCGTCTACTGACCAGAGGACGCTACGTAGCTCTCGTCGGACGGCTCAGTCGCGCACGGTGGAAACCCGAGGCGACAGCGACGCGCGCGTTTCTTCGCTGCTTTCCGGGCGTGCTGCGAACCACACGAACGCTCGCGGCGTCGCCTTTTGGAACAGTTTGCCGCAGGTTCGGAGCGCGCGTCTCAAAGGAAATAAAACGCAAGAAGGTGGGACGGTCGGTCGCTGCTGCTATAGAGTTGGAGACGCGCATCGCGTTCGCGTATTTCCCTGTCACAGTCTGACCAATTTTGCTTCTTCTCTCCGCCAGGCAGTGCATTCTGGCGCTGATGTCGCACATGGAAAACTCAACTGCACGGAGCCTATACGAAAATTGGTTTGGCACAACATGACAGCATGACGATCATAAATGACAGGTCATAACATGAAAATAGTGACATGCATGTCATTAGTGGCATGATCTACATGCCACTCGTTTCCTTAAAGGAATGTGTACCAAAATTGCTATGGCGCAGCACGACTGCATGACGAACGTAAATGACAAGTCATAGCGTTAGAATTATGACATGCGTGTAAGAGCGGCTTGGTTTACATGCCACAGTCTTGGTGCTCTTGTGGCCGTTTCGTCAACTTCATATGCACCAAAGTCGGTATAGCGAGACAACAATGCAAATCCATTTTACGTTCCTGATGCGTGCTTCGCATTTCCTTGATTCCCACTGCACGTGGGATCTGCCAATTTTTTCAATCCAGAAACTCGCTAGCAGACGCTGCCTGCTTCAGCGTTTTCTCTCGCGGGCGAGGGCGCGTTCGCTGAGAGAAAGGCGCCGAGAGCAAACGCGGTTTATAATTACGGCCCTCTAGCGGTCTTCTATCGATCTAGAGCACGCGCCGGGGTGGAGCGAGCGCCGCAGAGCTATCTAGTGGGCGCTCCGAGTACTAGCGGCTGGCTACGACGCGACAACGGACAAGCCTCGACATTAAGGAGCTTCGCCCCTAAAGAATATCTACGCATCTCCACGAAGTGAACCATGATTTGAGGGCGAAGCTAGGGATCGCTCTGTGTTACCGTAACACCCCTGACATTGCCCACTCATGCATGGAAAGGAGTGACCCCGCGTGTGTATATTAACACACGCGTTGTCATTTATGCTCTTGTTCTTTATGAGGTTCTTGCACTTCCAGGTCGTAGACCGAGCCGAGCTCGCAATTATGTTTAGTTAACGTGCGCGCTGCGAATCCTTACGATTCAACAACGCACAAGACAAATATCCCACCGACATTACACTGCAGCTCATGATCCAGTGCCTATATATACTGGGCGGCCGGTGAGCGGTTGTGCAGCGCCATCGATCGTTTTTTTTTTTTTTCTATCAGGAAGCTCGCTAGCAGACGCTACCTGCGTCAGCGTTGTCTCTCGCGGACGAGGGCGCTTTCTCGTTCCTTGCGAGCTGGTGAAGCGTTCATCGCAGAAAGAGTGTTTCCATAGTCAGCGAGCGCCGTTCGCTCTCTCTCTCTCTCTCACGACAGCAGACGACACTGTCTGGGCGCACAGCCTCCGGGATCGGCCCACACATGCACGCACACCGTCTGATAGCACAGCCTCCAGCCTCCAGGATGGGCCCACACCCACGCTTTAGGGGCGCCGCAGCGTCCCTAGAGCGGCACGAACGAATACTTATATAGCGCCTCTAGCGGTCTCTACTCGCAGCGGACGCTCGCATCTCTAAGGCCACAGCACTCCTAGCGGACTCCACTCAAAGCGGTTGCTCGCACCTGTGCAACGCAGCGCCCCTAGCGGACTCCATGCAAACCCGAGCACGGCGACGACGAGGGAAGGCGGACAAGGCTCGGCCCTAAGGTGCTTCGCCCCTAAATATTCGTCTTTAGGGAAATTGGTCTCTCTTTTCACCTCTTCTCCCATTCACTTATCTTTGTCTCCCTCATGTGACGATGAGCCGTGGTCGCGCCGACCGTCCCTTCTACGCTTTAACCCCTCTTCAGCGTGTGAGCTAATATATGAGGGATAGGTGTGTGAATCTGCACAGACAGAAAAGCTGACTTGACCTCGTGTTTGCATCTAGATGCCAAATGAGCGGAACATGTTCGGCTTCAGTCTATTTCACTGACCACAATATTATGAAGGTCATGCTCGGGGAATCAATCTTAAGGACGCGCGAGCCAGACACTTTCAGGACGACACTCTTTCCTGTGTGACAACGGAATGGACAACGAATATTGTGGTAAATGGTTCGTGGTGAATGACGTCGCTGTACACAATGTCACTTGCCAAATCCATGACAGGAAACAAAAACACGATGAATCCAATCGAAGTTTACAACTCAGTGAGTTTTTTTGTACAGATGCGGAGAAAACATTTCGCGACCACGGACAGCATATGTAAAGCCACACGACTGCGACATTCTCGTGACGGTCCTGCAAGAGCTTTTTTAGATGCGAAGCAGCTTGCGGTCGGGGCTATGTCACCCCCTCCCGTCACCCCTATGTCACCCCGTCCACTCCCGCACTGCGCATGCGCATCTTCCTCCCCCTCCTCTCCTTGTCACATCTCGTCTCCCCTCGGCATTCTTCCTCTCCTCTCCGAACGGCGCGCGTTGATTATGGTAACGCTCTTTCTTCGATGAACGCTTTACCAGCTCACAAGGAACGAGAACGCGCCCTCGCCCGTGAGTGAAAATGCCCACGCAGGCAGCGTCTGCTAGCACCAAACCAATGCAAACGCGACACCTACTCAAACCGATGCAAACGCGGTGTGCACCCCCCATGCTGCTTCGCATCTCCTCATGGTCCTTTAGCAGGAGGTGGTGTAAATATTTTTGCAGCACTAGCAGAGTGAACAAGCGTCGTTTGGCACTCGTTGTTCGCGTGAGTCAGCGAACGTTGTGTTCACAGGGCAGTGTTGATTTGTACTGCTCAGTGCGTCTAAAAGACATTGATGAATGGTGACTGAGTAAACTTGTGACGTGAAGTTGGTACCACAGATTCCACAGATTCCCAAGAAAACATTCGCGTTTGCATGTCTTTCCTAAATTGGCACGATGCACTATTTGATGTCACAGCGATCACCCTTTCGAGCAAACACATTCCTAGGTGCTACTGCAGTCGAGAAGAAAGAAACGAGTTCTCAAGACGAGCCTTCAGCTTGGGTTGGCTGCTGCCTGAAACCAGGGTGGCGTGTGTGCATATAAATACACGTATGTAATATGCGGCGTTCTTACTGTATCGATCTATTCTACGTTTAGGAGAAGGTCCCCAAACGTCGTTTCTGTATGTTTCGAAGGACTACCGCGACTGGGCTCATTGCGGTCCCTCGCCTCATATTCGGCACTACCGCATTATGTCCCGCTTCTCCCTTTACAGACTTTACCTATGGACACTGTTCTGCCACTGCCGTTCACTTGAACGAGCCAATACCAATGTGTCATAAGCGTCCTGGCCAGCCACGCTCACTACCAAGCACGCGATCAAATGAATGACCGAATCGCGGGTAACATAGCTGGGTCTGTACGACCAACAATACGGCGCGGTGCACAATTCTCGACCGATACTCTTGTGCCGTGGTCTCTCTGCAATATCGCGATGTTTTCGCAGACGCGCATTTGTTTTTGAACGCGTTCCCCCCATCTGTTGCACCAGTTGACACTGGTGGCATGAAGGATGGGTCGCATAAATGCTACGTCGTACGCCGGACACCATATCCTTTCAGCTGCAGGTGGGCTTCATGTATACCGTCATGATGCCCTTGCCGGCCATTTTATAACTCCCACAGCAAGTAGACTGCACCTCGTCCCCAATGCGTGGGATCACGTCCGCGGCCTTACGATCACCGGCGGCTCGAAAATTTCCGCAAATACCATGAAATTACACGTACTTGCAAACATTCAAATGGACCGTACAGGACTTAGTGAGTCACCACAAGCAGGCGTCGTTGGCGCCGTTTGGAAAACCGCGACCGTCGCCTTAGGACAGGTGTAAACATGGCTAGGAGAATGTATGCGGTTCCCCTAACTAGTTAAGTCATTGCTGTATTCTTGAGTAAGGGTTTTGCACGGTAGGGCGCCCGGCGCGGTATTCACAGGTTGGTAGTGACCAAAGGAACCGGCCTCTGCTGTTGGCGTGGCGCCGGTGTAATACAGCCCTAGAGCTCTCAAGGAGCTTGGCTTGTATGCTCTCCTGGAATGATGCTATGAGTACTTACAGCCAAGGCCCACGAAGATGATGATGATGATGAACCTTCGGATATGGCACATACCCACTTCGGGGGATCGGCCAAGACCTGATGTGTTTACCTTTTAGTTGGTATATAGTGCGAATACCACAACATGATGAATAAGCCCGTACGCCCACGAAGGGCGTACGGGCTTTCTTCTTTCTCCTTCTTCTTCTTTTTTTTAATAGAATGGGCACGGAATAGCGAAGATGCACAAGAATGTGTGATTTGGGCCTCAACATAGCGTCTTTGTATGGACTTCTCTATTCACTGCCTGCTACCACTTAAAGAAGAAAACAAGATGGTATCCTTCCAATACAGGATCGTTTGTATTGCATTCGATAGCGGTTTGCTATTCGGCGCTGTAAATTTTACCCGAGAGACAAGAAAGCAGAGACAGAGAGCGCATGCAATCTTTCAGCTGTCTTTTCTTTATTATTGCTGTCGTGCGCCAAACGTATACAGAAGAGACACTGAAAAAAGAAATCAAATCATGGAAATGGGCTAAATCACGAATGTTGTCATGAAGACAGCGTTTTCGGGAAAGCAAGGTTACAACGAAAAAATTAGTCTGTTTCGCCACCAAAGAGCAATATGGAGCCACCTCTCCATACGCTGCAGATAGGGGGTGCCGTGCAATGTTAGAAAAAAGAAAGAACAGCACAGTTGTAGAAAATTGTGAATGTAACAAGACACGCGAAATACTGGAAGCTTTTCGCATACCGGACAAGCAAAGCACCTGCATTATTTCAAGCCCATTCCACTGCGCCATCTGGAAATCGGCATCAAGAAAAACTGGGCCAGGGAAGTAACGAACCACGCCCAAAAACAGAATGTTCAAAAGAGGAGTATCTTTAGATCAGCACCTCACCCCTCGCCCTGGTTTCTCGCGATCTCACTCAATTTTTTTATGTTATATAACCCTGTCTCGGCGTTGATCCTCTTTCGTGTCGTTTGTTGTAAATAAAGTGGATGGTTTGTGTTTACGGTGTCCTCCTCGTTGACGGTGTCTTGCCTAACACCGTGTACCGGGTAACTTTAACGCACTGAGAAGACTATGACAAAGGAATTAGCCAAATACGTCACTTTGCGGTTTTCTAATGAAGCAATATAGCCTCTTGTTGCAGCAGTGAGTCCCCGACAAAGCTTGCCTTACTATAAGAAAAATTTCTGCCTTCGTTGAGCTAAAGCTCTTTCTGATTGGGACGTTTGCCTTACCCTAAAGAGTTACATTGATTCCTATACATCGTGAAGTGACGTATTATTGCGTGCGTTGATTTAGCGACGTCGCGACACGGTAATCCTGCGAATGGGCCTCGCCTTTGTTGGGTTGAAGCGCACAGACGATGATTGTGGTTCGGTTAGGAAAGGACGCTAATTTCTGCAGCCCAAGTAGGGAGCACGACTAAGTGTCAGTGGGGATGGTGGAAAGGGAGTGAAAGAGATCGAGAAAGAAAGACCGTAGTGGAGGGCTCCGGAAATTTAGACCACGCGGGGTTCTTTAACGTGCACTGACAACGCACGACGATTTAGAAATAGTGCAATAACTTTCTTATTCCTACAGCTCTCGCTATCAAATATTGCTGAAGCTCTCCAAATAAACCTACATTTCGAATACTGGTAACAGTCAAATTGCGTTTTCTTTTCATTTACTGATATTCTCGAAGCACTTTCAGTGTAACTAGTTAGCACCGGTTATTATTCCGTGTAGAACGAGAAAACGTACGCAAACAAATACTGAAGGCTCCCTGACATCTGGTAGATTAAAAAGTAGATGGAGCGGACAAACATAACAATAATTCTCGGAATGACAATGAAAATATTATACAACAAACCTAACCTACGCCTTGACACACGCTATGCTCTTCCCGGTTAACGCATGTGGACGAAATGAAAATAAGTGCGTTAAAAATGGTGCTACTATTGGTCAACGTAAATGTGTTTCTGCGATCTCCTCCAAGATCAATCAGTGTAGACGTGTTGGGTATATCCTTCGGGACAGCTGTACCGATCTCTCCCATAGTAGAGTACGGTGTACTCTGAATCGCTTTCCCGTTTGTTCTAAACACACTCATGATCAAGTGCTCACTTAGCAATATCTATTATACACCGTTGTATATTGCCCCTAAAGTGCCTAGATTTCCCCCCCTTCCTGAAAACAAAATTACACCATCCCCCGTTGAAGGGGACCATGAGGCGATGCGACGCATTACGGGGGGTGCACACCGCGTTTGCATCGGTTTGACTCTAGCGGACGCTGCCTGCGTCAGCGTTGTCTCTCACGGGCGAGGGCGCGTTCTCGTTCCTTGCGAGCTGGTAACGTGTTCATCGGAGAAAGAGCGTCTCCATAGCCAACGCGCGCCGTTCGGAGAGAAGAGGAGGAATGCCGAGAGGAAAGGAGATGAGACAAGGAGAGGAGGGGGAGGCAGGCAGGCAGGCACAGAACTTTATTTTGATCCTGAGAAACTGCAGTTGGACGTCCCCTTCTAGGGGGATCCTGTAGCAGTTGCGGTAGGGGGAGGAGGATGCGCATTTGCAGTGCGGGTGTGGACGCCGCACGGTGGATAGATGGAGGGAGGGAGTGACATAGCCCCGGCCATAAGCTGTTTCGCATCTAAAAGCTATCTGGGGACTTCATTTGACCTACGTAGGATAAGGCATGATTGTTTACATTTGTCCGTAGCATTATTGTGAAGAAGTGTTCGACTTGTTGGGCTACGTACACAGCTCCTGCACCAGTTTTTCAATGAGCGAACCAGCGCAGTTGCCATCGATAAGGTGGGTACACGATCTTCAGGATTGCAGTACACAACCGCTGCTTGAGGGCTCACGAATTTTCATGCGCCATACTGGAATCGCTCTCAAAACGTGATCTACTACACTGATAGGACAAACACCGCAGTTGCGCCAAACTGCCGCCAGTAACACTTCACTCAATACCATACCAGCTGAACCAACCGGCAGACGAAAACGACGAAAACCCTTTTTCTCTTTCTGTTCATTTCCTCATGGCAACTGACACCTTTCTCGCCTGGGTCCGTACTTAAGGAACGACGTTCATTGACAGTGCGAACCCACTGGTCAAGCTGGTGGGCAACAAAAGGCAAAGGCTACAAAAGTAGGGATTCCCTCCGAATGGTAGTCTTCCGTCTTGCGGCTAGCTTTGATAGAAACGCGCGTAGAGCACACCGGGTCCTTGAGACAAGAAGACCACAGGCGCTCTCAGGATGGTCCCGCTGCTTCCCTGCCTTAGAAGGAATGCGTGCGTAGCATGCTCAAGTCTACATTTCGGGCCATGGCACAACGTTGTGCGAGTCATTTGGGTTCCGTGGTCAAGGAGGTTTCCCATTCGTGACAGATGCACCCAATTACCTGCGCCGCATTCGGCGAAAGCGTGCTGCGTACATCGTCGCATGCGGGGAGCGGCGGCTCATTCCGTGACCTGCAGTTTCTATCGTGTTATTCAATGCAGCAGTCGGAATGGAAACCTTGGGCACTGCATACGTGATGTGGGAGTAAAAACGTTATGCGAGTTCTTTTAGGCTGTTAGCATGTGTGCGAAAGTTTTTTTTCTTGTTTTCTAGCGCTGCAAAACGTTTTAATTATAGAGATGCAACTAACGAGACAGTATTACGACAACCGGCTTCCTGGTCGTGCTGCACGATCCATATGCCTTCACAACCTATGCGTAACAAGCTGCTTGAAACAACTGATTGTGCTAGTCTGATTGTGCGTATCACTAATCCGCTACTGCATAACCATCCGCAGATAGGTGGTATTTGTCAGCGTAGTGTTAATCAACGAAGCGTACAAAGGTATCTTTAGGACGCACGATTCATTCACGTACGGGGAGCGCGTTTTTCTTTTTCTTTTTTTTTGGCAATATGGAAATGCCGGTAAACTGCTAATCTGCTCGTAAGAACATACTTCGCACTCATAAAATACATTAAAGAACAAATCTGGAGATATTTCAATGTCCATTCATCGCAATGAAATTTTCGAACTGTATACGTTCTCCTCACAACTGTTATATGCCAAGTCCAGGAGGTTACAGGTCATTTAGTGTTCTTGCAGTGCACTTTAAAGTTTTTTTCAGAGGATTCCCACGCGGGCCACCTTGTGTTTTTGACATGGATACCTACAACTGCGCCTACCCGAACAGGCAGGCTGTCAAGAACCAAACAGTGATTCTTCAGTGCCCGCATCGTCGCTGTAAATTTCACAAATGCCAGAATAATTCAAGGCATTTTTCGTATGCCTTCCCCAGTGTCATTCATTTTTTAATTTGTGATGGCGGAGACACTGTGACGTCATAGCATACGCTTATGATGATGATTTGTGGGGTTTAACGTCCCCAAAGCCAGCTCTGATTATGAGAGACGCCGTAGTGGAGGTCTCCAGAAATTTCCACCACCTGGGGTTCTTTAACGTGCACTGACACCGCACAGCACACGGGCCTCAACATTTCGCCTCCATCGAAATGCAGCTGCCGCAGCCGGGATTCCATCCCGCGATCCTTGGATCAGCAGGCGAGTACCATAGCCACTAGACCTCTGTGGCGGGGCTATCCCATACGCTGCACGAAGCGTCTACCCGTTCCGGTTTTGGCTTGAACACATCCTTAATTCGGTTATTTAAAATTATTGGTGAGTTTCTGAGCAAATTTCACCGCCCTGGCTGCTGCAGGACTATTAGTATTATTGAAAAACAGTGGAATCAGAAGGTGGCGACAAAAGACCGCCGGAGTTCCCCTTTAAAACGATACCAAACGCGGTTATCCTTATACACCAGTTCCTCGTACTCTACCATACTGCTGCACGACATTTATGGAAACTGCGAAATTCACTTAAAAATGATGCATAAGTAATCGCCATACGCTTATAATTACTCTGCAGTGCTTCACCTTTCCGTTTTCTCCGTGCTGTGTTCGTGACACGTTACTTCCGCGGTAGCTGAGAAGAGCGTTATGAAAAGATTAATCATCATTAAATGCAAATATTTTTGTCGCTGCTCTCCTGCATAGTGTATGCTTGGAGGCTGTTGCTCTAAGAACCAATAAAAAAAACGATAACTGATACAAGTCAGAGATCCGCCGATGGAGCCTAATAAAAAAAAAACAGAAAACGTTCGATGATATGACTACAGCAAAGCAGGCCGGGTCAAAGAGGTACGTGTCCATAGATAGTTGCAAATAGTCGGAGCTTTGCTGCGACAATGCGCCCCCTGGGGTCTGCAAGGGCAGGACGAAAGTAATAGTTCACCATTACCACCGCCTGCTGGAGCCATTGATATTGTTTAAAGTGGGTCACGACCCCAACAAAGGCACGTGCTCGGCTCACATACGAAGAGCAACAGAAGAGTACTAGCGACGCGCGCGTCCGTTTGTTGTACCAATTTCTTGAAATGACCCGTTTCAGGCAGCTATGTCTGGGACTCCTTAGGTTCGTTCCCGAATCTTTCGTGCAGGCGTTGTGCATTTGTGCATTGCTCCTGGTGCGACTGTGAGGACGAAAGCTTGCAGTGAGAACGCGGTGCATGTGGGAACAGCTCGCTTTTTCTTCTTTCGCGTGTTCTCTCCTGCGATCATGCCCCGTCACGGTGGCCGAGTGGTTATGGCACTCGGCTGCTGATCCGAAAGTCGCGGGATCGAATCCCGGCCGCGGCGGCTGCATTTCGACGGAGGCGATATGTTGAGGCCCGTGTACTGTGCGATGTCAGTGCACGTTAAAGAAGCCCAGGTGGTCGAAATTTCCGGAGGCCTCCACTACGGCGTCTCTCATAATCAGAGCTGGTTTTCGGACGTTAAACCGCACAAATCAATCAATCTCCTGCGATAATGTCGTTGCTCTCTCATCTGTGGATATCTGCACATGGGATATCTGGCCGAGGGTGTGCATTTGGTATAGCTACAGAAGTGTTGCACGTATTTAAAAACTAGTCCGCGCATCTCGCGCTGCGGCTCTTTGTTGCTACGTGCGGCGCTTCCTGCGGGATATAACACTACTTCGCATATTACGGATACACATGCGAAGGTATCATCGTAGCAGCATCATATTGTCATCATCATGATATCATTAGTACGAGCTCGTGGCGATATCGCATCCATTTCTAACATGTTCCCGCACATGGAGAATGGAGTAGATCTAGGAGAGGGCATCACTCCTAGTTATGAGCTAGTCATAAAAACTTAGTCATGAGAAACGTAGTCATGAGAAATTTACAGGGCAGAATGATGGTAAATAGGCCCCGCTCACGCGATAGCAAATGGTAGATTATAGTAGAGCAATGTAGCATATTCGAGCCTACTTTACTATACATAGCTGTGTTTTTTTTTTCTCGCTTATACCTCATCGTAATGTTCATTTGTCAATGTTTAGGAATATTCCTTCCAAAAAAAAAAAGGAAAAATGTCCTGCTGTTTTCCAGCTGCTTTGAAAATTCCTTCCTTCCCATTCAAAAACTGTTCGAATAGTATTCGATTCGTACTGGTATTTGATTTGGTTTCAGCATTATTCGATTCCTACTCGATTCAGTTTCACCAATATTCGATTCGGTTCCCACAGATCGTCTACTTGCACACCGCTAATGTTTTTTTCTACAAACACGGTCGACCTTACGTCATAGGCAGACAGTGTAGCGTTGCGTCAGATAGTCGCAGAAAAACTCGAATACACCGTCTAAGGGTTTCTTTGGTATGTCACGCACGAAGTGGCTTAGGTGCACATTGGTAGCTTTGGAGCATAACTTCTTCACAGCGACATTTAGACTCTTCATGAATATATTTATATTATAATGTCGCGAATAACTTTCATAGCGGATGTTTACGCTACGGAGCACTCACTTTCAGGTTAGCCCTTCAGGAATCCCGCTGATTTCCCATTACCACAAGAAAATGACAGGCGAAAATAATATATTTTATTTATTTATTTACCCTCAGGTTCAAAAGAGATCACAGAGGGAAGTGGTTATAAGTACAAATAAGTGATCATTCCTATTTATATAACAATAGTCAGTATAGGATTACACAACATACGTACGTTACAAATGACATAAGTAAACCAGTAATGTTTTACAATGACATTTGAAGAGTTAGACTAAAAAAAGTAATAAATAAAGCAGTGAAAAAAAAACGCCGTACATAATGTAAAATCAAACATAGTAGTTACGTTGTGTACACTAAATGCAGAAAAAAAAAAACGTTATGAAGTCACTGGTAGAGCACCGCATGAACAATTCAGTCTTTTATTTCAGCCTTTAGCGCGTGAAAGCAATTCCACTCTTTCGATGTACGCGGTATGAATGAATTGAGGAATGCGTGAGTTCTACATGATGGGATTCCGACTTCATGTATGTGGTCTAGTCTATTGGAGACATACTGCGGAGGAGTAATTAATTCCCTATGCAAGTGTGGATGGTTATAGGGCTTATGAAAAAGAATTAAGCCATACAGTTTACGTCGAGATGCCACAGAAGGTAAATTAAGATTACTTCTCATTGCTGTTATGCTGGCGGTGCGGCTGTACTGAGAGCAAATAAAACGAAGGAAATTGTTCTGAACCATTTCGAGTGCGTTAGACAGATTTGCCTGAGGAGGGTCCTATACTGATGCGGCATATTGAAGTTTGTATCTAATTTGAGATTTGTAGAAGACAAGCTTTAAGGAAGAAGGGGAATTTGAAAAATTTCGACTAATGTACCCGAGCAAGCTATTTGCTTTATTTATATGTGATTTGACTTGGGAATGTGAACACATCGGCTAAGATCGACCGCATAACGCCAAGCATAGAGCTGGGCGGGTTAGGGCTAATGAACAAAGGTCAGGTTGAGCAGCTGCGTAAAAGAAGAAGAAGAAGAAGAAGAAACGAGCCCTTTCGAAGACGAAAGGGACAAATCGAACACTTTAGGATTACAGGGGACTCCCTATTCACAGTGAAATGAGCGTAGTCAGCTTGTGAGGAGTAACATATTTTTCCTGTTTATCTTACCGGTGAGTGATTCTTGAACTAGCAGCAGACCTACAGTGCGGCATACTACACAGCGGGGGCCTTATGCCTTGATGCGCTATTGCCTTGATGCGCTATTGCCTGATGCGCTATTGCCTATTGCCACTTATTTCTTGTGACGCCTATTCAAAACCGCCTTTTTCATTGAAAATCGGAAATCGATGTGCTGGAAAGGATAGAGGCGCGCGCTACTTTTCCCAGCGCGACATTTTCAGGCTTCATCTCAAATGCATCTTGTATCGTTGAATGTCAGTAGTATCACCCGTTGTTTTGTGGTGGCAAGCTCGTGATATGGAATATCATTTCCTATCTCAAACGCACACGTTTAAGAATCCTGCACACCTACACAGGCTACATCCGCATTTACATCCATCACCAGCCTGTCCTTGGTGCGGGTACGCCCACGCTGACATAACGCACATTCTATGGGGCTGTACAAGTAATCTACAGTTGTACAAAGAGGATAATATCAGACCAGATCTCCTTGAAGAACGCTGGCGAACTGTCTTGACCAGCTCAGAACTGACAGACCAACTATGGGCTGTCCAGCGCGCCAGGACTATCGCCGAAAAGTTACCCCCCTCGGCTATGGACCACCCGGTGGTTTAGCCCGGGCCGACGAACTCGTTGGCTTCCACAATGATGTTTTACCATACCATACCATACTGGTGCCTTCCTTGTCTTGCTTTTGTGCCTTCTTTTAATGAAGTATTTTTGGATTACACCATTTCGTGTACACCGTTTCATGATTTTTCCTCGCATAGGTGCGCGTTTTTCGTGAATAAACATCATTTGATAATTAGATTAAAATCTCACTTCTGTGTCGCACTCATTACGTTGCACTTTATGAGTAGCGCGTGTGGTCTACCAGCTTTCTTCTGACTAAGATAACAAGCTTACTTGTTTACGTGAGAAGTTTTCATTTTTTTTTTCACGTACACCCTTTCTGGGCTACAGACTACTCTCGGTATTTGACATCTGCTATCTCTAAGTATAGGATAGTTTTATGCCAAAATGGCCTTTCCATACCAACACAATCAGGCAATTGTCATTGATCGTACATATCTTACAGAGCGGATGCGACTATTTTAGAATAAAAAGCGGGATATGGCAGTGCGAGCGGATGTACCAATTGGTTTTACAGAACCGTCATTTCCAACAACTTTCGTGAAGTTCGAAGAAATTGACAGAGCGTGGTGTTCCATTAAAAGAAAATGGTTGTGCGTTAAATCCGTTATGCCTGGGTGTGTGTAGTGAGAGGTACAGTTAATCTCATTGTTTAGTTTGGTTCTGTCTACGGTTACATCTTTATCGTTTAGCCTCGTACGTCTCAGTGTTTAGGTTTGTTACGTCTCGTTAAGTTATGGTTACAATGAAGACTAGACATTTTTATTTGAAGTGTAACGCATTTGTTTTGAGGGTCTTAATCTTCTTGCTTCTCAATTGCCAGAAAGATGCTCGGTGAAGTAGCAATGAGCCGTCTCAATGGCTCCTGCACAGTTCGGTTCGGTGGGACGTATCTCACCCAGCCGCCCCTTCTACATATACGCTGGGACGCCGGCTCCTCCTGATGTCGCAACGAAGTTTCACCGGCTCCTCCTCTGACGTCATGCCTGATGGCACGTTGAGCGGCGCTGCTAGCTGCGGCGGTTGCTAGGCAACGGCTCAGCTCGCAGCGTGGCTCCAAGGTAGCTCTTGCCACAAAATTTTCAGACGCCAAAAGGAAACAGTCTTACAAATCGCTGCTGGAGTGGATCGCTGACGGGTTCGTCCGTGGATCGCCCGTGGTTCGTCTACTATTTAATCCAGTAAATATGTTTACGGCGAATTTCTTCTTCATCAAAAGCTAAAAAAAAAAAAAAGAAAAGAGGTACACTGTTACGAAAAAAAAATGTTCAGTCCTATAAAGGCAGGAAGGAAGGAAGCTAGCTAGGAACGAAAGAAAAAGAAAGAGGATAAAGCAAGGACAGAGGTGTTAACCTGGGCTGAGCCCGGTTGGTTTCTGCAATGGAGAAAGGGGAAAGAGGCGAGAAATTGCGAGAAAGAAATAGTTCATTGCGGTGTCGACGCTATAAAGTGTCAGTGTTCACCTTTAAACGCTGTCTATGAGTGCAAGAGCGTCCAGCAGTGCTTAAAGGGAAATCCAAACTGTCGTAACTTTTTCATGCATGACTTGACACGCTCCTGACACCATCACGTGACTAATACTACTGTCGTTGGCGAATCATTGTGCCGACTCCTAAAGCAGTGCACATCTCAAGTCTCCTCAAAAAATCGGCTGGATGGCATGTAATACTTCGAAGGAGCCCACAGATCGTGGAACACTTCACTCTCCCAAGCTGCACCGCTCGCCCGACCACAGCTCCTTGCGTATTCTCTCAACCGTTCCTGTGCGAGTGATTTATAAGACCTCGAGTAGCGATATATTTGCGGAACGACAAGCGTAAAACTGTCGTCACCACAGTAGAGGACTCGTCAATGGTTGTTAAGTGTAGTTCGCCTAAGAGGACTGCACTCGGAACACTTTCATCTTCCAGACCAAGCCGGTCTCCGTTGCAGTGCCTCGTGAGCAAACAGCAACACGAATCCACCGTTCTCCTCATTGCTGAGAACGATAAGCGCGACAAGCCATCGCGCCTTCTAATTGAAAAGGTAACGTACCTGAAATCCACAGGAAAATAGTTTCTTGCCGCTCATCATGGCCCGTATAAGCTTGTACGCAATCACAGAATGAGAGCGTTCGAATCTCGTAGAAACTAAACGTAGTAATTACAAGCACTAGAAAAAAATCCATATGGTAATGCTTTTGAGCAAAGAGCTCACAGGTGTGAAATTTTGCAGTGTACATCACCCTGTTGGGCCAAGGCACCCTATAGGACAGGCTACATGGACGGTCGACAATTTTACTATTTTCGTTTTAATAGCAAGAAATGACAGTATGCTTTTTATGCAAGTAGCTCTAGTGAAAGAGCAAAAAATTCCCTTCGATAGTGTAACTACTCGAAAGCACTAAAAAGCACAATTGAATAACAAAATACCAGCCAGGATATTGCGAAACGAAAATATTTCTTCGGAATATAAGGCATCCTTGGCGCAAGCGGTGTTCACATTTTGAAACATAGTGCCTGGAACTTCACGTCTTTCGGTCCTGCACTGCAGTCGCACGTTTACGTTCTTCAAACCTGCATCCGTTAGAAACGCGCAGGCGGAAAAATCGTCCGAAGCTATTATTTCAAATAATAAATGGTCAACTAAATATTAATAAGGAAGTATACTTACTGCCACCAGGTAAACAGAGCTGCAAGAACTAACCACAACAGGACAGTCCAAGCGTACATCACTCACACCGATAGGATCAGATACTCCTTCTTTCCGGACATAATTGAAATATGGAATGAATTGCCGATGTGTGTTGTCGAACAGAATGATTTGTCGAAATTTTAACAGACCTTCGAAGACTATCCGTGCGAGTGTGCCGCTTGACTTTAATGTAACCTGTATTGGTGTATTTGCGAACGATGTTCTTTTTTGTTTTTATTACGTTACCCTCTCTGTAAGGACTCTCGCAAGAGAGTTGACGGTATTGTGAAATAAATAAATAAATATATGAAAGCCCTAAGCACCGAGCCAACATTCCAGCTCAAGGATAAGAAAAACCAGCGATATCGACAGCCACGAAACGCATAGTGGGACTTCGTCTCGCCAGGGGAGACAGCGATGCACGACTCATCGCTTAAAGTCCCGACAACCAAGAAAAGATTCTGCCTGACACATGTCAGACAGAATGCGCCCGAAAGCACGAAGACACACTCGATGGCTTTTAACGGGAGTTGCTTTGGATACGACTGACAGCTGAGAGGATCCATAGGCAGACACACTTCCAAACACTGAATATGCCGTGAACGGGATGCGAAGGGAGAAGAAGGTATAGACCTGTAAGCCAAAGGCGTTCCGAGATTCACACAGCGTTTCGGACATAGTACTTATTTAGTTTTTCACGGTACCAGAGTGTGCAAATGGAACCATAGGTTTCGGAGTTTTCAGCAAGCGCTGTAACACACTAAGATATTGGTTGACGTTCTAAGGCTAGTCGTCACGCTGAAGGGAAGTCGACAGCCTTCCTTTTCTTGCGCAACAGGCTGGCTAGAATGGGCTGAAATGGTCTGAGAACGTGAATCAGGTCGACAACAACAATGCTTTTCTTCTATATTAGCTTGCCAATGAGGTTATCTTAGTTCCTTGTAACGAACGTAAAGAATTCGCGAACCACCTTTGCTTCAAATTACATTATGTAGCTTACGTGCGAAGAGTTCTGAGCCCGAAAGTTGCACTTTTCGTAGAGTGACCTCGATGAACGGCGCAGCTTCCGAGAATACGGACCATTTCACGACGCCGCTTGCCTTAGGTGTAAAAGGAAGCGATGACAACAGAAGGTGCGGTGACCGTAACACGCAGCACGAGCTAGGTCGCACTTTGGTTTCTATCAAATATGATCTGTTTATGCAATGACTCGATTGCTGTAAATGGCTTTCGTAAAGCGATGGAAAAGTGGGTGTTAGCTTAGTTCAGGTAAATTTAATTCGAGTTATCTTCAGAGCACCCATGCCAGTGCTGTGCCTTGATACAGTGATGCTTCACTTGTGAATACCCCGCTCCCCCGCACACACACATAAAAGCGCAAAGACGTGCATTCATGCTCATGTTAATAGCAGAAATAGAAAACAATACCCCATATGTACGACACAATAGGTATCGTAACCGCGTTTCAATAACTGTCGCTACGAAGAGCGACGTTGGGAGGCATAAAATTTTAAGAGGTGAATACATGTGTTATGAGAATCTTCAGTACATGTGTAAATGGGCTTCATGGTGTCGCGTGCTTTTTGGAGAAGTTCGCTGAGGAGCCTATTCCTACTGAAAGTATGCACATTTAGGTAATTCAAGAGTATCAGCTATTTTAGAATAATGCAGCCTGGTAAAAATACCTATGTGCGTCGTAATTCAGTGCCAGTGACGACATAAGTAATAGAACACCAACCAGAAGTGGTTTTTATAATATATATATATATATATATATATATATATATATATATATATATATATATATATATATATATATATATATATATGTTCAGTTTGAAGTTCGATGGGTCCGGTGCAATGTAAGGTTGAAAAGAGGGACACATGTTCCAAATGCTTGTCTTACTAACGTTTCGGCCGGTGGGCCGGCCTTCGTCAGAATGAGAATGTCGTCAGAATGTCATTCTGACGAAGGCCGGCCCACCGGCCGAAACGTTAATAAAACAAGAATTTTGAATGTGTGTCCCTCTTTTCAACTATATATATATATATATATATATATATAGTGTTTGTGTGTACGCGCGCTATGAGCCTCATGACGTCGTACCAACATGCCCAAACCACCTCATTACTGGTTTGCATCCCATATATAAGGCTCGTAAAGCTGTTTCTTATTTCTTTTCTTCTGAGGTGTTTGACAGAGCTGCAATGTCATGATAGATTTGTTTGAGCAGCAATAAAAATATCAAATTGTACGAAAGAATTATTCCCACCTTTGTACGCCCATTTGCTAATACCGAGAAGCGTTTAGCGGGAAAATTAGCGCAAATATTTACCACTTGCTCGACGATTACGCACTCTAAAAAATAGCATTACGCGAGCACCCTGAATGCATGGATGTGTACCTATAACTCAATACTTAGGTCAAAGCTATGTGTAAAAAAAGAACAAAAAAAAACACATAGGGCATTTCGTAATGGGCAACTTGGAAAAAACAGTGCTTAGCCCATTTCCTTATAGGATACTGATTTCTAGATTTAAATTTTGTACTTCGGAGAATAGAGCTCGGTTACTTTGTCTCAACGTTTGGTTGCACTGGAACTAATGGCATGCATGATGGCATGGTAGAGCTTCATGGAAGGTGATGTATGCCTGCGTTGTGCGTTTTTTTTTTCGATAAGTTTATTTGAGTGCGACCGCACGTGGACCTCTATGTTTGGCTCAAAAAACAAATGGTCTCGTTACATTACAACGCGCTCTACACACCACAGCTCTTACCCAGCTGAGCTCTGTGCCTTCATCTATTTCGCCAAGACAAGCTGTCCAAACTGTCGGGCTCAGATAAATGGCACCCCACTACACGGAAGTATACCACAAGAAATAAGCTCACCACGTGGCTCTACTGACCACGCTGGAGGGTTGTTCCAGACAGAGTACTTTCATTTCCTGCTACGACCTTTCAATGACAGCTTCAATACAACGCCATCCGCTCACCTGAAATAAAACGCGCCTGGCGGGCACGATCGATCAAAACTGGAAAGCTCAAACAAGGAAAGTACTAAATATGGGTTCCGGAGTGCGCGGAAATATTTGTGAAACAAAAAAAAACGCCGAAACCTATAATAACACGCAAGATAAATTTCAGGTATTATCGTCTATCCCTTAGTTCGCCACGAGAGGGTAATGAGCCCAATATATAAAGACTTCGTGGCAGGAAGCCCAAATATTTATTTTAAGGCTTCAGAAAAATTATACGCCGCCTTGTCAATAATTTTTTTCCCACTGTGTGCAAGCGAGGAATGGTCATTTAGGACAGATGTATATTTATGTATAAAAGGCCTCTATGTTGATGCAAGGAGCTATACGTTTCTTGTATTAAATAGAGACAGAACAGGCCAGAGCGTGTGATTGGATCTTGGCGGTGCTGGAAAGACCATGAACTGTAGCAGTCGAAGCGCGCGCCCTCTTTGCGAATTAATAGAATCTACATTCTTTAACTGTGGTTGGTTATGAATGAAAGCGGTACATCACTTCGCCTGGTGGCGAAGGCCTGATGGATATATTGCGTGTTAATCGCTTGCTGCCGTTAAGGTATAGCACAACGCGGGCTTAGAATTGCAGTGCATATATACAAAGCACCGCAACATCAGTTCTTGCTTGATCATCACCATCCATCAGCAGCAGCAACCCAACTTATGCCCGCTGCAGGACTAAGGCCTCTCCCAAGCACTCCATCCTTTCTTGTCCTGCGCAAAATGATTCCATTTGATGCCAGCGAATTCTTTAATTTCGTCACTCCATCTTACTCTGCGTCGTCCACGGCTGCTCTTACCCTCTCACGGTATTCATTCCGCCGTTCCAACTGTCCATCGCTTCTCTTGCCTCTTCACCGCGTGGCCTTCCCATGTACGTTTTTTCTTCTTAACTTCGACTGTTATGTCAGCTGCTCTTGTCTGTTCCCTGACCCACTGGGCTGTTGTTCTATCTCTTAATGCAATGACTATCATTTTTCGTTCCATCGCCCGCTGCGTGGATCTTAACTTACTCTCTAGCTTCTTTGTAATTCTCCATCTTATTACGTATTAAAAGCAAGCACATGCTGAGAAGTGTGGCACCGCCTCCGCGGTAACCAATAGCCGTATCCTAGTGCTTGCACAAGCGCTAGGCACTTCTCAGGTTTTGGGCACACCAGCTGCGACTCCACCGAATCGTACGCAAAAAGCACGATGGCTGTTGGCCGCTGTTTAAAGCACGTGTGGCATGTACGACAATGTTCGGTGCCCCGCCAGGGTCGTCTAGCGGCTACGGTACTCGGCTGCAGATCCGAGGGTCGCGGGTTCGAATCCCGTCGGCGGCGGCTGCATTTCGATGGAGGCGAAATGTTGAGGCCCGTGTGCTGTGCGATGTCAGTGCACGTTGAAGAACCCCAGGTGGTCGAAATTTTGGTGCCCTCCATTACAGCTGGTGTTGGAATGTAAAAAGCCAGGAATCAATCAATCAACCAAACATGTCCGGCAAAATGTTTCCATAAGAATGTCTGATGGCGTGTTCCGCGTGTGCACTGCATGATTTCCCGCTCTAAGCCGGTAATTCTCACTGCTGTGTATAAAAACTGGTAGCTTAAAATTTGGTAGTCAGTCCCTTTAACATTTCGTAGCATTACAATATAGCTGCAAATCTCGGGAAAACATGGCCCTCTCAAGGCATGCAGCCAACTTTTGCAACGTCATTGCGCCTCAATTGCACCATATGACCCATATGATTCCCTCTACTGTCAAATATGCGACAACCGGTCGGCACGCTTGTAAACGCATTCGTGCGTGCATGTCCTATTGCATTACTCTTTCACCACTAATATGCGCGTTGAGAGGATTGGCTAACCTTAAGAGTAAAACATATTTTTGGATACAGCGCCTAATTAATCTGTGTTGGTTCAATATCATATTGAAGTCTGGAGTAGCTTCCGAGTGGTATCAAAATGAAGACCAGTGTTCTAGCCAGTGGACTCCTACTTCCACGCCTACTGCCACGCCTACTGCCGCGCCTACTTGCTACGGAATTCTGTACGAGATTGCTGTGAACTACCCTGTTCACCTCTTCCTTTGCTTCGTCGACACCCTCACATTACTCTTGCTCATCCTGGCCTCCCTTTCCCACTGTTCCTTTCCGTCCTGCTCAACTTCACCTCCCTTTCCCAGTCCTTGTTACACTACCATTGTTTGAGGCCGGAGGAGCTAAGCGCAGGTGAATCGAAGCGACATCACATTGCATGCGCTGATAGGGCTCGATCCATTATGAGAAGAACGTTTGTGCAGTGTGTGCCACTCCGTGCCTTTCCTTGTGTCCATGTCTGCTGAGTGCAACAGTCTTCTCAATTCTGTACGCTGCTAGCAGTCTGTAGATGGTTGTTATGCATCCTACTTCAATGTTCCCACGCCACAGCTTAACCTTGCTGCCTGCCCCGCCATGGTGATCTAGTGACTGTCGTCCCTGGCTACTGATCAGACTGTAGCGGAATCGAATCCCGACCGCGGCGGCTGCATTTCGATAAAGGCGAAATGTTGAGGCCTGTGTACTGTGCGATGTCAGCGCGCGTTAAAGAACCCCTGGTGATAGAAGTTTCTTGAACCCTCCACTACTCAGGCGTGTCCCGTACTAATATCGTTTTGGGAGGTACAGCGCCAGAAATTAGATCAGCTTCTCTGCCTCTCATGAAGGCTGTGCCATGCACGTTACCCATTCGTTGATAAATTTTGCGTGCATTGCACCATGCAGCATGCAGCGATCGAGTGGTATCACGTACTTCACGTTGGGAGCGACTCTGTTGTTTGGGGTGTGATTACGCTATCAGTGGACGCTCATGATCGGCAACATATGCCTTGCGCGATCGACTGGTATTGTACACTTTCTCCGTAAGGCATCTTTCACTGTGGCTTTGATTTTTCATGGTGGCCTTGATTTCGAGACCGATGGTACCTCGAAAAAAAAAAAAGAACATGTAGGTCGTACATAGGCGTTTTATATGAGGAAGGAACAGTAGCGTCTGTACCTACGCTCGGACAAATGTGTCAATCGGAGCGGCGAGTTCGTAGATAGCTAACTGCAAAGCGTATATAAATCTTCCCTATAAAGCACTTCAGTTTTCCTGTAGTTTTGATTTGGCGACTCCTTGAACCCTGATAAAAGGTAGTCTTCCGACATTCCGGTCGTCACGCAATCACGGCATCAGCCAATCTAGCCTCGCTCAACAGGCCAGGGAGCGACTGAAGGGGGCGCCTGCTTCATAGAAACATTTACTCATGTTCCGTTGGTTCCACAGAATGCGCGCGCCAACAGAACCCGGTGTGAAACAGTTTCCCCCCGACGATAATTTAACGCTCGTGTCCGTTTGGTCCAGAGTGCTGAGTGAAGGCTCAATAGGCAATGAGTAGCCAGTCTTGCTGCTGTTTCTGCTTGAAAGAAAAGCGCCAGGGCATCTCACATTTCGTGCCTCGTTCCTAGCACCTGAACAATTACAGCGCCGCATGTAGCTTACCGACAGGCCTCCTTACAATATATCTTCACGTAAAGATGATGAAGGTTGCCCAGCAAGGATCAAGCACACCTTCACGTTCATTGGGGCCACACTAAGTTTCTTATTCCGTACCATCATGCACTGCAATGTCAACGAAAAGACACACGCTATACTAGTGACTTATGTTAGCGATATTCAACGCAGAATAATTATGCGTCCTTTGCGCCGCTATCATCGAATGCGGTCCGTTGTTTTGGCATTCCAACGCAACCGTAATTTTCGGAGATTATGTAACGTGACTCCTGGCGGTGACGGCGCATGCGCCGTCATCGCCAGGAGAGTTATACAAGCCACCAACCCATCACGCATGGTTGCGTAAGTGGTATTGCTGTAGTAATACTGAATTCCGACGAGGTCCGCCGGAAGAAGCAGTATGCCTATAGAATGTTCACTTATATCAAACTCATAAAAATTGATCATGTGTTAATATTTGCTTGGGTCGTGCTAGGGTAGCGTACCGCTGTACTGGTGTGTCTTGGCAGTATTAGACATATTATGTATGTTAATAAAGTGCCCCATTGGACTATTGGAAGCTTTCCGAAATGAAAGATGCCCCGCGACCGAAAGTGAATCTTGGAGACGGGCAAGAAAACATTCAAAAGCCCCGCGCTCAAGAAAAATGAGCGCATCTAATACAAAGCAAGACACATTGGACCGTCCCGTTCCGGATAGGGCGACTCGGTCGCGGACTTAAGAAAGTAAAATATAATTAAAACAAAGATATTCGTTGCTGCCTAGGATAAATAACAATGTTAAAACTCATATAGCTCCAATGCAAAGCCTGGATTCCCCCCCCCCTACTCGAAAGAAAAAAAAAGAGAGAGAGAAGGATGGAAGGATACGCTAGCAACCGATGCATATATTACCAGCGCAAAAGGGACTGAGGAAGATTTCTCTTAAGAAAGAACTCACTTCTGCGCGCTGCAAGCACGCGGCCTTTATGAACGAGAGAAAGAGAGAGACATTCCTTTTGATCTCACAATCAATGCCGATAATTTCGTCTTGCCCGTTTTTATCCAGACGGTAACAGGATTTATGGCTATGTAGCAACTACCGTAACTTCCTTCACGATGTCTGCGTTGTCCACTATCTGGTACTGTTTTCCACTTGGTCATAACATCCGTTTTATTCTCTTTCTCTCGTATATGCCGAACTGGCGTCGAAAGCCCTTAATTGACGTAGCCCTGATTAAGGGGAAAACATTGTTGCACGAGGACACAATTCAACTCTTTAAGATTTCGGTCAAGCAGAACATTTGCACTTGTTTACTGTTGTATTGACCTCGTGCCATTTCATGTCCTGCTCTTGTGCTTGGCTTGTTCCGCTGTTTTTCTTGCAAAATAAATTCCCAACAACTAGTCCAAGTAGTGTATTGACGTCTTTTTTAATACGGTCTGAGGACATCTATGACATGTGCGATGTAAGTGCACGTTAAAGAATCCCAGGTGGTCAAAATTTTCGGTCCCCTCCACTGTGGAGTCTCTCATAATCATAGGTGGTTTTGGGACGTAATACTTTGGAAATCAAACATCAACATCGATGACAAGTAGCGCAGACACTTCGACCAAAAATGTGGAAGAGCGCAGTTGAAGATTTCGATTTGCATCACCATATTGATTTGATTTTACTTTCATTTTGTCTTTCTTTTCCTCTTATCATTCGAGGTATTCATTGACATTACGACGGTAAGCGAACGGTTAATGAGCTTCCAAACTTCAGTAGAGGTCGCATCCACAATAGCGATTCCTGCCAGTGGGTAGGTTTAGAACAGCAGTAATGAGAGACAACAAAGTGTACTCTCTGCCCCAAAAGCATATGTAAGCTCCAGCGGCTTTTTAGTTCGCTGTTCGCGTCTAGGCTACATTGCATAACGTTGCACTCTAAGCCATAAAGATAACAACTCCACTGCAAACCAGTCGCAAACTAATAAACAGCACGGCCTCGCCGAGGAGGAGTGGCAGTGCAACTCGGGCGGAACTTCGTACAACACAGGGGCATTAATGAACAGGTCTGCGCGACAAGAAGAAGCACAAAGCAACTGCACAAGCGCCGAAGCTGATGGTGCCGATAAGAAAGAAAGGATGCAGAACGAAGTTCTGCTGTGCTGTTTTCCATGTATGGTCATCACGAACGAATTGGCAAAACTGTCCAATCACAGATAACACAGATGAACAGATTCGTGTAGCGTACAAAAAGAGGTATACCCGATAGCTAACGGGCGCGCTTTCGTTGAGATAGGGAATGATGTATTTCCCTCTAGCGGGTGTGCGGAAGTTGCCTAGCCCAGTCGCCGCACAGGCAATGATACAGCTGTTGTCTCGCCTATGTTACTTGTACCGTTCGACTACTAGAAAGAACGCGGGAACCCAATTGGTGGCAGTGTTAAGCAGCTTTGCTACATGTTCACTTTGTGTAGAGAAACGGCAGGTTTTTTCCCCCTGTCATCTTCTTGTTCACCTAGAACATCTATCTAAATGCATTTTTTGTTTCAATATAATTTTTTTCATTTCGGTTAAGATTTGATGTACACCGCTTGTCTTGCACAAAATTGTGCTGCCTCAGAACCTATATTTCTATTTTTGGAGCTTGTTTACGTTTTAGTTACTTTTATTTAGATATTAATTACTAGCATTCGGTAACGTTCGCGTATTATTACGATAATGGTTGGTTGTAAAGTTCATATAACATTGTTTTTCGTGCTTCCGTGACCCAGTGCCCCTTTATAGGGACTGAACGGCGTTTGAAGAAATAAATATTACTGAAAAACCTCCTGAAGTGGGACGTTTATTGAAGTTGATTTCAATACGGTTCAAGTCAATTCACAACACCGATTAGACCCATAGTTATTGGCTAGTACGGGGTGTAATGGAAGAAAGTACATTAGCACAATAACACTCAATCATCACAACGTCAAATAAAACTCTAATTAAGGGAAAGAAACAAGAATCATCAACATATTTCATTAAAAATGAAAATCACTTATCCCATTAACCAAATGCACGAAAGCACTTACAGAAATGTAATTATTGTGCATATGTAATGATATATCCACAGTGAATACAGTGTTGTCAATTGACAAAACTGTATTCAGTGTGGATACATCATTACATATGCATGATAGCGCGTACAAAAATGCAATTTTTACAAGACTGTTTTCACTACATCATTACATAAACAAATGGGTGCAGGCGAAACGTCAAACTATGAGCAAGGTTTCGAGCATGGTTATTTATGATTGTTCGACAAAGAGAAAATATTCTTTAAGTGAGTTTGAGATAGCCTTTGCATCTTTTATCTGAAGTGGTATCTTATTCCATCCTCTAGCTCCTACAAACTGCATGTGGCGTCTGCCCTAGAAATGGTGGTTAAATTTCCGTTGCCGAAATGTTGGGTTCTCATTGAATCAGCTGAAACTCAATGGATTTTCAACTCCCACTGAGCCTGTACAATAAGATTTCAATGATATTTCTGTTATTTCAAATTCCGTAACTTTTCTGTTGACGACACTCCATGGATTTTCGACTGTAAATTCATCGGCCTTGTGCTCGAATTCGACAAGCTCAGTCTTTGCGAAGTTACGCTCATAAGTATAGAGTATACTACCAAGCTTAGTGTTTCCTTCACTAAGTATACCACGTCCGATCCCATTCCACCCGTTTTTCAGTGGTACTCTTTCTTCGCGCTGTGTTGTATTTTCGCGCTTATTATCAATAGCATTACCATAACAACCTTATTTATAACCATTATGATAAACGATTCTCCCTTATATAACCCTTTCAGGGGTTTGTATCCACTCTTCCACGTTGTAATGGTCATTATTACAATAAATTTATTCACGAAATATTATTGAAACATTTATTCAGTCTCACGATAATGTACTGCTTTTTATTCACCTCATGAGATGGCTTATCGAGAGATACATGATGTGTGTGCTTTGTGATGACGTCGTGGAGCCATCCCTTTTTTTTTTGCACATACTTTAAAGAACTACCACTGTGTTGGCGCGAACACTAATGAAGTAGCGCCGTAATTTTACCGCACCATATTATGTGCTAACAGAGTAACAGATTTGCATGCCCTAGTGTTAGCTAAAGGAAATGAATCTAACTATTTGTTTTTAGCGTAAACATTAGACGTACAGGTTTAAAGAGAAAACACGTCCGCTGCAACATGAAGAGTCGCAACGCACTGGTTATATGAGGTTGCGCAATCGTTTCGCAGTAAAGCAGCCTGTATAGATGATGCGCATATGGGACCACGTTTTTGACGTTGTTGGTTGCATAAAAATGCATTGATTATTAGGATTTACCGTGTCAAAACCACGCTACGATTATTAGAGACGCCGTGGAGGAGGACTCGGGAAATTTTGGCCATCTAGGGTTCTTCAACGTGCTCTCGACATGTATTCAAGTATGTTAAACAAAATAGGCTTTGTGTCTCTGATCGTGTATTGCAGTAACCAATAGCCCTCCTTTGTTGCCTGGTGTGAAGGTGCGTCTGTGCTTCAGTTTAAATAGTTAATTCGACCCTTCTTACGGGAGGAGTAATCTTATGAAATGTTCGAAGCCGCATTAAAAAGTAGAAAAAGCAGTCCTGTATAATCTAAGCATTTTAATGACCTAGGTATCTTTTTAAGGTACATCGCGCTGAAAAGCAGTAGAAATTTCAAAGAAATTGCAGGTGAATTCGATGCAATAGCGAGTGAATGAAATCTCGGTTATTACACGTACGCGGTGCCAGTTTTTGATGTTGCACAACGAACCGTCGTCAGTTCGACAATGGTATTCCAACGAAAAATCCGTTTTTCACACAATAGGATTTCAGTGAATTTCAGTGAACTTCAGTGAAGTGATGGTAGAGGTCTCTCATTTTCTTACGCAGGTGCTAAATGGGTGAAGTGATACAAAATGAAGCACTCGAAATATCCCAAATAAAGGTGCCCTGAGAGCAGAGAGAGAACGGCTCATGCAAGTCGGGCTAACTTTACCGCCATTGAAGTCTTAGTTCAGCCTTGCTAAGAACAAACGCGGACTTCGATAATTACTCCACAATGAACACAATCACGTGCTCAGTGGAACACCTGAGGAATTCCGCATCCGTGTGTTCCTGAACGTCCCAATGGATAACCGCCTGTTCCACAATCGCGAGCGGCGCACAAACCTGGAGGCATTCCATTAAGCTAATGAGAAACTTCGCTTCCCCATACCGCTGCAGGAACTCGATCGTGCTCTGTTCGTTGTTCCTATACAATACGGGGGAAAATTCCCCGCAACTTCATAGAATGCGCAGAATCGGCAAATGGCGCGGATTGCCGGTGCGGCCTTGTCAATTCAATTACACATGCAGGCGCAATTAACTATTGTCAGTTCGCCCAGCGTTTGCATATACGAAAGCGTCGGAGTATCGTCTGATATTAGGTGCGGGGATTATTTGGACATAAGGGTGCGAATTAACCTAATGAGCGATTCAGTGGCACTTTCCATGGCTCGTTAATTAATGAGCAATCTGTAAAGTAGTGCGTGCTCTGTTTCCTTTTACAGGCATTGCGCTAAAGTTGATAGGAAGGGTGACCGAATTCCTCGACGGCCCTGCACGATGTTCGTACCAGTCGAAGGAGCGCACTAAAGTCAGCCATTCTGAGCGGAGACAGGTAAGCGCTAGGCAAGTAATTGCAGTTCGCGGGAGACTCCATTGGCTCACTCGAAAGTTGTTGTTTGCTGGGGTTTAACGTACCAAACCAGCTCTGACGGTGAGAGACACCGTAGTGGAGGGCACGTGCACTAACATCGCACAGCACACGGGCCTCAACATTTCGCCTCCGCCCCGCCACGGTGGTCTAGTGGATATGGTACTTGGCTGCAGATTCCGAGGGTCGCGGGATCGAATCCCGACCGCGGCGGCTGCAATGTCTGCCGTAGCCATTCATTATTCTGCCATGCCTTGGGACTTTTTGTTAAAATTTTCTACGAAATACCAGGCGCCTAGCAAGAGGCGGAACAAGTTGCCTTGTAGTAAAGCACGTATTCAGCAACGGATGAGTAATGACATCCAGAAATATTATTCTTGCGTTTATGTAACTTGCATTTTCATGTCATTAATTACCACAATATTTTTTCGCGAACATACACTTCGCTGGCGCAATATGCACTGCACTTTCTTGAGCGTGCCAGCGTTTTCGACAGATTCGTGGATTAAAAAACAAGTAGAGACAGGGCGCAGGTCTCCAAATGATTCTGGGGAGCTCAGTTTATCTATCACGTTCTATACGCAAGGAATAGAAAGCAACACTTAACTTATTTATCAAATTATTCTACTAGCTTGTGCGAGTGCCCAGGCGCGTAGAAGCAAAGGTTCTAATGATGCATGAAAGCGGAACCCCTCTGTTACGACATATGTCATATGGGGGTGCGCGAATATTAGAAATTTCGAATATTTTCTGATAAGGTTCGATTCGATTGACACTTAACTTTTACTATTCGAACTATTCTAAGTTAGTATTTAAGGGAAAAATAAATACGCTATGTCCCCTGAAAAGTGGTCCATTCCCGCACGTAGTGCGCTTTGCTGCATAGCACATGTGTGCTGCGAAAAAGTTGAGGCGAAGCTATCTCTAGTGCGGCGAAGCTATCACTAGAGTAGTGCGGCAAAGTTAACTCCTCTTTCTATTGCGCAGATTTCTGTTCGATTGTTCCTCAGAACTTTGTAATTACACTGTGGGGATATACTAGTGTTGGAGCAAATTTTTTTCGTCCATGTTTAAAAGTACATTTCTCCGTAATTACATATGATATTATTCGAAAATATTCGAAAGTTATTCCGAAAATATTCGATCCGATTCACAATTGAACATAGATATTCGAATTCGCTTCGCACTCAAAATTTTGCTATTCGCACACATCTACATATGAGCATTAGAACAAAGCACCTCGTTAAATTTCACAATGCCCATCCAGTCGCTTCTATGGCAAAGGAGGCGTCCTCCAACGTTAATCTATTAGTGTACATTCGGCGCAATCATGGAAGCAGCTGTCTCTACCCATCTCTTGATACAGCGCGCTTCCGTGAATAGTACAAAATTATAAAATTATCCAAGAAGTGAAATGGGACTGAAAAACAAAGGCACAAAAAATTGGCAGATACGACGTGCAGTTGGAATCAAGGAAATGCGAAGCACGCATCAGGAACGTAAAATGAATTTGTATTGTTTTCTCGCTATACCGGGCTTGGTACATATGAACTTAATGAAACGGCCGCAAGAGCATCAAGACTGTGGCATGTAAACAATGCCGGTCATACACGCATATCATGATTGTGATGTTATGGCCTGTCATTTACGTTCGTCATGCACTCGTGTTGTGCCATAGCAATTTTAGATGCGAAGCAGCTCTTTGACTAGCCTGTGTAACGCTGTCCCTCCTGCTGTCCCTCCGCACAAACGCGAGGCAACGCGCTTCCCTCGGCGCAGCTGTTGGAGCGGTGCCAAGTAGGTCACGCCGCAGCTGAGCGTTGACGTCACGCTCGCCTCGCACGCTTCCCTCGCAGGTGCGCGCGTACGTCACTCTCTCCCTCACCCGCCGGAGCGCCCACAGCTGCCGGCTCCAACGCCTGCTCGCCTCCCGTGTCTGCGTTTCAAACAAACGTTTACACCAGTAAACGCTACACCGAGTTTCGCTTCAAACTGTTCTTCCAGCACCCGCGTTAGCGCCGTTCAACCCGTGACGCCACCCGTGCGCAACGCTGCTGTTTGTATACATTCCATTAACGAAATGCGTGGCATGTAAATCATGCCGTTCATGATATGCATGTCACGATTTTCACATTATGACCTGTCATTTATGATCGTCAGGCAGTCTAGTTGTGCCATACCAATTTTCGTATGCATCCCATTACGAGATGGCAGTATAGCTCCAGGACCGTGATATGTAAATCATGTCGCTCATGACATCCATGTCATGATTTTCATGTTAAGACCTGTCATTTATGATAGTCATGAAGTCATGTTGTGGCATGCCAATTTTCTTATACATCCGGTTAAGGAAACGCGTGGCGTGTAAATCATGTCGCTCATGACAAGCATGTCATGATTTTCGTATTATGACATGTCATTTATGTTTGTCATGCAGTCACGTTGTGGCATGCCAATTTCCGTATAAGTTCCTTTAACGAAAGGCGTGGCATGTAAATCATGTCGCTCATGGCATGCATATCATGATTTTCATGTTATGACTTGCCATTTATGTTCGTCAGGCAGTCATGTTGGGCCATACCAATTTTCGCATACATCCCATTAGCGAAACGGCCAGGAGAGCACTAAGACCGTGGCATGTAAATCATGTCGCTCATGATATTCATGTCATGATTTTCATGCTATGAGCTGTCATTTATGTTCGTTATGTTGTCATGTTGTGGCATACCAATTTTCGTAAACATCACATTAGCGAAACCGCCAGGAAGGAAGGAAGGAAGGGGAAAACAGAAAGGCAGGGAGGTTAACCAGAAGGGCGTCCGGTTGGCTACCCTACACTGGGGGAGTGGGAAGGGGGAATAGAAAGATGGGAGAGAGAGAAGGAAGGGGAATAATGAAAAAGACGTTGTCGGACAAGTCCAACTGTCAAAGGCGTTCACGCAAACCAGTCGTCTTGAAAAAGCGTAAAAGTGCTTTTAGTGCCTTGTGGACCGCCAGGAGAGCACAAAATCGTAGGCGGCTAGATAGATAGGAATCAACCTTGCGTGGCGCCTTCGTGCAGAGCCCCACTAGCTTCCGTGGTTCTACAGGCCTGGTCTACGGCCGCCAGTTGGCTTCCCACTCCAGTTCTAAGAGTCGTGCTTCCCAGAATTAAGCTATGTTGGGCTTGGGACTCGCAGTGATTGTATGGCTAGTCGGTGCATTGGGGGACATGCAGCTACTACCGCGAGTAGGAGCTTGCATCAGGACTCATTAACACTAGCTAACATTGCATAAATAATAAATATAACCGTCTTGGAGCGCTAGATCCCGGTCTATCTTGGCTACATATAACTGTAAGTGACTCGTAAGATTTTGCTGATGTTGTTTAACCGTTGTTCTGCCACCGAGGTGGTCTTCCTTCTATCTTAATCAACTGCACATGTGTCGCACATCTTGGCAGAGAGCACACAGCTCAAGACCCCCCTTCTTCTCTTCCCCCCAACACCCCCAATCCCCACCCCTTGAGCGATGGGAGACCTTGCTATACAGCCCCGTCCTACCGAATCAACTCGCACTGACGGATAGGGGCCAGAAGTTGCTGGGAACATATGGGTCCCGTAACTAGGGAATCAGCTCGTCTGGTGCCTGCGTACACCACCGATTTATTTTGTGCTCAATAAAAGTTGACTAATCATCATCATCATCATCATCAGCAGCAGCAGCAGCAGCAGCAGCAGCAGCAGAAATCAACTGAGCTGTAGACAGATTTTTTGTCTAGGTTTCTCTCTTCGTGTTAGCCGAATTAAACATAGCTACTAGTAATATCCTTTATTCAGGCCGACCACTCCGCCGTAATAGGCGCTTTTCCCTCCATCGGATTGAGTACGTTTACGAGCGTGTTGGCTTAGGGGCCGAAGGCGTGCGCCTGGAAACCCTTGACTCCCAAGCCAGTGACCTTAAAGACCGATCCCGCCAGAGGCTCCTGCACGATGTTTTTCCGGCGTCATACTCTTCCAGGAAGAGGTGACATACAACTCGTCGTAGTTCTCACCTCCGAAGCAGCATGAAGTTGGATAGGAAACGGGCAGAATGACGCTCCGGAGAAGCTTTCCTGGGGTGGAGTGGGATCTCATTATTACAAGTCACTGAAAGCAAGAAAGGCCGCCTGATGAAAGAATGAACACTGAATTCGTAAATGTGCATGTTAGGGCTGGTTTATTTTCAGTTGCCCGATACTGATACACTACCCGACCTTTTCACGAGCCTCTGTCGCCGTAAATGCAATTATGAAGTCATGTCCTCGAGTGATCAGGCCGATTGACTCTCCATGTGACGTCGTTGGGAATGCCTGATGCTACATTAAGCTTTAATCGCAGTAATGCTTTTCCTCCGTGCTGTTTGATCTTTGGCCATTTGTCCCTTTAATGACTGTGGCCTAGCCACCTACTTTGATACCATTGTGAACACGTTGACCTCTTCTTAAGCCAAGCGAGACGGAAGTTAACCATCGCACAAAGATCTCTGAAAACAGACTAATCCTGCGTCGCCTCGTTTAAGTGTGACATCGACAAGCTCAAGCGCTACCCGCAACCTTACAATACAAACTGACAGAGAGGCACCCATGCCTCTGGGTGCCTCTCTGTCTGAACACGCTGTTTAGCGATTACACACTTCATTGCGATAGCGATTACATGGACACTTGAAAGGGGTTTTTTGCCGTCGCCTTGATGCCTCGCACATAAGTGTGTATATATATACACCGAAAACACGAAAACAACCTTAACGAAATTTTAGGCAATGCGCCCTAGCGGCGATTCCAACCCACGACCGCTCGGTTACCAAGCAAGCGCCCTGGCGAGCGCCTCAGACAACTATGCCACGCAGCTTCCTTGCCAAAGATGCCAGAAGGTCGAGCTGGCTTTCGCTCATGAGGCCGTATTTTCTAGTAGTGCGCTGTTCGCCTGGGTCGCCGCGGCAGACGTGAGTCTTGTTACAGACGCGGGTAATGGAGCTGCCTTCCACCGAAGAGGCCCGTGGTTGTACGTACTTACGCCGAAGAGGGCGGGATGCTCTCGCCAGCTAGCCGACTACATCTCGTGGGTCGGCAACGGTGCTTGTACCATATGTTTCTACTGCTTAGCAGCGCCTTGGTCACGTGCTTCATTCCAGGTGTGTCACATATCGTCCCAATGCCGGCATTGCCCTAGCCACGTAGTAACTCGCACGAATGCGTCTCCAAGTAGCGGAACACGCTCGCTTGATGCCGCTGTGCTGGGCCAAGTTTCTCGATGGCGCAAACTGCTCAAAGTTCACACTGCTTAGCGCATTCGAGTGGCGAGCACTACGTGCCAGAAGAAATCAAAACATGACTTAGCTCTCAGTTTGCTGGGCCGTTGTCTCTGCCGCTCGACCCTCACATGGTATTTTACGCCATCATGCCACCGCGTCTCTCCGAACGCTTGTCGAAGAGCTCCAGCAGAATGCTACTCGCACTGAAGCAAGGCCCGCTTTACTTCTCTTCATCATTGCAACACTGTCATTCACAGTACATTCGAGCCCGCACCCGCAGCAAATGCCGGCGAATGTGTCTCGGGCTGCGCGTCTATAGTTGTTTGCAGCGTGATCTACTGTGGCCCTCGTCGCAGTCATACCAGGTCGACAGAGAGCTGAGGCCGCTGCTCGTGTTCTACTTTTACTTACGCTATCTATCCATTCAAAGGGACCGCTTCCTTCGCTGCTGAATTACGACATGCGTGTTGCACATGCAATGCTGACCGTACAGCAGCAACATGTAGCGTAAATATCCTCTGAAGGCCTGCCCACGGGCGCCGTTTCTCATCAGTACCGCTCTTCTGCTAGCGGCATTTTATGGTCATTCATTCTCTTTCTCCGAGTCCGGCGACACCAAGCACACCTGGATTCTAAGTTATAAGCTGGTATTTAGTACAATTCAGACTGCCCCTAAAGCTGCCAGTCTTACTTCATATATTATATCATGCATTGCTATGGCAATCATTGATTCGCCCTTCTAGCGAAAGTGTGACTTTGTTTCTTAGCGGTGCAGCCTCGTGAACCTTCTCCTGATTACTGCCCTCGAGCACGCAATGACGACAGCTAGTGAGACCGTCCTTTGTCGAGTTCGTGGCAGGATATCCGCGCTGACGGAATGGTTTTTCGTAGTAGTACGAATGGAAGTGAATCCTAAAGTTCACTAAAGCACTCAACAAGCTTCCTTATCAGGAAGGGCAACTGGGGAAGGCACTGGGGCAAGGGTGCGGCTATCAACCTGCTACAGCACGATATGCTGCATGCACACTTACGAAGACGGTATAGATCGGGGATTTATTTTCTGGGTGCAGCTGTAGAAAAGATTTGCTTGCATCGACCACAAGTGTGATGATCGCACGCAGCATTCAGGTAAGCCCGTACAAGAAGCAAGGTAGACACGGACTACCTTTCAGTGTCCCGCTGTAGGCCAAATACATTATGAAGACAGAGCAATTGATCTTTGTTACGAAGTGATCTGCAGTACGCCTTAGAGGCTCACCTGTCTCGGTATCGATGTTGATCACTTTCCCTGCAGTGACGCAGGCAAGCCAGAGATTGCCATTCGTATCCACGGTCATCCCGTCAGGGTATCCACAGTTCTTGTACTCATCCTTTGCTTCGAAGTTCACCAGCACTTGCCTGCTTGCTGCAAGCAAAAAGGGCAGTAGAATACGTCTTTTTAGGCACCAACGCTTCCATTTCTTTAAAAAATCCACGCATCTCTTCTAAGTGAACCATGACGAACTGGTGATGCACTGGAGATCTTTCGGTGTTACCGTAAATCACCCCTACCATTGCTCACTCGTGCATGTAAATAAGTGACAACGCGTGTCTATATTTACACACACGTTGTCATTCATGCTCCTGGTCTTTATGAGGTTCCTGCGCTCCCACATCGTAGATCGTGCCGAGTACCGGATTAATTTTAGTTAACGCGCACGCTGCGAATCTCTGTTGTTCATCTACGCACAAGAGAAATCTCCCACTGTCATTACACTGCAGGTCGAGATCCAGTGCCTATATATACGGGGTGGCCGGTGAACGGTTATGCACAGTGAGCAGTCCGTTTTTTCAATCAAGAAACGCACTAGCAGACGCTGCCTGCGTTGGCGCTCCTGTGTCGACGATCGTGGTTCGACGCCGACAGCCCCGGCGCATTAGCAGTGCAACTCGTTAGAATCGTTTCTGACCCGATAACCCTATACATACACTGTCTGGTGCACGGCCTCCAGGATCGGCTCACACGTGCACACACACCGCTTGACTGCACTGCCTCTAGATGTGCCCACATCCACACGATGCTGTGCCGTGACAGACGGACGCACAACGGACAAGCCTCGACCTTAAGGTGTTTCGCGCCTAAAAATTGAGAATACATAAACCACTGCTGATACAGGTTGATGCGACCTTCTCGTACGGTGAATAATTATAGAATCGTTTGTTACTCATCTGTCACAGTGACAGTTCGACTTATCATGTAAGTGAGTAAAACTAAAGGATCATCGCTTTAATACGTTACAAGCATTGCAGTTCGGTAATAAAACTGACGTCTTAGGTTCAGATAGCAGGAAATGCAGCGGATGCCAACGTCGCAATTGTGTCCCGAGAAGCAGTGAACGAGGAAATTGCCTATGGCGGATTGTTCGGCATTCGGCTGAGTGTTCCAAGTAAGGTCAACGTCTCTGTGCAAGCTTAGTAGTCGTGTGCGTAACGAAGGCTTCCTAGGCATGCCCATGGTAGGGCTAGGGTCAGGACCCGCGTTGGTGGACACACGTCTATTCTAAGAGAAATGTAATTTACAATGGGTTCATGTGTATACAATAGAATTCTTTATCGGAGTATTCCTACGTTGCCTAAGCAGTGCTAGCACAGTTGCAAAAGAGGATACTGAGGGGTAGTAGCAGCAGAATAACTTTTCTGTTATAGGAACAGTGACAAGAGCCGCAGCTGACATTACACAAGCACCATCACAAGTGCTAATGGATTTGGTGTGTTTTCAAGATATATCGCGTAAGAAGAACCGACATGGACGATTGTAGCGTGCTTGCTTGGTGCGTCAAGAGCTCGGGTACGACTCCAACCCGCCGCCCATCCTCTACTTTACGGGTGGTCGCCTTATGTTACCGCAGCAGGTGTGTGTCTGTCTGGCGGCTTGCTGCTTCAACATTTCTATCGCAAGCTACGGCAAACGGCATGCATTTCTGTTCTTTAACCAACGCAAATTGTGTTCTACCTATGTTCGCTATGCGTATTTTAGTTGATTTCATGAACAGAGGCTCCACTGCGGCACAGCGATGGAACGCTGGCCGGGCACTGAAGCTGAGAGGCACACCTTCCGTATTAATGTTAATCCCGACCTACATGAGAAATATCTCACGTTAGTGATGCCGCAGATAGATAGATAGATAGATAGATAGATAGATAGATAGATAGATAGATAGATAGATAGATAGATAGATAGATAGATAGATAGATAGATAGATGAGGTAAAACCACTCTTTAATGACAACATCACAAGGATGCGGAAATGACTGTAATGCAGCACCAGTATTAATATAAATACCCAGAAAATCTAGAAGGAAAAGGGAAAAAAACGGAAAGGCAGGGAGGGTAACCAGAAAGGCGTCCGTTTGCACTGAGGGAATGGGAAGAGGGAATAGAAAGATGGGAGAGAGAGGAGGAAGGGGAATAACGAAGGAGACATTGTAGGATGCCTCCATCAGAGGCGTTCGCTCGAACCCGTCGTCTTCAATAGCGCAAAAGCGCTTTCAGTGCCTTGTGGGCCGTTGAGCCATGAGGGCGGTGTTCAAGTAGCACCTGCGCGGAAAGTGGCTGATCGACGAGTTGGCGTAGCGTCTGAACAAGTGTTTTCCTTTCCGTATAGAATGGCGGACAGTGAGTGCCACAGTAAATGGTCGAGGTTTCGTCGGTCACATATCTCGCATGAGACAGCGACTTCAGGTAGCTGGCGAGGCATAAGGAGTAGTAAGTGAATATGTCCACTTAGGCCAGGTAGTGACCTCTGATCCGAATCATGAGGCTGAGGTAGTTAGGAGGAATAGAATGGGGTGCAGTGCATTCGGCAAGCGTTGTGAGATAATGAATGGTAGCTTGCCATTGTCTTTGAAGAAAAAAGTGTACAACAGCTGCATCTTACCGGTACTCATCTACGGGGCGGAAACTTCGAGGCTAACTAAGAGGGTTCAGCTTAAATTGAGAACGACGCAGCGAGCTATGGAACTGAATATGGTAGGTTTAACCTTAAGGGACAAGAAGAGAGCGGAGCGGGTTAGGGAACAAACGCGTGTGAGGGACATATTAATAAAAATTAAGATGAAATTGGCGTGGACAAGACAATCATTGGTCATTAAGGGTAACAGAGTGGATACCTAGAGAAGGCAAGCGTGACCGGGGGCGGCAGAAAGTTAGGTGGGCAAATGAGACCAGGAAGTTCGCGGGGATAAATTGGGCCCAATTAGCACAGGACAGAGATAATTGGAGATCCATGGGAGAGGCATTCGCCTTGCAGTGGGCGTAGACAGGCTTATGATGATGATGATATCTCGCTTGCTGCACTGTCGGTCGCTCCAATAATTATGCTGCACGCCTCTGCGAAGGCAACACCCAAACGAAGTCAACAAAGAAACAGTACCTCATGTCGAGGACGTGCCGATGGAGGGCGGAGATGTTGGAAAGGGTTTAGTTGGTACATTCGCGTTCGTCTGATATTTTGCGTGTCGCAAGCAGCCAGTGAGAGACTGCGTGTCAGGTGCCGAAGCTGCATTGCAGCATATGTCCTTGAGAGCGGCGACGAAAGGATGTTCGCTTCTTGATGTGAAGTGCGAGCTGCGCTATTTGCGGCATCACGGCCATCTTTTCTGAGGTGGTGGTCATCATCATCATCATCAGCCTGTTTAGGTCCACTGCAGGACGAAGGCCTCTCCCAACGATTTCCAATCCACCCTATCCTGAGCGAGTTGGTTCCACTTTATGCCCGCAAACTTTTTAATTTCATCGCTCCATCTAACCTTTTGCCTACCTCTGTTGCGTTTTCCCTCTCGTGGTATCCATTCCGTCGCTCTTACTGTCCACCTATTATCCTTCCTCCTCATGACATGTCCTGCCCAGGTCCACTTCTTTCTTTTAATTGATAAGATAATATCGGCGACTCCTGTCTGTTCTCTGATCCATTCCGCTCGTTTTTTATCTCTTAGCGTTACCCCTATCATTTTTCTTTCCATTGCATGTTGCGTGCTCCTTAGTTTCATCTCTAGTTTTTTCGTTATTCTCCATGTTTCTGCACCGTACGTTAGTACTGGGAGAATGCAGTGATTGAATACTTTTCGCTTTAATGAGAGCGGTAAGTGTCCGGTCATGATTTCGTAATGCCTTCCGAATGCGCTCCAGCCCAGCCTTATTCTACGGAGAATTTCATTTTCCTGGGTAGGAGTTCCTGATATTAACTGTCCCAGATATACATATTCGTTTACACATTGTAAGGGTTCATTGTTGATTTTAAATTCCTGTTCCTTAGCTAAGCTATTGAGCATAACTTTGGTCTTTTGCCTATTCATTTTTAATCCAATTTTAATGCTTTCCCTGTTTAGGTCATCAATCATGTTTTGTAGTTCGTCACCATCATTGCTAAAGAGCACAATGTCATCTGCAAATCTTAAATTGCTTAGATATTCTCCGTCTATTCGAATGGCCTGGCGTATACGTGAAAACCATAAACAACATATACAAAGATTGCACAGCCACACTACTCCTACATGAGAGAAGCAGAGAAATCCCGATCAGGAGAGGTGTGAGACAGGGAGATACAATATCACCGATGCTATTCACTGCATGTTTAGAGGAAGTCTTTAAACGTCTAGACTGGGAACAAAAAGGTGGTGGTAAAGCACGACTATATCGTATGTCAGCTACTCGTGGCATCTGCGCCTAAGAACTGAGCGTATACACCGTAACGCCGCCTTTGAGTCTGAAAACACAGCCGATTTCCTCGGCCTCTCAATAATAATGGATTCGTGTGCATGACGCAGAGCCGCGAGTCTGGCTGCCGCGGATGTCGTGACATGAGACGTCTTGGGTCGAGGCATTATCCATGCGTTGGTACGACCACCGCTCCGCCAGAACTCGAGGACGTAGTCGAGCTATCGATGTGTGCGTATACGTGGTTACATGACCATTCCTATAGCATGTGCAAGCTCAGTTTGTTTAGCACAGGTACTAGAGGGTCTGACTTTTTCTGTACCGCAGGAATTCGGAGGTGTACCTGTGGGAGGCTCGAACACCACCAGGGGAGCACTGGCATAGCCGCAGGCGCGTACCCAGGAGTAAACGGCGCACTGTGTGCATTGACCGTAGCGCTGAATGACGTGCGGAGCTTACAGCAACGAAGCTCGCCAGATGGTGTGAGGGAGCCACATGCCTGAGGTGAGTTCACATTGTCTCAACGGCGATGTGCGTCATGATAGAGAAATTCTTCGCTATGGCAATGGTTTAAGCCGCTGACGCGTTGCGCGGGAAGCCAAGGCGTATCTTAAGAGCTTGTGCTTGAATGCTCTGTATCGTGTGCAGGTGAGTCTTGCAGGTGTTGGCGATTGCAGGTAGGCTGTACTGCAGGAATCCGATGAACAGCACCCTTTACAACTGTAGCATAGCGCGCATGGACAGGGACCAATTTTTTCCTGCGAGGAATCTGAACAAATGGCTAATAGCAGTCGGCCATTTCTTCAAGTAGGTCACACGCGGATTTCCAAGACAGGTCTGTATATTATTACTACTCCGAGGAACCTGTGACTTCTGCTTTATGAGGTAAAGTGAGGTCGTCGTGGCCGCCTTCTAAAGCCGAGCACAATGCTGAAGCCGTGTCACAGTGAACGTCCAAATACAGATGTCATCGGCATAGACGAAAAGTCGTACGGCGCTTGGCAGATGGTGTACTAATCCAATGAATGTTAGGTGGAACAGTATTGGACTTAGCACTCTGCCTTAAGGGCTCCACGGCTAACGTGATGTTTTGGTGTCGGGCCGTTCTCTGTGTGAACTTAGAACGTCCTTATCTGTACGGAGATACCCACATACACATCTTGTCACGAAGTCCTACGGCGTCTAGCGCACTCAGAATGGCTTCATCGGAGACGTTGTCGTAAGCGCCTTCAACGTCCATGATCATAGCGGCAGATATTCGCTTGCAGGCTTTCTGGTGTTCGGCATATGTGATCAGAACAACGCTGTCTCTTGACGAACGACCGCGCCTGAAACCGGTAATAGCGTAAAAGTCGTAATGCTCACAGTGCCTTTTAGGAGAGTTAAAATAATTCTCTCCACCATTTTGCTGACACAACTAGCACGCGCGATGGGATGGTATGAGGCGATGTGCAATTGAGATTAGCCGGCCTTAAGGAGTGGAATTAGTCTTCTGTAGCTTGTTTTGTCAATATCGGCAAGTCGTCGGCTTTGATAGAAATGTCAATATCGTAAATTACATCAACATTACGATTGCAGCCTGTAGGAATCATTGATTTCACTTTCATATTGTCAATTTCCGTGACGTTGCGGAGGCTTTGCAGCACGCTACGCTGAAGAACGTCTACTGCCAGGACATTCTTTTTTGAGTTTATTCTCACGTATTTCATATCGTTTGGCGCTACTCCTTTGAGGTACACAGACAGAACTTGCCTGGTCAGGAGACGTAGATTGCACGCAGGGTCCGCGACAATAAAAAAAGAAAGCATTTCCCCGAGGGTGAACATGGTTAAGTGCGAATGCACGGGGTGATGCTATGAGGGGGAGTAAAGTTATGATTAAAGTGTAATTAATGAATTTAAAGTGTTGTCATGATGCATTGTACACACACACACATTTATACACGAAGTATTATTTATTTACACCTCGCAATTTCGTAGATGCATAAATGCACACATCGCCGAGCACGTCACACACACACAAACTCTACACACGTCACTACAGATCAGCACCTATTGGTGTTATCGTTGTAGCTCACGGTTAGTACCAGCGCTTTGTGATCCGGGAAATGTACGGTGAGCGGATCCGGCAAGACGGCGCGGTCCGTACAGTTCCTACTGAACGCCAAGTCTATGAAGCCACCGTTGATCGTGGTCGGAAACTCGTGGTCGAAATGCGAGCATTGCACGATGCGTGCAATGCTCGCATTCGATTGCGTTGTACTCGTTGTTGGATGTATCGCAGTCGAGGTTGATGCCTGCGATGGATCCATACTGCGAAAGACTTCACCGACCGCGGAGCCGAGCGAGAAGAGAGCGAGCGGCAGCCGGCGGACGTTTATATACGGACTGACGCGCCGGCGCCACACACACAGCTGCACAGCCACGCCAGCTGCACAGCGCGCCGTGACGTCACGCCGCGGAGAGCGGTGCGCCCGCGCAAACCGCGGAGAGGAGGCGGAGCGCGTGCAGTCACGTGGGGTGTGACGTCGCTGCGCCGTTGCTACAGACGCTCCTTTCCGCTCCTCGCGCCGTTGCTATGGGACGGCGGATTCAGGTCGCTTATAAAGTGCATTCGCACTTAAAAGCGTTGGCGGCGGAAACGCCATCATTTTGGTGCGGCCACTGTCGAACCACCGGCTGCCTTTGCGCGCGGCGGGACGTGCTTCTTCGTGCTGCTGCTGACACACTCTCTTCTCTTTTCTTTCTACTCCTATACCTTTATGTCCCCTATCCCCTTCCCCTAAGGCGCTTAGCCGTGTCCCCAGTATGGGAGACAGAAATTAGCGCCTTTTTCCTTTCCTTTATAATCTCTACCACCACCACCACTTAAAAGCGCAGTGTGCGGCCATTGCTGCGGCGTGGTCTTCACGATGGAGACACTTGCCGACGACGCCGCCCGGACCAGTCTTCTTTTCGCTGTTCGGCTTATGGGAAGGGTGAAGTCGTCGTCCGACCAGTCGCAACTCTCCGAGTACATCTCGGTGGCATCGCTGTCGGAGCCGCTTGACGTGTTTCCATGCTTTCGAGAAGCGACCTGGCGTGACGGTTGCGCGCCAGGGGGTGCTCGAACGCTTCTTCGTCCATTGCCGCAAGCAGCGAACGGCAGTTCCAGGATTTTGCAGTAAAACAAGCGAGACAAAGGTACAAGCATTCTACGAAACGCTTCGTCGTCGAATAATGCTTAGATTTTCCTATGGCTCAATCGACACTACTCAACTCGACCATTTCAACGTACTGTCGAGTTTCTGTAATTAGTTCTACGCATCAAGCCTTGTTACTGCTTTCCGCTAAACTAGTTTAGTTTTGTCGGTATATTAAGCCTCGTGTTCTACAAGCGACTAGACAGACATCATTAAACGTGCATAAATGAATTGCGTTTTCCTGCCTTTCGAGTGTTTGGGACAGGTAGCACGAAACTTGTCGAGAAAAATAAATTGTGACATAATTTCTTTGAGCGCTGAAGTGATTTACATTGATAACTTCTTCTTCGGCAACTCTATTTTAGCTAATTTTGTGATGCTGTCTTCAGGAATAGAAGAGCAATTGGAAGTGAAATTGTGACTTCTGAGTTTATCGCCGGACTTAAATCGTATGGCGACGCAATCTGCGTTCCTTCCGTTCTTTTAGAGGCAAGCTGTACACCTCTCGTTGGTCGGAAAATTTCGCGACGTAAGCAGAAAACGCCAGGTTAACAATTCATGACAAACGGCGCATGTTTTCTGGCAGTTAGACGCACGACATAGATTAATGCTGCCCAAACGAGGGCTTTGCGGTAATATCTCATGCGTTAGCCTTGGAAACCGGTACTGGGGTTTGAAAAGATGTAAATATTTTAGCACCTGCTTGGGCCAGACCAAGAAGATCGCCGTAAGACACTTTGTGGCACATCTGTGCCGTCAAGGAAGTAGCCCCAAACCACGAAGAAATGAAACCACAAAACAACCATAAAAACAGCATGATGGATGGTGAGGCACCCGTGAATAATGGGTCCTGCGCTTTCCCAGTAAAGATTAGGCGGCATCTGCTTTCGAAAGGACCATTTTATGTCATTAGATGCCCTCGTGTGAAGTGCAAACCGGACGTTGGCAGTGAGGGATGGTGGGGAATCTTTTTATCCATAATGGCTGAATTTCAGTTTATAAAATGCGCTGTGCTAACTCTCTTAAGTTTCTGAGAATATCATAAATATCAATTTGCATATAAATAATTACAACAAACAGCCATGCCGCATGAGACGCCATCAAAACTCCATGACGTCGCGATTACTGGCACAGGAATCTCGCAGAGGCGTCGCCACCTGCATGTTCTCGGGCCTTCCTCTCGCAGCAGTACTGCTTTCGATATTTTTCAAAATGTAATTCAGTAATGCCAGGGTGATTGCCCTTTCTTTAACGCACGTCAACGAACAATGCAACAGACTGACATGCACTTACACAGCTGCCCGCTCGTCGTGTTGAATCCGAACGAGTACACGCTGCGCATGCTTGTGTCGATAAAAAACATGGTTCGATTGTCTGGTGACCAGGTCATGCCGTTGGACATGTTTACCTTAGTAACGTGGCTGGTCACCTTCAGCGTCGCTGCGTCCACGCTGAACAGCGTGCCATTCTCCTTTTCGAATAAGGTTTTGTCGTCGTGTTTGCCTGCTGTTCCTTATGTGGGAAACACCAGAAAAACAAGCAGACAGGGTGTTAGAAAACTTCAGTATAGTGATAAGAAACACTCATCAGGTCTGCAAGTGAACCCGCGTATAAAGCTTCAAGTACGCATGCATTGATATTTATTTTATTTATTTATTTATTTATTTTACCCTCAGGGCCAATTGGCATTACAGAGGGGGGTGGGTTACAGAAAATAATTGAACAAGATTGAACAAAAAGCAGTGAATACAGTTAGATCATACAACTAAAACTCGTATAATACAATCTTAGCTAATACATATATATACTAATACATCTCAAAACATGATTATACAATGTTAGCTAATACAATAAAAAGCCTTTCAAAGAGTGAGCGTAACGCATATCCAACTATTAAAGGACAACTCCGGTGATCTTTCGAGGTCGGTGGATCTCAAGAAAATGGGCTGGGCATGTTCCTTGGCGCACTTTCCTCAATTGTGCAAGACTACAGGCCCCGGACATGCTCAGGTCCTTACAAATTTACCTTAAGCCACGCACCTGGCTACCTACATTTATTGACCGCACTGCGGGTTGACTTCATCGCCGGCAAAGCGACATAAGCGCACCGTTACCATACCGTAGCCTCCGGGGTCTGTGCGCGCCGTCAACCTTCTCGACAGTACCGCCAAGGGAAGGGCGCAATGCGCTGTGGCACCATGCGAAGGGCGGTCTGACTGATCTGACGTCACTGTTGAGTTAGATTTCGGTTTCGGTTTCGCGCCTTTTTTTTTTTTTGTCAATCTAACTTCTTTTCACGTTTCCTCAGTATTTCTGCTCTCAGGAGTGTGACAGGAGTACGCCAGAAACATATAATCGCAATTATCTTGACATGCTAAAAAATCGCCGGAGCTAATGGGCCTTCAAACAGTGCAAAGCTGTTACCGGTAGTTGTCGGCAACTTTCAAGTGACCAAAAGCCATATCCGAGGTTCCAAACGATGACACCCTCTGACTCGCACTGGGTTTCCGCAGAACTCCTTTGCCAGGACCGTATTACATACGCCGGTCGCTGCCCGAGCAAAATACCAAAGAAATGGCTTCCTTGTTCCTCTTAGCGCCTGTTCACGACATCAGTGGATCTGCAAGATCCACTAAGCACACGTTTCATCTGTACTTTCTGAAAGCTACGCTGCAGTGACAGGGCAAAATGCACTTGAGTGCCATTGAACGCCAGCGATTTGTGAGTTTCATGAGGTACACGTACCACCGGTGGGCAAGAAAGAAGGCGATAAAGGCACTGATGCTTCTGCAAGAGAAGGGAGTAAAATACCCGAAAAATAAGATGGAAGAAATGGGAGGGGAGAGCTTCGAGGCGTGAGCATCGGAGAAAAGCAGCGGTAATAGGTTCATTACGCACCAGTGAGCATACAGACCTGGGTCAGCTCGTAAGCGCATACGTTTCTTTTAAACGGGATCAGAAATATTTTGCCAAGTCATCCTCGAATGACCTACGGCTTGCACAGTGTAGAGGCAAGTATGGTTGAAGTGCAGGTTCTGTAGGTTAACTTTAGCACAAGAAATTGCTCTTCATCACTATGAACGCAACTAAGGCGTTACGTGTTGACTTGGATGCCAACTACTTCGCTATCTGTTCTTGATGTTGAAATAATTTCCTCAGTTCCATGATTATCGTTTTGGACCGCAGCTCTTATGCGTCTGTTCCTGTGTCGTGCGTCGTCCATCAGCAGTCACCGCAACAGAGGGAACGAACAGGGAGAAAGGTGTTCTTGCTCGCGCACATCGAGCCACGCGGCATCCTTCTTTTGCAGAGGCTGGCTGGAACGGTAGCTTATGTTTGACCGTTCGTAGAAAGAAAAAAGAAAAGGAAAGCTACCGGGGCCCCTAAGACGAAACTGGAATACAGAATATTATTCCGTCTTAGTCTTCCCTGACTGGTCACTTCTGCTTGTGGATGAACAGATCACTAAGACCGATTTAGAACAGGGAATGTCGCAGGAGCCAACGTTTCGACAGGTGGACTTGTCTTCGTTAGGACGGCGAATTTGGTAGTGTTGCTTCAAAACTGGGCTCGGGCTGGAATGAGATTGGCCATTAACTGCCTATGATCTGTCTGCTTGTCTTCTGCTCTCAGTCTTGGGGGGGGGGGGGGGGGGGGGGGAAATTACAGCATATCCACGGAGTGAATGATGATGAGTGGGCGAAGCTCGGGATGTGCATCGTAGATCGTGCCGAGTTCCGGATTAATTTAGTTAACGCGCATGCTACGAATCCTCACGGTTCAACTATGCACAATGCACAAGTGAAATCTCCCACCGGCACTTCATTGCAAGTCAAGATCCCGTGCATATATATATATATATATATATATATATATATATATATATATATATATATATATATGGGTTTTGCCGGTGAACGCTTCTCCAACGCGAGCAGTCGGTATTTCTCAATCAAGAAAATCGCTAGGAGACGCTGCCTGCGCCAGCGTTGTCTCTCGCGTTTGCCGGGGCAGTGTCGAGTTTACCGGGGAGCACGTGGCTCCCGGCGCTCGCGGCTAGGGCGAGCGCCGGGAGCCACGCGCTCGCCCTCGGCGCGTGCGTGCCCTCCGGCAGGCACGCGCCGGTGGCTACCTACTACGACGACTACTACTACTACTACTACTATGGACGCACGACCCACGCCTTAAGGAGCTTCGCCCCTAAAAGAAAGCACTGCCTGATAAAATAATTGGTATTAGTCAGCGTATGGTCAATTCTGCCTTGACAACCTGAACTGACGAATCAGGGAAGACGAAGACAGAATGGTATTTCGTCTTACTGTATAAGCCCCCTGGCTCGGCTTCATTTCCTTAAAGTGGCTGTGTGATACGATAATGCTTTTACGTTGTACAGTCCATTGCGGAAGCATGAGCCAAATTTATGAGAACAACCTCCCTCAGGTCATGAAAATGCGGCAGTTTGCGCTTCCGAAAGAGATTCTCATTGGTGCTTTCTCAAGGATGAGCGATAGATAAGGTGGTAAAGCTTTGCTAGAGTGGATAACCAAGGTAAATTTACGGGACCGAACGCACGAAAATCCACGGAACTGACTGTTCGCACTATGAAGAATCGTAATTGCCGGTAGCGTTTTGAACTTACATTTGCGCAATGACAATGAAGTTGGCAACATACTTGCCGGCGGGTCGAGGATCAAGGAAAGAACTAATACACAGACGCTCGAAGGTTCCTTGTGTCCAATCCAGCCATGAAGTTTAATGGGAGATTGATCTATAAAAAAATCGCCAGCGTTCAGCCCTGTCAAACTATGCATTCATGGCGAGAGCCCAGGTAATCTTCGAACTTGGACTCTTTGGGAGGTTTTATGCGTGAAGCGATCATGGTAGCGTGACGCAGCGCGCAAGGCAACTCCTACCAAGTAGAACGATACAGCTCTGGGAACTTGCGGGTGTCTGCGTTACTCTGACCTATGCTGCACTGCTCTGAGGGACGACAACAAAAGAAAATATAAAAACTTCTATTACTTGAAAAGCGTGCAACATGTGTAGTTTTTAACGCTCCTTACCTAAGTCACACACAGGACATGTTCGAAAAGCTTAAAACTGTGAGCGTACAAAACATTTACAATTTCAGATTCCTTCGGCAACATAAGTTGGAAACAAAAAAATTGGCAGATCCCACGTGCAGTGGGAATCAACGAACTGCGAAGCACGCATCAGGAACGTAAAATAGATTTGCGTTGTTGTCTCGCTATACCGAGTTTGGTACATATGAAGTTAACGAAACGGCCGCAAGAGCACCAGGACTGTGGCATGTAAACCATGCCGCTCATACACACATGTCGTGATTCTAACGTTATGACCTGTCATGCACGTTCGTCATGCAGTCGTGTTGTGCCATACCACTTTTGGTATACCTCCCCTTGACGAAACGAGTGGCATGTAGATCATGCCGCTCATGACATGCATGTCACGATTTTCATGTTATGACCTGTCATTTATAATTGTCATGCAGTCATATTGTGCCAAACCAATTTTCGTATACATCCCTTTAACGAAACGGCAGTATAGCGCCAGGACCATGGCATGCAAATCATGGCGGTCATGACATAAAACATGAAAATCATGGCATGCATGTCATGATTTTCATGTTATGACCTGTCATTTATGATAGTCATGCAGTCGTGTTCTGCCATAGCCATTTTCGTATGTATCCCATTTACGAAACGGCCGCAAGAGCACCAAGACTGTGGCATTTAAACCATGATGCTCATGATACACGTGTCATGATTATAATGTTATGACCTGTCATTTGCGCTCGTCATGCGTGTTGTGCCATAGCAATTTCGGTATACATCCCATTAAAGAAACGCGTGGCATGTAAATCATATCGCTCATGATACATATGTCATGATTTTCATGTTCTGACCTGTCATTTACGTTCGTGATACACTCATGTTGTGGCATGCCACTTTTCGTATACATCCCGTTAAGGAAACGCGTGGCGTGTAAATCATATCGCTCATGACATGCATATCATGATTTTCATGTTTTGACCTGTCAGTCATGACCGTCATGCAGTCATGTTGTGGCATACCTATTTTGGTATATATCCCACCAACGAAACGGCCAGGAGAGCACCAAGACCGTGGCATGTAAATGATGCCGCTCATGACATGCATATCATGATTTTCATGTTATGACCTGTCATTTATGTTCGTTATGTAGTCAAGTTGTTGCATACCAATGTTCGTAAGCATTCCATTAGCGAAACGGCCAGGTGAGCACAAAATCGTAGGCGGCTAGATAGATAGATAGATAGATAGATAGATAGATAGATAGATAGATAGATAGATAGATAGATAGATAGATAGATAGATAGATACGCTCAAACTCGCCGAAGTTCGCTAAGAAAAGCTTCACATTTAAAAGAAAAGTTTCCTTCTAAAGACATTGGCGAAATTGATAAAGAATGACCCTGCATACCACACACGCCATCCTGAGATATGGAAAGTTCGAAAATGCCGCAAGACCTACGGAAAGCAAATGCCCAGGTACACATTACCTACATTACTAAATGAACTTGCCAGAGATGGTACTGACGTAGCTTCTATGGCTTTGAAGGACTTATATACGCAATATGTATGTGCAACTGTGATTGTTTCTTTTTGTTCAATGTAATGGCTTTAAATGAGTTACGCAATGTATATGTACAACTGTGATTGATACTTTTTCTTGAATGTACTGCTTTGTTCGTTAGTGTGATTTGAAATTTAACAAAGTTCCAGTAGTTCTGATATGCACAGATTAAATATGTCAATTACTAGGAATTGTAATCTAGAAAAGTTCTTGTAGTTATGATGTGTATATAAGGGTTTTTCCTTTATTGATGCCTTTACGAACTTCCTTTGTCCTTTGCGCTTTTCTTTTCTTTTTCATTTATGTGTTGCTTTCTACCTCTATTGTTGTAATTCACACCACTGTATGCCATAGTCTGGTGCACGGATCTAGTCAAGCCTTTTCAGGCTTTTTGTACGCGCACCAAACCTCTGTTAGATGTTGAATAAATATTGAATCGAATAAAGACCAAGTTATTAAATAAAGGTATTCTTGTGAGCATTTTATGGTCTGCTCGAGGGGACAGAGGCGTGTTGACGGTCACAGGAGGAGCGCCAGCGCAGACAACTCTGCCTCCCGACCGCGTACAGAAGACAGTTCTCGCAATATCTGGCCACACCAAAGTTACACGTTTATCTCTTCCATTTTCGCTGCATGTCAAAGCTGCTGAGAGCGCTAAGGAGTCAGCTGGCGAGGTAAGCAAGAGGTGCTTGCTTACTGGCGACCGAAAAATCAAGAAACAGATGGAGGTTGCTTCATTAATCGCATAGGTAAAATCAACCATACCCACATGATAGTCTTAAAGCTAAGTAAAATTTCGCGCGGATGATCGTGGCGGAGGTGTAGCCAAGCTATTAATTCGTGTCCGCAGTCCGAGTGTCTGTCGACATCTCGCTTTCAAGGTGATGGCGTCATGAATCATCAGCACCATTATCGCTGGAGTTCTCGGCTGTGAGACAGAGCCGAAATGTCAGAGAAAGACGCAAGCACGTGAAAGGGAATTGATATAGCGGATGCACACACTTCAGTGGAGACGAGAGTGGCACGCGCAATAGAACCGTACCAGCCCAGAGCCTTCCAGTGACGTCACACTTTCCATCATTGATCTTGTTTGACGGCTTATCGCTATCCACCTCGACAAGCACTTCGGACTGCAACGTGGTCCAGTCAAACTTGCGCAGTTCCCTGTTGATCGTTATGACGTTGAGGTTGGGGTCAGATTGGCATGGAATGGCAATGGTGACTGGCCCATCTAGAAAATCCGAGAGAGACGGATCAGAAATGAGTTTCACATCTAGAAGCTACGCGTACACCAAAGTTCGCACGGGCATAATTTGTGGATGGTTTGACGACCTACACATTCAGTTAGTACGCGCAAATATAACGCTACACGAGCGGCCTTGCAATCAGCCCTCACACGACACATGAAACGCGACTGTTTACACCCGCGCGTGACATCTCTCGGGCGGTCGCATTTTCGATGGAGGCGAAAATGCCAGAGGCCCGTGTACTGTGCGTTGTCAGTGCACGTTAAAGAACCCCAGGTGGTCTAAATTTCGGGAGCCCTCCACTACGGCCTTTCTCTCCGCCTATCTCTTTCACACCCTTTCCCCTACCCCACGGACGCTTAGCCGTGCTCCCCATGGGCTGCAGAAATTAGCGTCCTTTCCTAACCGAACCACAATCATTATCATCTCTCGGTTGGTGCACCCTGTGCACCAGCTGAGATTAATATATAGATGGTATAGGTGTCTCTAGACAAACCGCCAAGCGCGGAACGCCAAGCCCAAAAAAACTTCCGGTGCGTAACTTCCGGTATTGTTTTACCATGAAGTCATTGATAGCTATGCCAGTCGTTTCTCCGCAAACAGAACAGCCGAATGCCGCTACATCAGCCGCATGTGATTGACTGAATGTTAACCTATGCGAAATGATCTCTACCTCATATCTAACTGCGAAAGGTTCGGGTTTCCAAGCTCTAGGTACCCGGTCCGACTACAAACGATCTTGGCTATGGTTTTACGTACTCTAATCTATAATCAATCAATCCATCAATCAAGGTTATCGAATGCTGCCTACGAACAACAAGTGGTCTTGGTGCTGGCGTCCAGGCAATAGTAATAATATTAATAATAATAACTATAATAATGATCCCTAAGATTCATGGCCCTGCATAACCAACAACCAGAATACGCTGTTCCTACATTCTACTCACGAGGCACGTACCAAAGTTGACGCTCGTCGTGTCTTGCGTGATGACGTCGAGCCGGCACACGTCTCCCGCGGCGACGTCGACGTGAAGGAGCGTCTTCGATGCAGGGTCCCAGTGGGGAGCTTCGCCTAGCATCGAGCGTCGCTTGGAGGCCACCGACACAGACATTCTCGAAGGCGACAACCAATTGGGGCTGTGCTGTACAACTACCGTCCCCCGCTGTTGCACACGCCGGAGCAAATAGCTTCCGAGTGAGCACTCACGGAGAGGAGGAACGTCAGAAGAGAAGGAATGCGAAAACTGCGGCAAGGCTGCGATATAATAGGCACAGCGGGCAGGTGCATGCCGTGCCACCACCTGTTAGCCTACATATGTATGCGTCAAGCACGCGCGCGTGTTTGTGTGTGTTCGTGCGCGAGTGTGCGCACGCGCAGCTGCCCTGGCGCCGGGGCGAGATCGGAAATCGTTTTTTGCGAACGCGCGAGGTTCTGTTCTTTTTGAAAAGTTCTTTTTGTAGAGCACGTCGTTGCGTAAGCAGAAGGATGGTAGGTTTCTTGCGAATGGTCGAGGCACGCTAGTGGTCCGTCCTTCCAGAAAATTAATGAGTGGAAGCCGCTCGGTGTCTTCACGTTGCTGACGCGAAATGGTAATCGTGTCGACAACCCCTACGAAAGCCATGTCGTCATCATCTGTGTCTTGGTGCTCTATCGGTGACCTTGAGAGGCAGTCAGCGTCGGAGTGCTGTCGTCCGCATTTATAGATCACCGTCATGTCAAATTCTTGAAGCCGTAAACTCCACCGTGCTAGCCTACCACATGGGTCCTTCAAGTTGGTCAGCCAGCAAAGGGAGTGATGGTCGCTTAGTACTTGAGAGGAACGACCATATAGGTATGGCCGAAACTTCATGACCGCCCATACGACAGCAAGACATTCCTTTTCGGTCGTAGAGTAGTTAGATTCAGCACGCGAGAGCGTTCTACTTGCGTACGCAATTACTCGTTCCGCCGAGTCTTGCCACTGGACGAGTACAGCCCCTAGGCCTACATTGCTGGCATCCGTGCGAATCATGGTAGGAGCGTCTCCGTTCAAGGGCTCACTTTTCGACCACCAAACATCACTCACGCGGAGGAAGTCGCCATAGCTCTCGCCGCAGCGGACCCCGCATCTCGGATCATTATTACCGATTCGCGGAGTGCGTGTCAAAATCTCATAAAAGGTCGCATCACTAATCGCGCTGCTCAAATCCTCAAGCGCTGTTATTATCTGGACCGCCCCTCTATACGCGCCGTTATCTGGACTCCGGCCCACGCAGGGCTAGGTGGTAACGAGCCTTCCAATGCCTCGGCCCGCGCGCTTCATCCCCGAGACCCGCCTTGCCCTCCATCGCCTGATCATCCAGAGGCTAAACCGGCAACATCAATTCGTGAAATCGCAGCTATGTATAAATCAAACAGGCTCCGATTTCCGCCTCCGGCACCAGGCTTAACTAAAGCTGACGAGCGCTGGCTCTTACGGCTCTACACCAACACAGTATTGTGCCCGGCGACACTCAAGCACTTCAATTCGGCCTTCTCTGGGGAATGCCCGCACTGTGATTACACGCTTGCGGATCTTTTCCACATGGTGTTGGCATGTCCATCTAACCCTGCGGTTTCCCCAATCACCTCCCCTTCACCCCCTACCCAAGAGAGCTGGGAGGCTGCCCTGCTCGGCTGCTCCACCTTGGAGGGCCAAAGGGCCCTCGTGGCCAGGGCACGTGCCGCCGCGGCAGCAACAGGGGTCCCGGGATAGGGACCCCTCCTAGAGGTTGTACAGGGTCGGCCCTTAAGGCCGCCCCTATCTCTCTCTGTAAATACTATCAATAAATGTTTTTCGCCACCACCAGCACCTTATGAACGCGTCGACACTAGGGATGAAAGTGGAATGCCGCAGCATCATTCACCCGCGTTCATATTAGACGCCTAGTGTTACGCATGCACAGACGCAAACCGAAGGTGGAAAGGAAATGCTAAGAGAGCGCGTCTGTCGCTATAAATGAAAAGACGCCTTGTGGCAACATACACAGAGTACCTTCCCTGAAATGCTCCATTGCATCAATAATCGAATTCTCACGCAAGATACTCTTTTCATATCTCTGCCAATACTTAACAGTCCACAAAACACCATGTTTACGATGCTTATATCTGAATCTTCATATTTTTCATGACTTCTTGTAATTGGACCTTTTTTTCCTATTCGCTCGCTGGTAGCGTATGATCACAAATTGTAGAGGTTTTCACAAAATGTTTTCTGCTGAATTTGAAGCGAGGGAGCATCAACTCACCATGAAAAGGTTGCGTAGTGGCTCCTGTCTCAAGCATACATGAAAACAAAGCAGAGTTGGCCATCAGAGTTATCTAATTGAGGTTAGCGGAGGCACAGGTAGGATAGTAAAAGTTGGAGGGAGAAACTCAACGGACATAATATCGGGGCTGTGCACAACACCCTACCTGGCCAGACACTGCACATCTTCATCCACACAGGTTGCTTGCGTCGTTTTCATTTCGCATTGAGCACTTTAAATTCAAAATGAGAAGTGACCGAATTTCACGGCGCATTTGCGACATTCAATTGTTTATTAAAATCTCAAGTAGAATAAAATTATTAACAGCACCGACGCGTCTTCATAAGATCTCGTCATATGATGTCAATTTGAGCTCTACGTCAACTGATCGCTCGTAAAGTGAAGCCAGCTGGGTATTTGTCGCAGAAGAAAGGCTGCTCAGTGCTTTTCATAAACGGTTATGTGATCACAGGCGCACTTTGGCGTCTCCTACATGTAATACTGCGTCACTATAGTCATGGCCTATGATCTTGCGTCACAGCTTTCCGTCGTCCAGTGAGCCTTTGAACTACTATCTTGTCCAGTGCTGCAGTCGGTCCTTCACATGCGAGGAACGCCATGTACGCCAGCAGGCAGCTCCAGATGAACACGCCAAAAAATAAAGTAACCTGCAATAACCACAGAGGAAAATTGTTCCGCTATGGTCAGATAGAACGATAAATGTATCGTGGGTGTGATTATGATTAAGTAAATCCAAGTTACACGAAAGCCCTAAGTAACAAACAAGATAATTTCACGACAAGATATTGACCGGTGTGCAACTCTGGCCGGCGCGCATACAGAAGGAGAAAGAAAGCAACAGCTATGACAAAATACATGACTGTGAGAAATGTGCGCAAGTGACAAAAGGTTGAAGAATGCGCTCAACCTCGTTTTACTACTTTGGTGCGACAAATATGCCGTCGCTCTCACGCTTCGTTCTGAACTGTTTCAGAAATCTCACACACCGATCTCGATCACTTGTGAACATCGACGAAAAAGCACATTTGACAGTCAGGAATCGACAGACGGGTCATCAACGCGAGTCTTTATCATATCAAGCAAAATGTAAACGAGCGACCGATAGGCCACTTTGCAGTGACATTTTCACCTCGCCCTGCTCTCTATCGCAAGTTTAGTCCATTAAAAAAATACGATCAATTATTAATCAGCTCAAATATAAAGGTCATCAAGGAGTTGCAGCTGCCACACCTGCCGCTTTGTTAAGCATTATAAGCAGTGTCCCGTATTTTTCTTTCCGATGACCTGTTCTGACAGACCATTCATTGACAGATTCTGTTTGGACGGGTGAGGTATCGCGCTACATTCACAAAGAGAAACATGTACAGGGCTATTAGCTTTCTGGTAAAGCCTTATTTTGCCCAATTGTTACGCCCCGAACATGTTGCGGGAACATTGGGTGAAACCCGACTTCTCCCAGAATTCCAATGTGCAGAACAGCATGGAGTTCCACTGACTAGATCACGGACTACTAGAATTCTAGTAGCCAGTGATACATCACTGCCTAGTAGAATGTGACAGTATTTTGCGAGTATGGTTTAAGAAGTGTGTACCACTACAGCATACCCGAGTACTGGGTGCTGCGATAGGCGCGTGTTCTGAGCTGCCGTTAACGCCAATGACGACTGTCTCACAATATTACATTGTTGTGTTCGTGTGGTATAATGAAAAAGAAAGCAGAACGTGCTGCATAAAGTACTACCGAGCGAGAAATCTTTGTACTACAGCCGTATTCTTTCGGGAATGAGTTAGCTTCGATAAAGTATAAGGCACTACAATGGCCTTTCTTACGTGCATTTACACTCGCTTACGGAGCGTCTCATATTATGCAGCTGTGATCTGAGGTTGCGCATAGTTATCGCAACATACAATGGGGGCAGATTGTGAGCGGTGGTGCTTCTACATTTGCACAATTCTGATAGGGCGTGAATGAAATATTTAGGCAATTAATGAACAACACTCATTTACTCCCTGCCTCAGTGCTCTCTTCGTTACTAGCCTGCGTATTTTGTCTTGACACTCGATCCGAGAAGCAAGAGAACCAATGTAGGTTAAACTGTGGGTAAAAACTGAAGTCTTCTATTTTTCTGCAATTCGCCCTCTGATTCGGAAACCTGGGTTGCGAAGACGGGCGACTACATCTATCGCATAAGACTACACCGCAGGCATTCTTTCTCTGGGAAAGCTCACTAACATCAGTGACATGAAAACGTCACTCAGACAAAAAGTCTCCTCTAGCGGCCTCATACGTTCGTTAATACTACACTATCAATATTTCACCGTATCCCGCAGTACAAGTGCGTTGCCAGAAATTTCCTGGAATAGCACAACTGTAATTGCACTGAATTTATTTCCGTTGCTCAGTGTACAACATATGCGCAGTGCCCTCGGCGTTTCATGTGCTCGTCCCATTAAATACATCGTTGGGATACTTCCCAATGTGTTGAGGGAACGCCGTTGAAGATTATTCAATTAGTGCTGACTTATTCATTGCCGAAGCGATCAGGGAAACACTGATAAAAGAGTCCATCAAGCTGGCCCTTCTCTCCAGTCTATAAGCGGCGTTTACACTCAAAATTTGAAAGAACAGGGAAGCATGTTTGAACATTATTCTAATGAGTAATACAAGGAAGTCCTGCTGAACAACCGCCCTTAAAATGGGAAGAAATTGGTCGGTGATCCTGATCGCGGACTTGGTTTTTCTGTTAATGCCACTGTCAAGACGATGGTCGTGTAGACATCATGTCACTTTATGCACGCTACCCACATGTCCCGTGCGAGTATGAGTTGCACGTAATTGACTATATTTGACACGGCGCCAGTCCTATTAAGGTATTCACAATGCCCACGGACCATAGGGGGCGCACTGGGCGATCCAAGATGGCGTCGCGGAGGAGTGTTGACCTGGCTGAAGAGCGTCTGCTAGCATGTACAAAGATAGGACCTGCGGACATAAGCCCCGTGCCGCTTTCCGCGGATCAAGTCACGAGCTGCACTAAAGTGTATATCAGACCAAAGTACTTGCTCAAATCACAGACCCCACCAAATGCCCACAAACCTTAACATTTGCTGCGATGTGAAAGGCTGTTTCAGCCCGTGAGCGTGCACCAACGATGTGTTGCGATATCCTGTGCGTTCTAAGGAAAGCCAGCGCGTGTAACGGAATTGGCGTGTGAACTAGACGACGCTCCGAGGTACGTACCGAGCCTGCCTGGCGTATTTCGTGTTGTAGTGCGCAGCTAGCGGTTAACGCTATGGATTTGCTGCTGGGCACCGCGCGTTGAACGTGACGATAGGTTTTAAAATATGTAGCGCCGTCACCATTACTTTCGCGGTCAGGAACGCGGACTGCACTCGTCATCCTCATAGTAAATAAGATTTCTATAGCAACATTTTTTGAAGTGTCAGAAGCATGCTAATTGGTTAGGTCATTTCATTTTTTCTTTACTGTAGTGAATTGTTTATATTTGATAGCTCAAAGGCCCCCGAGGGGGCTTTTCATGAAGGGTGGGTGTGTGCATTTCATTTAGCATAGGTTAGTTCTTCGACAATGTGCTTAAATGAAGAGGGTTCTCATAGTCAACAGTTCAACGAAAGTTTGTCTGGTCAGGCATTAAATGAGGTGATATAGGGTCACTGACCAAGCCTGATGTCATCTCAAGAGGGTTCTCATGAAGCATGGTTGAATCGGGATGATTATTCCAGTCTCATGAGGTTTGCACAAAGAATGACGATGAGTTATGGTTTGTCCTGGAGGAGGGTACAGGGTGTTGTCGGGGTTGGTGCAGTGTGTATGGCAAAGGACTGGCAAAATGTTGGGAGTCCGGGGACGTACATGGGAGAACTTGTGGAATACTACAAGACGGGACACTTTTCAGTGAAGTACAAGGTTAGATAGGTTAGCTTGCAACATTTGCTGGTACGGATCTTACGGATATGACGATCAGAGGAAATAAACCATGCTGTGCAATTTTCAATTCCCTATAACATGTTAATATGGTTAATCTTGGAGGGATCCCAAAACTACACATTCGTTCTTTCTACAATCGTTAGCCAGGACTGTTGTACTCCTTGGTCACTCAATGATTTGAACATTATACAAGTAAATACAAAAGCCTGGAGATGATGCAGCTGTACAATTTTCAAAGGCTGCTGTCCTGAGACTGTGCGAAATAAAGCAAAACAAAACCCAAGTAATAAGTTTAGAGAAGCGAATGACTTTATTGATAAAGCTTTGAATAGATGTGCCTAAATAAGGGCTGTAGGCAAGCTTATGTGCACTTATGCTAGGTAATCGGAACAATCTACCTGTAAGCTCTCTTGTAAAGGCTTTATTAAATCAAAGCATGTATACATATATAAAAAATAAAAGCAAGGCTGCCAGATTTTATGTAGTTACATACACGATACACATCCTAGACATGAACACATCCACAAAGTTTAACCATATTATTTTCTGAAGTTAGTAACATATACCTCGAGATTTCCTTATAGACTGCACGTTTCGCTACTTTACAGCGACGTACAGGTAATAAAATACGATGTACTGAGTAGGACTAAGAATCAAGTTCGCCAGCTGGGTTTTATTAACATGGATATAAACAAATGCCATCGGTCAATCACGCCTAATCTCCAACGGAATGCGACAGCTGGACATGGTCGATTTGTACTTGGTCCCAGAGTATATGGGACGAACGCGGCTCCGCGGATGACTGAACAATCACCATAAAGATTCATAAGAGAGCTTTCCTGACGAATGATAAAGCGCCCTATTTTAATGCGAGACCTTTCCGTTACGAAGGCCCTCATACTGCTTAGTTATCAAACAGGAGATCGCGAGCTCACGCGACTCCCCCGCATGCAATGTTATAGGCTTCGATCGTGCAATAAAAAAAAAGCACCAGCGGGTAATTCGTACAAGCGAAACAGCGTGAATTTCTGCAGAAAGGTTCACACAAGAGTACTTCACTTACTACGTAGCTTGAAAAAAAAACTCGCGGAGCTTTAACATGTACGGTGTGGGCTTTCGTTGGCAGCGCTGCTTGCCCGAGGAGCTTCACCATGTATTTTCACGAAAGCATCGCGTCTCGCAAGAACGAATAAGGTTTATCCCGTCACGGGGCCCAGGTTTATTCACTGCTGCACGAAACATTCGAGGTTATGGTGTTCTGTTTCCTTGCCAACGCGCTAACAATCGGGCTAGCACACACGAGCAGGGCAGCGGCGGCCAGGGCGGCCATTTTGTCGTCTGCGATCCTCCTCGGGAGGGTTCTCCTCCAATCCCTTTGATGGCGCGACAGTCTACGGGCATTGCCGATACAGAAGCATCGTGAGCTCAATACCAACCAAACATTTGAGCGAGCTGCTCCCCTCCTGAGACAACCAAATGCATGGTATGGTCGCGCCATCTATTGGAATTACGTGCAAATTATTCGCGCTGTCCAATTTCCCGCGCGGTCTTCAATAAATTTTCGTTACTTACCCTGGTGGTTAAATGCTTCTTTACCAGAAGAGTTATCTTCTGCTCGCATATCTGTCACGATCATTGCGTAGAAGCATCCCTTTCTCAGACTCTATGTTCTCAATTATTTATTTTAATTGTGAAAACACTTCTTTCTTGAGTTCTGTGAATACTGTATTCGGCGGCTCGGAGTAAGTTACTGCGAAAGAAATAACTCGATCGACGCTTGTGCGATTAAAGGTAAGCCTAACGTATAGTATTAACATAAACTATGTGCCACAGCACGATTTGCAAGAACTACTAGCTTCACGAGCTCACTAACTAGTACAGGGGCCTTACCACAGTGAAGTGAGATGAGAGGATGCGCTCCCTGGATGCGCTTAGCAGCAAATTGAGGAATGGATAATGTATAAGGTAGACGCCAAAGGAGAGCCGGCTCAGCGGAGCAAAGAAGCTCGATGATAGAAACCTGTTGACTATTCCTGCAAGAACAACATTTAGAGAGTAACTAGGAAGCCTGTTATCCCGTGTTAGCAATGAAAGTACGCATGGTTGGACCATTTATCATCAAAATCAAGAGTTAAAAAGCCACCTTTTCTTCAACCTGAGTACATTTCATCACGTGTGGACCACAACATTAAGGTTGGTGCCCCTCTTTGCCGAACAAACCTATACAATGACTCTTTTCTCCCCAAGAGCAGCAGAGAATGGAGCCAGCTTCCCGCCTCCATCGCTGCAATTACTGATATGAACTTCAAAAGTGTCATTCAAGACATGGTATCCTTTTAACCTGTATTCTTAGAAAATGTATTTTACACATTTGTATAGGTATACTAACCACTCGCATCTGTAATGCCCTCAGGCTCTGAAAGTATTTGTAATAAATAAATAAATAAATAAAAATAAATAAATAAATGTAATTCTGTCTCAGGGTGCACATGTTGTAGTGTTTCGATACCTCTTTTCGAGCCAAAGAGCAAGGTGAAGCACGTCGTACTGTACACGAGTTGTCACTTATAACCTCGGAGAACTTGATAGGATGGCTAATGTCATACCGGGCCTTCCGACGAAATATTTTCAGAATACAGTACAGTGTTTTCAACCAAAGGGGTCGCTTAATGTTGCGTTTGAACTGAGTTCGTACCGTTACGTGTTTTTATTGACTGTCATAATAAGGTGTCAGTCTGACGGGGACAAGACTCATCAAGTTAAAAAAAAGAACCTCTGCATTCGCTCTTTTAACTCATAGTTCCAAACAAAATGTTCCATAGCCTTAAATGCTGGTGCAAGTCTCATGTTCCGCTTACGCCATTACAATGGTGGAAAATATATTCACTCACAAAAATCAGGAGCCATACGAGCTCCGTGATATTTTGATATTTGGTGTGTGTATTCGGTTGAACTATTTCTACTTTCCAAAAGGATATTTGAAAGGCAGCGTTTGAGTTTGCTCCATTGCTAAGCGGTATAAATGGTAACTGATATAGGCACAGACCACTCAAGCTCTTACAGTTTCCTTTTGGCTGCGGCATGCATGTGTTCAAGAACACTGGCATGCTTTCTATTGACGAGGTATTCAACTTAGCCATCCGAATTTCTTCACCTTATCGGTATGGGTCAGTTTCCTGCACTGGGACAATGCTCGTTCTTAAAGATCTATAGGTCTTGTAACAGATAGGAGTCTCTTCTTAATATACAAGTGTGACAGATTTCTGTCATCCAGTTCTGGTATGAAGGGTGCTTGGATATGTCCGGTGAAGTACAGAGGCATAGGAGTCCTTTTTCGGGACGATTGTATAGCTGCCGGAGTCGACGTTATTTTCGTCCGACATATTCAGCGACCATTTCGCGAGCTGGAGCTTTTTTTTTTTTTTTGCTCACCTGTGTTTGCGCTAAGAATTATTGCGGAGATAACTTCAGAATACCTTTGTAAACGGCATATTGGGGCGATGGACAGCTGGGGCATGGCGATATTAAAAGATTGCGCCAGTTGGGCAATTGTTATCTAACTGCAGAACAGTGGACCCGACACACATTCGTAGTCATAGCGCAGGGCGTCCCCTGTCTTATTAATGGCGTAGTTGGTAGTCTGACACTGACACTTCCCAGGCCCATACGAATATTCACCCCAACTGTTTCCAATTGGGTCACCCCATTGTTTCCAGTCAATGTTTCCAGTTGGGTCACCTCAACTGGAAACATTGATTACTGAATTATTTAATATAACATAAAACCAAATATTACTCTTCATCGCGGAGCAACGTTACCATGTTTGTGTTCAGTACAGTTGGAAGTAATAATTTTTTTTGCTTTTAATCGAGGTATATGAACCTCAGTAAGCATCTTTTGTCTTTTGTTGCACTTGGAGTTTGACATACATCACGAAGGATGGCGCCAGCTCTCATTTTCTTTGAGCGCTTGCAGGGCGAAGTTAAAGGAATTATTCCTTTTCTAAACGGCGCAATCATGCTCGCTTACGCCAATGTAAGAAACAATACTCTCATTCTCAAGGCAACCAAAAAAAAAAAGATGTTCCGAGTGGCAAACGGAGAAACGCAGAAACACAAAGGCCTCAAATATACGGCGGATCTGCAGAAAATCTATTGTCAGAATATTCTTCCTGGTTTCATACTTCCCACGTTTTGTCTTGTTCGGCACTGAGTCTTTAAAAGACGTGTAGAATTTCCGGGTTGCGCTCACGTAAATTGTCGATATTATTTCAACAGTACGAGACCAGCGTTACCGTGCTATCTTAAAGCTAAGCTAAGATCAGCTAAGCTTTGCTGAGCTAGCTGAGCTTAGCTAAGCTTCGAATCAAGCTGCCATGAATTTATGAGCTCGTTCCGAGTGCAATTGCGTGTCATGTAGTGAAGAATATCCATGATACTCAGAATGATAGGGTGCGCTACTAGCGGTGGAAGAAGACGTTCCGGCAGCTCAACGCGCGTGCTGGCTCCGCGATTGCCAAGGCTTTGGTTGCGACTGTTTTCGCTCAATATTACCAAGCAAGAGCCTTGTCTAAACGCCCTGTTTCAGTCATAAGTAGTGGATGTTTCGCAGGATACGCCTTCACGCGGAATTTATATCCTCATTATAATCAAATAATAACGTCTTTCTTCTTTTTCTTTGGTACGCGTGTCGATGACACATTACAAGCGCTTTCGTGTGGCCTCAGGAGGTTGCAGGGTCAATACGAAGAGGTGGACAGCGGATGCTTCGAAAGCAGCCAAGAAAAAAATATAAAAACGCAGGAGATTTGCCAGATTTCATCAACTGAAAAACCCACTGAAACAACAATACAAGATAGACCTTCAAATAGTTTGCGACACCATGTAGACAAAGGCATATTTTTTGTGCATCCATGGCTGCAAGATAGATAGAATATGAATTCGATAGAATCAAAAAGCTCTCACCCCCTCGTCCTGTTGCACAAGCTAGTGTGAGCCAGACGAGGAACAGTGACCACATCACTCGCTCAGAAAAGGCTGCCAGCAGTTTGACGCCTTTAGAAGTAGGATCACGATGTCTGTACCAGGGCATCTTCATGAAGATGACGCAGAGTGCGCAGCTGATGGCTATGCACCAGCAGAACACCTGCGAGGTCTATTCGAAGAGGGTAACGCATTAATCATTGTAACATGCATTACTGGAATGCAATTGTGCTAGGGAATACCATTTAATATTAATCAGTAAAATGCTCTGATGTGGCTCAACTTGTGTAGCTATACGTTCATTCAGACTGTTGGACAATCAGCATGTACTAATGTCTAATGACGGTAGCTAACAAGTTAAATATTGCACAGTGGTTCTTGAATATAGATGTGTCGAAAACTATTTATGGACCGCTAGAAGGGATGGCAGACCCATTACAGCAACGAATGGATGGGGGAGAGTGAAGGGCCTCTATGATTCCAAAACGTAGGGAGGAAAAATAAGTGGTAACTAAGACCAGCAGAGGTAGTCTTGTGCGGAAGGCTCAGAAAAGTACAGACGCATCAACGCACAAAAAGGTTACAGTTTATGTAATAGTTATGCTTGACAGTGCCACACCTCCAGCCTGCGCCCGCTTGTGGCCGCTCTATCTTTATTTGCCTCACCGAATGACACAATTGCACTGAGGCAAAGCACGCTTTGCTGTGGCAGAGTAGTGTAACGTTAAGTTGTACTGCAGCAAATTTGGCTTAGCCGCGGCATGCTTTTGCCATGCGGCGAAGAGAAGCTGGCTTCGAGTAAAAGAATAGAATAGCGTTTTGTGGCCACGAGTGTGCGGACTCCAATTTGAGAACTCCTGTATTAGCAGTTCCGCAGCAAATCTTCTGAAAATATAAAGAAATATTCAGGCGTAAAGATCTACTGCCTTACGCTTTGTGGAATGTGACGGTGGACATAGCAGTACAACCAAAAATCCGTTAACGCGCGCGTCATCCTCTTCGTATATGCAGAAATAGGCAATATTAAAATCGTGTGAGGCGCATACCGGCAATCCTAGGACAATAATATGGATGTATGAGCCCCGCATGGTTGAATATTAACCTTTTTATAGTCTATCCTTAACAGCCAATAGAGATGTCACAAATGTACTGTCGCAACCAAATGCTAACTAGTAGGTGTAAAAGAATGACAAGAGAAACACGTCTAAAGAATTCTACTGAGATTGTGAAATAGCTTCTTACGTCAAGGTGTTTAATTATGCCATAAAAAAAAACCGATGAGATTTTTAATCGTCTTTTACTCATTAATCGAGCCCATAGACATACATACATAATGTTCGGCTCAAGCGAGGTAAACGTGCGTTGTTCTCGGGATACTAGTTTCAAGTTTAATTTAGCCAAAAATTCGATGCTGGAAAGCCATGTTCGATGCATTATCGACGACTTGCCTTTGAAATTTTCTGCTTCCTAAAGTCTTCAAGCAATAAGAACGTCATGCAACCGCTAAAGAAGCAGACGGAGTGATAGAAAGGCTTGAAGTAGTATGTGTTCGTGGTGGCCAACGTCATGCTGTAAAATAAAAAGAAGGGTTGGCACACGTACCAGAGCCTTTAATAAAAGGGGTCATCAGAACGAGTGATAAAGCACATCTACTTTACTGGCTCGCCGTTTAGATGTGAAGTTTTCGTATGTCAGCAAGACAGAGGAAACACGATATTCGGCCGTGCACTGCATGCTTACGTCTGTAATGACGCAACCATGGCAGAATATTGCCGTCTGTACTACGCATCACAAGTACCTGGCACCACTGCCAAAGCTAAGACAAGTAGCTAAGCCAGATGCTTGCCAACAAAAACACGGAGCTGCCCATGCGTATTACCGTAGAACTAGGTGTGTTAAAATTTCCGTGTTGCTTTGGCACACTCAAAGTTACTGCAATAAGTCTTTCGTTATGTCCACTGGATGTCTGCTTCCTATTCCTCCTAAATGCTGTGTCCTTGTCCCGCCACGGTGGTGTAGTGTTTATAGCGCTACGTTGCTGATCCGAAGGTCGTGGGATCGTATCCCGTCAGTGGCGGCGGCATATCGAGAGAGGCGAAATGTTGAGGCCCGTGTACTGTGCGATGTCAGTGCTCGTTGAAGAACCACAGGCATCTCTTATAATGATATCGCGGTTTTTGAGTCGTAAAACACTGCAAATCAATTAGGCAAACAATACTATGCCCATAACCAGCGATAACCGTAATAGGTACTTGACGGCTACATTGTATGTTCGAGTGGCAGCTCCGTTAGGAGCTCGACCTTTCTACTTGCCCTTATCCCTGACGGAAATAAAAAAAGCCAATGTTGAAATCAACTCATAGTTTGTCTTTTCCGACGCTGCGGAAGAATTATCGACAATTTCGGGAGTTTTACGGCCAAAAACGGCGATATCATTATCAGAGATGCCGTTGTGGAGGACTCCGCAAATTTCGACAGCCTGGGGTTCTTCAGTGTACTCTGTCATTCCATAGTGCACGGTCTTCCAGCACTTAACCTCAACCGAAGTGATGCCTCCGTGGGCTAAATTTAATACTGCCACCTTTGGGTCAGCATTCGAGTGTCGTAGCCACTTGACCACATCGGTGGGCCGAATGAGGGCACAAGTCGGGCCCTTCCTTAACTCTGATTCTATTGGCCTCTCCTTCTCATCCTAGCGCAGGAAGCATTCCTGAACGGTTCTTGTAAACAGTGAAAAATGTTCCAACGCATATTTCCTAGACATTAATCTTAATTAAATGCAAGGGTCAAGAAAGAACTAACGGGCACCAAAGCGCACGAGAGAAACTTTGCATTTCCTATGCTCCAAGGGGCGAAGCTGCTGTCTGTGAAATTTTCGCTAGCATTAAAACACTTCGCCTATGGACTCTACAGTGAACAGGAGGAGGAGCTACTCAAAGAAAGAACTATTTCGTGTCTTTCGTACACTCATGAATGGTGGAATGTGAAAAGCGTCTATTTTTCACTTTTAAGGGGGTTGTACTACGCTGTAATAGTGTGAGCTCTTCAACGTTAGACCTGAGCTCTCATTCAATTAGTACACTATGCCTCAGTGAAAACCTAAGGTCTTGGGTTCTCCATTGGCACCACTATCAAGGGAATGGGAAAAACTGGCATGTATCATTCATTATACACTCGACTACAGTACATTTGAACAATGCATGAGTGTACGTTATGAGTGATATGCATGTGGTAGCGCTTACATTTTATATTCTACCATGCACTACGCTTGAAAGTAACATTGGCTAAGCAGAGCGGTCTAGTCACACAAATATTAGTGAATAGGTATGTCTTTGGCATTTACTTTTAGGTATTACATGCAATTTTGCATTGCAGGGCGTCTAGCTAACTACCCGCAATTTCTATGTTATATCAATATATTTGGTTTTATATTATGAGCATTTAGAGCATTTTCAACCTGCTGTCCCATTCAGTGCTCACCTTCTTGTTCGTATTGGAAAGACCATGAAGGGTACAACTTCTGGGTTACTTGCTGTCCATAATGTGATGGCCATTCCCACAATACAAGAGAGGGCGAACGCTCCAAGAGTCCGTTTTTTCGATCTGTGGAGAGAGAAAGAGATAAAAACCTGTATTTACTCGGATTGTTTGTATATGGCCACGATACATAGCCATACTAGAGGGCCAGCAGAGCAAGCGGGCTGGCGACCTCTTTCGGTGTTGTACACTGCATGTTTTATGAATACACGTATGTTGCATGAGGACGCGGCCTTGTGTGATCGAGTCCGAGCTCCCATGTAGGGTCTCCTTGTAGTCCTCAAGCAAGATTCCTTCAATTCGTGAGGTGGGGCTCTTCCTTGCACTCCCTGAGTACATGGCTACGAGTCGCTTGCTCATCAGAGTGCGTGCATGCAGGAGAAAATTCCTTACATCATGCCAGCATCATACATCTCTCACCGCAGCGGTCACACCCTTCAAGCTTTTCGTCCACGGGTCCGAACCTCTTCAGCTTCCATTTTTCCACGAGTAGCTAAAGATTGGAACGGCCTTCCCCAAGATATCGTCGACATCACCTGTGCATCATCATTCGCTGAAAACTTAAATAACCTTTTCTGTATATACACACACGTGACATTGTTATTCATGTTTTGCTGACCCCACCCATTATGTAATACCCCTATGTGGGGTCTTTAAGGAAATAAAATCGAATTGAATTGAATTGAAACTGCTTGATGAACATATGAGAGAAGACTACCAATTTAGGGAAGGAGTTCGTTTGGGATGCGCTACATGTAGTTTCCTACTCTTTACTTAGCTTCTTATTCGGGTGCGGAAACTTTGTTCGTCCAAGGCAGGAATGGTGAGTCACATGATAAGATGTGATTAGAGGATACTTGGCTCTCACCAGAGCGGAGGTGCTCAAGGCTCCGCTGTTTAACCGTGGGGCTTTCTGGTTTGACGCCTCACTTAGGGGGTTGCCAAAGCGTGCCGGCACCCAAACCAATTAGATCTCTCGATATGGCAAGGACATTGACAATATTAAGAGTGTATTCACGACTCTACTCATCGGAAAACATGCTCTGTGGCAGTTTTAGGTTCACTCACGATAATATCAGCATGTGAATTATTCACGGGAAAGGTGATGGCTGCCTCCACCGCCAAGGCGCATCTGCGTACACGGATGGAGGCAGATGTGACTTCCGTTTCTGTTCTCGTAGTCCCTCTCACTGCGAATGCTCTTTATTGAGTTCAGCCGTATCAACGTTAATATAGCACCCGGTTTCTCTTTATACCTTTTGCGGAGAACCGAATCCCTGGCCGCCCTCCTGGTCTTGTAGTGTATGTGGAGGAATCATGCGTGAGAGCTTTGAACGATAAATATTCCTTCGTTGACGCATCCAATGATCATGCTATTTCTCAGTGAAGCTTGAAACTAGTTAAATACTCTCTGCATTATTTACTTGCTTTTTAACCACTGGGATACTTAGCTTCACTGCAGCAGAAAACTTAAAACGTCAAGTTGCAGTGCCTCGTGTCTTTGTGCCATTGCATCATCAATCACTTTGGTGCCATTGCGCCACCGCTGCACAAGCTACTGGTGTCGGGCACTGCTTTCACTTAGACGACTGCGAGTTTTCTTTCCAAGCTTTCAAACCTACCTTGACAACAGGTGCCATCATCTGTAACTGCGACGGGTACGCATTTACTGTTTTTGACACCAATGCCACGAGCCATGGTATCGGCGTTCTACTTCTACGACGCGTTAGCACTTCACGGGCCCGAGTAGTTGCGCATGCCAGTCACACATTAACAGCTGCGGAACAGAGCTGCTTCTTCAGACATGAATTAGATCTTGCTGTTATTTTGGCCGTACAAAATTTCGTCTGATATTGTTATGGGCACCCAGTGTAACAACAGACCATCGCGCCTGACGCTGGTCGCGGTCAGTGAAACAATTCGTCTTGGCGCCTTTGTAGTCAGCAGCACCTGCTGCAAGAGCGCAGCCTTGACGTTGTTTAACATTTGTTTCAGGAGCAAGAGCTGCCGACGCTCTCTCTCTTTTGCTGCTCCTTCGCAGTTTCATCTGCAGGCTTGCCTTGTGTTCTTCCATCATGTGTTTATGAAGCTATGCGTCACTTAAGTGATCAAAACTAGCGGTTACTGACCCGTTGCCTTCCAACCTCTGTGCTCATTTGGCCGACTGTCAACGTGATTGACCCGTGTTGTATCCGCAATATGTAACGCTTCTGTAGAAATTTTCGCTTCCTAATCCCCGATCACGTCCACAACTAAGCAAGTGTAAGGTAAAACATGATGTGCGTAATTTTTATGTAATAATAATGATTAATACCAGTGGGTTATTGTTCTGCAACGTTCGCTTCGCACGTGAGGGTTCGAAGCATTTCACGAAAACATGTGATCGGTGTTTACGTGCCAAAACCAACATGTGATTAGGGCACGCAGTATTGAAGGTCCTCGGACACCTCGACGACTTGTCGTTTTTCTGTGTACTGACAGCGCACAGTACACGTGTTCCTACCGTTTTCATCTTCACTAAAAATGCGACCGTCGCACAGCAGGAATCGAACCCACGTTCATAGGGCCAGTAGTCATGCACCATGACCACTAGACCACTGCGGGCGACAAATCATTTGGCAATGGTCCATCTCCTGGTCACCTGGGATTCCGCAGAACGTAGGACCTCGCCATAAGCCATTTTCTCGGGCCTCTGCTCTATATCTGCGTGGCCATGCCCATCGCTTATGCGCAGTAAGTAAACGGTGGAAGCGATGAAATTCGGCTACTGCTGTCTAGTTACGGCTCCTCTCATGCCTCAAAACACATTTGCTCTCGTTCAAACAGAGCTACTGGGACCTCTCTTCTCTACGCCTCCCTTCATCACGGAATCGTAACTACTGTCGATCCCCTCCTCACATGGTAAACAAGAACTGTGCGTGTAACTTATGCCTCCATTTAAAGCCGCCGGCTTCCTTATGAAAGCTGTTATGTGGCGTCATGGCGCTCTTGGTATCCTCTTCGCATCCACATTGTGCAAGCAGTGTGAACTAACGGCATTTTCATAAGGGACATTAGTACAGCATCAAATAAATGGTTAGTGAAGCTGTTCTAAGTGCACTAACAGCCGTGATAGGAAATTTTACCTGACCAAACAACAAAATCACTGACCCGTAGACTCAAGTATGATGGTCACACAGCGAAGCTGTAAGCATTAACATGGTTTAAATGTCTTCACATCTTGCAGGTGTAGGTGCGTAGTCCAGTGCTTAGTACACTGGTCATTGAAGGTCGGGGTGCAAACCCGAGCACCGACAGGAAGTTCTGCTTCGTTGTCATCTTTCCTTGTGCTTTCCTCACTAAAAAGTCCACGGAATTCACGTGGTTTACGTGTGACGTCATCACGCAAATCAGCGTATTAGCGTATTAACGTCATCACGCAAATCAGCGAAGAAAGCGTATTAACGCTTTCTTTCGGTGGCTGGGGGACCTGGTTCCAAACCCAGCAGCTGCAGAAAATTTAGTTTCTGGCCGTCTTTCTCTATTTCTTTATTTCTGTCTTAATTTCTCTCTTTTTATGTTTCCTTCCTTCTTCACAAATTCCAAGGCATCATAAGAGGGGAATCCGGCGCAAGATTTTCACGCATATACTCGATTAATCATAGCATGACCACTTGACCGGATTGAATCTGGCAACACTACTCAAATAAACAAACACGGCTACTATATCGACGGCGGCGGCGGCACTTTGGTTTCTCTTGTGTAAGAGGTTCGTGGGCCCAGGCACTCAGACGAATGGGGCCGAGGCGCAGAAAAAACAAAAATTGATATCCTGAGCACAGGGACGTACACATAAACAAACACTGGAGTGGAAGTTGTTCGCAATTGTCCCTCGGAGTCTCACACGTAGCACTCGCGCTGGTCGCTCGTGTGACCGTGCGACGTCGGTGCGATGGCGCCACGGTGGCGCCATAGCCGATGCGCCAACTTGACTCCGTCGATGGGCCAGACGCGCGTCGTCTTGGACGTAAGGCCTGGCCACGTGGACGGCGGTGACCAGCGGACCCAATAGGCGCCGGTCAAAGGCCTAGCATGTGGCCGCAAGCACAGGCTCCGCTAGCGGCTGCCCGAGCAGTGAGGAGCCGCACGGAATGACAGCCGCGACGGTCGCTCCCTGAGAACAGTCGGGAACAGTAACGGACCGCTAGCCGCGATGGCCGCTCCCCGAGAACAGGACCGCACCCGAGAACAGTCGGGAACCGCAACGGACCGGTAGCCGCGATGGCCGCTCCCCGAGAACAGGACCGCACCCGAGAACAGTCGGGAACCGCAACGGACCGGTAGCCGCGATGGCCGCTCCCCGAGAACAGGACCGCACCCGAGAACGGTCGGGAACCGCAAAAGACCGGTAGCCGCGATGGCCGCTCCCCGAGAACAGGACCGCACCCGAGAACAGTCGGGAACCGCAAAAGGACCGGTAGCGACGACGGTCGCTACCCGAGAACAGCTAGGTACGTCTTGGCAGCAAACTTCCTGGCCTGTTCTGTCTCGTGCTTCGCGGGCCTCGCGCCTTTCACGAGCGGCGCCACAGTGCACAACACACACGTCTTATTTCTCTCCTTCTAAGTCGGATGCCTTTTTGTGGCCGCCACTTCCCACACTTGCGCTGGAATTTCTCGGTCAGGCCACTGAAATGTCTGTAGTATCTCCGTGTCGGAAGCACGTAAATACAGTCGTACTTCGCGTGAGAACATCCAGCTTGTTCGGCGAGGTGCTGCTAGATATTGTTAGGGGGTTGACGAGGCATTGTGGTGGAGGTGGAACGTACCCCGCACCTCCACCACAATATTCGGGGGTTGACGAGGCAGGCACGCTGAACACTATTTACACGCTGTATTACAGAAGCAGCGACAACACTGACGGCCAAGCCCACCTCTCGAGCCGAGACTCTTCTTCCTTTTCTTCGCTTGGTCCATAGCTTCCTCGCGCATCGTTCAAGCGGCTAAATACAACATGCATGTAACAATGTGTTTGGAAAATCAGGAAGCTTCCAAGCGAGCCGAAGGTTCAGGTAAGCTACTGTTTATGTTGAGGAGGCCTCTCAGAGATATGTGTTCCTCAGGAACAGCTTTACTGCCGCGAAGTTCGGTAGCGTGCATAGCGCCCTAATGCGAAGTTGAAGCATGGTGCTTAGGGTGAATTCCCCTCAACATAGAACACGTGCTATTTCTTGTTCCTTTTATATTTATTGCGATCAGATGAACTTCCAAGGTGCGATGTGCAGTGAGAAAACAAATATGTACGAATACATTGCCTAACAAAAGCGTACGAGTAATAAATGTAAACGAGTATATCGCAGGCATGGGATTTGCGCACGTGCGTATAATTGCTTCCGTCGCCAACAGCAACGGCGGAGCTGATGGGCATGCATTTAAACACCATCGACTGTCCCATTGCGTTCTGACATTTAGGGGCGAAGCTCCTGAAGCTGTGGGTCGCCCACTCATCCTCATTCACTCCGTGGATATGCTGCGAATTTTTTGTACAACTCCACGCCTTGTTCTATACAGATACTTGAGATGGTTAATTCAGGGGGCTTTAGGAAAATGGTCATCAAAGTTTCCACATACAGGTCTCATTATACCTTGTATCAATCAGTGATTGCCCGTTTAGTCGACTTAGCAACGCCATGTGGAGCACTTACGGAAGATGAGTGTTACTCGCGCTTTTTGTGCCTTTGTTTTAGATGCGAAGCACCTTATGGTCGTGTTATGTCAATCCCTACCTCCCTCCCTTCATCCATCCGCCGTGCGGCGTCCACTCCTGCACTGCGCATGCGCATCCTCCTCCCCTTCTCTCCTTGTCGCATCTCCTCCCCTCTCGGCAGTCCTCTCCTCTCCGAACAGCGCGAGTTGACTACGGAAACTCTCTTTCTTCTATGAACGCTTTACCAGCTCGCAAGGAACGAGAACGCGCCCTCCCCCGCGAGAGACAAAGCTGACGCAGGCAGCGTCTGCTAGCGTCAAACCGATGCAAACGCCACACTTAGTCAAACCGATGCAAACGCGGTGTGCACCCCCGTGCTGCTTCGCATCGCCTCATGGTCCCCTTCAGCGGGAGATGGTGTAATTTTAGATGCGAAGCAGCCCATGGTCGAGGCTGTGTCGCTCCCTCCATCCATCCGCCGTGCGGCGTCAACACCCGCACTGCGCATGCGCATCCTCCTGTCCCTCCTCTCCTTCTCTCATATCTTCTCTGAACGGCATTCCTCCTCTCCTCTCCGAACGGCGCGCGTTGACTACTGGAAACGCTCTTTGATTGATCGATTGATTGATTGATTGTGGTTTGGTTAGAAAGGGACGCTAATTTCTGCAGCCCATGTAGGGAGCACGGCTAAGCGTCCGTGGGGGTGGGGGAAAGGGAGTGAAAGAAATAGAGAGGAGAGAAGGACCGTAGTGGAAGACTCCGGAAATTTACACCACCCTGGGTTCTCTAACGTGCCCGGACAATGCAGAGTACACGGGCCTCTGACATTTTCGCCTCTATCGAAAATGTGACCACAGCGGCCGCGATCGAACCCGCGTTTTTTGGGTGGCAGTTGAGTACCGTAACCACTACACCACCGCGGCGGACGCAAAAAACGCTCTTTCTTTGATGAACGCTTTACCAGCTCGCAAGAAACGAGAAGGCGCCCTCGCCCACGAGACACAACGCTGACGCAGGCAGCATCTGCTAGCGTCAAACCAGCGCTGGTCCAGCGCGAGGCGCTGGCTGGTCAAACCGATGCAAACGCGACGCCTAGTCAAATCGGTGCAAACGCGGTGTGAACCCCCGCGCTGCCTCGCATCGCCTCATGGTCCCCTTTAGCGGGAGATGGTGTAGTTTGTTTCTATAACCGTTATATGTTTCGGGCTGGAGCATGGCTGCATCACGAGGATGAAACTATACAGCTGTTTCATAGCGCGCCGTATTGAGACATGTTGCCTTGTGAGGCCGACCTTGAATGACCTGTTTCCACGCGCATCCGCTAAGTGGCGAACATTTAGTTCGAATCGCAAATTGCGTGTGATGGGCACTCGTTATACCTGCTAGAAAGGTGCGACCAGAAATGCCTATCACATCCTTACTTTGACCATTAGCTTCCACGTTTGGCGACGTGGAAAATTCGAAATTCTTAAAGTTTATGCCTCACCACCTCCTTCTCCTCCCCACCCTTACACCCGACTGTGCCTTAGCTGTACATAGGCACTTAAATCTAGAGCTTGGAAGAAAGGCTACCTGCAGAGAAACGAGATCAAAACACTGAAGAGAGGACTGGGAGGCTTCTTTGCGCCTAGTCTCTCTTCCAAGTACGTTTGACCGGCTGCCTCAGATCTGCAGCGTTAAAGGGCTCCTAAACTACCAAGAGGTCGAAATTTAGTTGTGGTGTTGCTTTTGTGCCGGTGTCTGCAACAAACACGTAGCCGCAAGAATTTTTCGAAACGGTGCCGAAATAGCCGATTTACACGCATTTGATTACTAAAACGCGGCGCTTGCTTGTTTCGCTCTCTCCTGCGCCCTCCGGCCGCTTGCAGGTGCCACCTCCTCGCCGAGTGTTCCTTCGAATGTCACGTGACATACATCGTCGATGACGCACATCCTGTTGACGCGCCTCCGTCGGGCTCCCGCGTTCGCGCAAGTGTTCTGTTGGTGCTGTGACAACGCTCTCTGTTAGCGCCAACCGTCGTGTTCTGACAGTTGCTGCAGTTTCTAGTCGGCTGTACCTCACTTGCATTTGCGTAGCGTAGCTCATTTGCGAATTCACACGCGAACACCACACGAACGACACACGAGGAAAACAAACAGGCAGGGAGCGCGTGCATTTGCTAGCAGTCTAACCGGAAGTCGACGTTCTCCTTCGACTAATAGGCGGAGTTCGGACTCATCTGACGTCACCAAAAACCACAATGTTGTCGCGGCTATCTTTGGTATGCCGCAACTGCCGGAGAGGCGGACGGGATTGTTTTTCGAGTTTGTGACGCGGCCGCGGCGCGTAGCGCTACCGTATTGACATCGTCCATCTTGACGGCATTTTCAACTTTAGGCCCATGCTAACCTGAAATGTTCGAAAAAATGTCGTGGGTGGTTTAGGGGCCCTTTAATAACCTTGCTAAATCTGCAGCCTTAATTAATAATACTTATTGCCTACATGTCGTGACTGCACAATGTTCTTGTAGGTACTTACCTTTTCAACAGAAGCAGAATGATAAGAGAGAATATGAAAAGCTGGAAGTCCATAGACAGATACCACAGATGAAGCATCAAGATCTGAAATGGTCCCACACAAATGCGAAGGGTTAAGATTTATTTCAGTATAGCACATAGGTAGACGTAAACAATTTTATTCACATATATAGGCTACAGATTGTCACGTGCATCAGCGGCTACTGTCTACAGTGGTCGCAAGCTCGGGCATTCCGAATGGGTTCGATTAGATGGGGGTTGAGGGGCACATTCTAGCGCCGCTTTACATCATGCAATGTTACCTGAAATATTTACCTGTCGGTTCGATTCAGTGAAATTTCGTATCTGCAGAAGCAGAGCCCACCATGTTTCTGAAATCTCTTTGTTGTACCTCTGGAAGAAGCCCTCGGTATCAGGCCCAATTACAAAGTGTGGAAGGCCGTAGATGCACATGATGACAAAAAAGACCGGCACACAAGTCCTGCACGAAAATAAGGCAAGGCAAGCGCATGTTAGCCATTCAGAACACATCAGCGTACTTTTTAAAGGGACTCGCACCTTTGTACATAAATGAACACTGAAGCCAAATAGTAAATCGACACCCACTGTTGAACTACAATTAAAAAAGCGCTTTAGTGCTTGTTTGGTGCCAGTAAAACGGCTAGATTGAACGGAAATTTCATTTAAATGGTCTCCGTGCCATTAGAACTATTAGAACCATCTCAACCAGATATTTGTTTACGTCGATTCGCCCTGTTGTGCATTCTCTGGCAACAGTCGATTAAGCTGTTCGAAAGTCAGGAACAGGGAGGAGAAAAGGAGGGTTTAGGAGTTAGCTTGCCTTGATGGACCTCCTTGTCCGCCGAGGCACTCTACTCTAGCTGCTGCCAGCATGCTTCTCTGTTAGTATTCGCAGAGAAGACGATTTTACTCGCCCGCCGCACACCGTGGCTTCGGCTACGTTCCAGGACTAAATACGCGGAGTTTCCTGCAGGTGGCACAAGCTCCGGTCCTGCACTGCCATAAATTTCTCGGTGAAAAATGCGGTGGTGTGAATATTATTGACGTTTCAGACGTCCTCAAGCACTCACCGATCCTTCAGAAAAGAATGCACATGTCTGATAAAGTTTAGAACGGTCTGTAACCAGGTGGTTTTCAGTGTGTACGCCGCTTCAAAGGGCAACTCCGGCGGTTTTTTCACCATGTTCTGATATCAGTGTTTTCCAATGGTACTGATAGACCTGTAACCGCCAACGCGGTTCAGTTTTCTCAGAAACCCACAAATAATTTTAAATAAGCAACTGAAAGTCGTTTTCAAACCGAAACCGAAACGGGTAGATGCTTCGTTAAGCGTGTGCGGTGACGTCACAACCTGTCCGTCACCAAAAATATGGAACTGGCGCCAAAGAAACGCCCGTGGCGAGGTCATCAGACGATATATTGAGTTATGCCAGTTTTTCTGATCTTGACAGCGAAGATTTCAGCGCCGGAGTATGGCCGTTTTGCGTTTGAAGGCCTGCTGGCTCGGGTAGGCAGCACGGAGGTGATGACGTCAAAAACACAGGGTGGCCCGCGTGAGAATCCTCTAAAAAATTTTAAAGTTCACTTACAGGAATGGTAAATGACCTACATCCGCCTGATTTGGTGTATGCTATTAGAGTACCGAGGAGAATATATACTGAACATTTTATTGAGCACAGTGGACAATGAGAAATCGGCGGAGTTGCCCCTCAAAGGAGTACTGACCCGAATTTTTGACATTCTCGTATTATTGCTGTAAATGAAAGCACTGGCGTGGAGAACCCCAAAAAGAGTATGATGGTGCCTCGCAAGACAATGAATACATTTTTAATACGGCTTCCTTAAAAGCCCACTTTCTGTTTCGATTTCGAGGGGGCGGTTTCCTAGTGACGTATCAACATCGTCGGACGAAGTCTGAGTCACGTAGGGACCGAAATTCGTGATAGTGTCGCTGCAAATCTGTCGTCTGTGGTCATTACACACGGGGCACGCAAACAACGACAATTTTACGGTCGTCCAGTGACTCTGACAGCGATTTCGGCGGTTTTTGTAGACTGTGCTTATACGTCATCGTAGTGTCCATTGCACTGGGGCTGGCGCGCAGTGCTGGGCGACGAAAACTTTAAAACCAAACTAAAATATCTTGTACGTGTTTCCTGGCTTCCGTGTGCGGAGGGCGTTAACAATACATGGCTAGAAAACGAAAAATGTACATTTTGAGCCGCCGAAAAATCGTGTCAGTACTCCTTTAAGGCTCCGTCAGTCACAATCGACGTATTCTGTGTGGCGTAGTCGTAGGGACGATTGAATGAACTATAACGCTAAACAAAGCCGGAGCTGAGGGACCCGCTTGCATCCCAAAAGCTATAAAGGTTCAAATTTCCCGGATGGAATTGGCAAACACACGACACAACGATTAAGCAAAACGAAACCAGAAATGGAAGTGAAATCAGCAAGCTGCCGAGGTGCTGGCGGAGTGTACAAAACCCTGGCCTACACTGCCTTCGCTTCTCTGCCGAGATCAGCTGTGACCGAGTCTAGTATCATGTGCTCGCGTCACATTTTGTGAGAGCAGTATTAAGATATGAAAGTGTTTTAAGTTGGTGTATCGTCGATGAAACACTTCCCATCCCAGAAAACGCACGTTTACGCGATATATTTAGGACATTGTGCGAAGCATTTCATAAGTGTGTTCCCGAAGACAAGAAAGCGCAGCGTAAAATTATCGAATTTTAGTCGAACTGCAATGCCAGGAATGGATAATATTCAGCAGGGACAGTGAAAACTTTCGATCTAGCGCAGTATGTTCTTTGGCAACATTTCTTACCGAATGAGCCTCCGGACGACTGCAATTAGAAAGACAAGGGGCCCATTCCTTGTTTGCTTAGACACGGCGAAGGCCAGCAAGAATCCACTGCAACGTAGGACAATGATGTAGTTGGGAAATGGGAACGCACCACAGTAATGGTTTCTATTCACAATGTTAGGCTATCTGTACATCTGCTGCTTATGCTAATGCTCATAGACTTGCGGCACTCCATAGCTTTGAAAAAAAAATAACTTTTACTTTTTTCATGGGTAAAACACTCTTCGCTCCTATGTACAACAACGGGTCATCTGCAAAATAACAACACCTGTAGCTCAAACATCAGCAGTTTTAACGTCTACTCAATGCAAATTGTGGTACGAAGTTGCCACGTCATAAATAAAACTCTTCTGTTTTTCAAAAAGCTACACGGCTTTTTTTTTTCGTTTGTAGACATTATTCATTAGAAAAGAGAAAGTACTAAGGAAATATTGTTAACTTCTGTAAAAGAACACTTCCATACATTCATCCTGTCGCGCCAAATTGGTACGTTACAGCAGCACCAACGTAGCTTTGAAATTTCGCCATCGCTTTGTACAAGTGAGCGAAGATTACTTGCCTGAGAAAGCAGAAAGTGTCGACACTGTCAAATGCCCAACGTATTATCAGGAATCCCCAGTCGTCTAAACTGATGAGCATGTTCAAGAGGCGTCCTGAAAAAAAAAAAAAACCCCATCCGAGAAGGACGTGTACGCATGTCCCCATTGTGTCCTTCCTCTCAAGCTCGTGTTTTTCAGAAGGAACGTTCTCGTTAAAACAGCAAGCGACGTTGTCCATCTAAGAAGGGCGTTCAAAAAGATGAAATAAAGAATAGTGAACTCACCCCAAGTATCTGAGAAGACCAGGTAGCAATGGCCTAAAACAATATGTGCCGCACTAAAGGCACGCACACCATGCAGGAACCTCAAAGAGTATTGCTCGGGATTGGTCTCATTGGCCACATGGAACAAGGCGCATGTGTTGCTCCTTGCCGAGAAGACCTTCACAAGCCTTAACAGGACCCCTGGGAAGATACGAAGGGAGGCTCAGGTTTACGCTTTTTTAAAATCAGCGTGCCGTCCTCATCAAAATAAACTTCCGTGTGCTTCTACACATAGTACACAGCCATCCCAACCAGAAACCAGACAGGATAACCTCGGGGCACATCCTGACTGTCTCGATGCCTCATTCGCATTCACTGGGACTGCAGAAACCGCTGTGTAATGAAGTTGCTGACTTTGAATAGGGCTTGGAAGCGTTAACATCATCTGCGTTTTGTATGCGCATGTGCACCTGCGAGTATGTTTGTACGTACGTATGCATTGTATATGCATGCGTGAATCTGTGAACATTCTCCATCAGACATGCTTTCTTGCTTTGTCTTTCTCGTTTATCGTCACTTTAAGCTATTCGCTATAGCGTAGACACATAGTTTTCGAGTAATGGTGCAGTGGTTAATGCAAGAAAGCAAATCGTGACATTTTACTAAATTAGAGTACAATATTTAAGGGAATATGTAAAGTAGCAAGGCAGATCTTGCTAGATGCGCTGGGGTGCTCCGGCACGCAGTGTTTCATATGAAGAGAGAAATTGATTACCACGATGCTGCTGCTATAAAGGTGACCTTCTAGATGTCAATGAGACTTATCCATTTAATTTGCTTTGTTGCGCTTTTAAATACATATGCTTAGACATTATACAGAAATTTGCCTCCTTGAACTGATAAGAAGTGTAACAGCTAAACTGCTGTATTGTTGCAGATGCTATCGATTCGCGAGCAGTATGGCGTGAAGCAGTGCTTGAAATACGTTCTACTTAGTAACATACACCGTCGCGCAGCACGGCAGCTTCCCTGTTAAAAAAACGCGTATTCACGTTCGTGTAGCGGCGAAGTTGTTAGCCATTGCAAGAAAACTTCCCGGCTCTACAAAAAAAAGGAGAAAAATTGCCTCGCCGTTGGCTAGCACCCGCCAACGCCACAGCTGTCGCAGTACTTCAACCTCATTCACCTATCAGTGTTGTGACGTCACTGGCGGCTGAGCATGCGCTCCTCCTTCGCGTTTCCGTCGAAAGAGTCCATAACGGGCGATGGCGCGTGCTGCATTTGTGACCTTATCTAGTTTGACGGAAACGTTTCTACGCTGAGCTCGGCGCAATTTCGTTGGGCATCGGAGTGCACAACGAAGGTTGATTGATGATGGTTCGGTTAGGAAAGGACGCCAATTTCTGCAGCCCATGTAGGGAGCACGGCTGAACGTCCGTAGTGGTAAGGGAAAAGGACTGAAAGAGATAGAGAGGAGAGGAAGGCCGTAGTGGAGGGCTCCGGAAATTTAGACAACCTGGGGTTCTTTAACGTGCACTGACAACGCACAGTACACGGGTCTCTGGCATTTTCGCCTCGATCGAAAATGCGACCGCCGCGGCCGGGATCGAACCCGCGTACCGCGAGGCGTTTCCCGAAGCCTCGGACCAAGACGTCTCTCTCTCAGCCACGCGTGCCGCGACTGTGACTATCTTTGGTACGAGGCGAAGCTCTTTGCTGAAACGGTGCAAAACGTTGATAAACGTTCGCCAGGACTCGGAGTGCTTCGCGAGGCGTTTCCTGAAGCCTCACACCACGACTAAATACGGACATGCCGGGTGTGCCTGGAATCTCTGCTGAGTGCCAAGGTGTCACGGATCACTAAGATGAATGATTTCGTGTAAGCAGAAACATAGAAAAAGCCAGGAATTACTAAGTGCCGATCAGCTCCCCTGTGTCTATCCCTTCGCTATTAGGGCAAGCCACGCCCATTTTCTTTGCTAGAGTGAACATTATATAATGCTGGAGGGTATTCGAGCTCACAATATTTTCGCAGTCGCCTCAACTCGAACAAGTGACCGCTTTACGCAATATTGCGGGCACTAAGAAGTCTCCACAACGCTAAATCAGCTGAGAGGCGCTACAGTACTGCCGACTCGAAATTGTGTCTATAAATAGCTTGCGGTCTGTCAGAAGGTGAATTATGCTTTCGTGACCAAGTGGTTTAAGGCAGCAAGCTGCGCAGCACGAAGTTTGCCGAAATCTGAATTGATTTCGCTAAGCTGACGTTATCATCTGCATACTCACCGCTTCTATGCGAATCTTTCTGCTTGAAGTCCATGTGAAGATCGACAGCCGTAGCCCCAGCTATTACGATGACTAGGACAGACAGGAACGACCTGCACAGAACATGCATGCAGCCCCTGTCATTTCTGGTGTCCCTTGTTGTCAATAACTGCATGCGCACCGAGGTAAACACCATGTTAGCCAGTCAGCTGTACTTTATATCCCATGAAAACATTTCAACATATGAGGAAAGCGTGCATCTTTGCCGTATTCTAGCTCAGTATCAACCAGTTCTAGCGAATGCATTTCCGGGACGAAAGAGAGGAGCGCTTCCTGTGAGAGGAAGCGGAACTTTCCTGCTGTACTGTCCTCGACGTGCTGCCCATCGAAGCAACATGACACCTGCGAACTCCACTCCTACCACTGGGCAGTGGTTTACGCAGGAAGGGAACGATAGACGCGCTATATGTCAGATTGAATATTTCGCCCCAACCGCAAAACTCAGGTAAAAGTGGTGCTTATTAGTTACCGTATTACTTTTCAGTTGCGTTCAGCATAAAGGTGAGTTAACTCGCCAAGATGCCCTCTTAGAGTGATGCTTCTACTCCTCTCTGTACGAACTCAGAAGGCAGCTGGCTGTATGAATCTCCGTCGAGCTCAGCAAATGTGAACGCCGGTGATTTATTTTTCCTAAATAGTGGTGAGGCGTGCTCAAGAAAACTAACAGTATTTCCATATGTGTCTTTAGTGTTGTCCCCGACCAAGGGGTGGGCTCCATTCAAACTCCCATCACATTTGATGTTGGCGTCTACAGGGCCAACGGTGCTAGGCACAGTCTGTTTTAGGGGCGAAGCACCTTAGGGCGGAGCCTTGTCCGCTGTCCCTCGTCGTCGCCGTGGGTGGGCGTGGGCCGATCCTGGAGGCAGCGCAGTCAGCCTGTGTGTTGTGCGGGCCGATCGCGCAGGCTGTGAGCCCAGACAGTGTCATCTGCTGTCATGAGGGAGAGCGAACGGCGCGCGTTGACTATTGAAACGCTCTTTCTGCGATGAACGCTTTACCAGCCTACAAAGAACGAGAACACGCCCTCTCCCGCGAGAGAGACTGCGCTGACGCAGACAGCGTCTGCTAGCGACTTTCTTGATTGAAAAGTCGACTGCTAGCACAGCACAACCATTCACCGGCCACCCCTTATATATAGGCACTGGATCTTGACCTGCAATGTAGTGCCGGTGTAAGATTTCTCTTGCGCGAAGTTGAACCATAAGGTTTCGCAGCGTGCGCGTTACCTAAAGGTAACCAGGAACTCGGCACGATCTACGACGTGGAGAGCAGGGATCTCATAAGCACCAGGAGCATAAACGACGCGTGTGTAATTCACACGCGTTGTCACTCAAATACATGCATGAGTAGGTAATGTCACGTGTGAGTCACCGCCTCCTCTCTCACCCTCCGTCGCACTGTCTGCCACGATAAGACGTTTTCTACAAAATTCTCCCTCATTCGAGGCTTGCGACCTTCGGCGCCTCTTACGTGCGCCGATTTCCTTGTTTTTTTTTACTTTCCCTTCAGCTCGCCGCCGGGTTTTCCGAAGAAGTAGGCACTATTTTGTGAGAGACACGTGACACCACGGGCATCATACATGGCGTGGTTATGACCATTAAAAAATAAGTCTTTAGGACGAGGAGTCAGAGTACTGCAGGTATCCTGTATATGAAAGCTTCGATGCGTGACGATACTACATAAGAGTGACAGCCTGCATTCACATATCAATGTGAATCGTTTCCGATGTGCTGTGCGACGCCTTATTTTTCATACGCTTCACCACTACGGTAGCGCAGCGCTTATGGTACTCTCCTGGTGACCCAGAAGACGGAACTTCGATCCCAGCTAATGCATTCGTTTTTCCGATTGCGGCGAAATTACTAAGGGACAGTGTACAGCGCGTGATGAGCGCATGCTGTATAAACCAAGGTCAACATTTTCGGGACTCCGTGAAATTACTAACCCGTTTTCATCTAATTCTGCACCGTCCCGTTGTGTTGCACCACACTCCGAGACAAGTGTCAGGTGAGCTTTCACGTTTACAAAACTGCATAGGGCGTCGTGACTGCTGGAGAAGAGTCTCCCGAATTGGGTGGGAGATTGCGAATGAAGATTTGCTTTGCTTACATCGATAATCTCGGCACCTGAATATTGGAGAATTGTATTTTCCCTCATACTACAAGCCATGTTTACTTAGCAGCCTCTTGCAATTATGCGCACCTTTCAACAACTTACACAATGCCTATTTCCCTTGCAGTCCATGGTTCTGGGGTAGCGGTGACGCAGTTTGCGACCTTAATGTCCACTGGATACGGCAACACTGGAAAACAAAGCATATGACAATAGGCATCCTGTGATGTATTCTACTGGCACCAACGTATGGGGACAACCTCGAGAAGGAAGCTCATGAACTCTCTTTGTAAATTGGCACGGTATCAGAGCCCATCTATCTATCTATCTATCTATCTATCTATCTATCTATCTATCTATCTATCTATCTATCTATCTATCTATCTATCTATCTATCTATCTATCTATCCGTATGTCTGTCCGTATGTCTGTCCTGTCTCACCACTACCTTTCAGCAGAAGAAAGCTTCAGTGAACCTTCGGCATGGAAGTCGTTGCAGCTGCCTACCGAGGCAAGTGAAGATACTGGCAGCCATATTCCAGAGGAACAAGTACGCGGAGCCGTCCTATCAGTAGGCGCGGCCATCACTCGAATTCTTTGAAGTTAGGTTTTTCATATTCGAAAACCCATACTGATCTCCCTTTTTTTTTCTTGTACCGGCTACCGGAACCGCGGCAGCAGTCCATACAACACTGCCTTGCTTAGTCTTGGTTACTTCCTCTTTCCAGCCGCATGAAGTGTCAATATATAGACCCCACCCTTTCCGACCTCTCTGCCTTTTATCGCAGGAGATGGTCCCCTACCACTTCCAGTACTCGACAATAACTGACATCTATCTATCTATCTATCTATCTATCTATCTATCTATCTATCTATCTATCTATCTATCTATCTATCTATCTATCTATCTATCTATCTATCTATCTATCTATCTATTCCTTCTGCTTGTAGACAGACATAGTCACACGGCATCGAACGTACTTCAGTCAATCACTCCTATCCATGTGACGTAGCAGCCAGAATAGCGAAACCGAAGAGACATAAGTGCCCCTCATAAAGGCAGTCGTTGTCAAGTGCCCCTCATAAGGGCGCCGCTATTCGAGCTAAATGTGAGCGTACTATAGCGTCTTCTACAAGCACCACGCCGTTTGGTAGATATCTCTGCCGCCAAGTCATCCAGGACTGATTTCTAGCCTATTGCATAATACAGCATAGGGCCACAGATCTTGCCTAGGGTCAGGTCGTCAGACAATGGCTGAGCTGTTAACATGGCAACCTGTCCTTTCACTTTGAAGTTGTCAGATGTCGGTACGTCCTAATTATAAGTACATGTAGACCTCGAACAGTTTAGATACTACAATATGTGGATGTTGAAGGCACTTTAAGCATCGACGCAGTGCCTTCAAAATGCTTTGACTACGATATTTGATGGTGAACAAATTAATGCCTTCGTCAGAACACTCCTGAGTACTTTGCTTTCCGCGTTCTCTTTTATATAGATTCCCTAAAATATGTGTTTCGAAAGCCGCTGTAGCGTAACTGAGAGCTGTGTAAATTTCGATATACGTGGTGGGCCGTAGCCACAGTGGAAGAGCCTTTAGTATTGTGGCTTTTAGATGGAGTTTAATGGCACCTAGAGGGAAAGGTTTCTTGCTCGTTGCTCCCTATTGATCTCCTAATCGGGCTTGTTACGGTAAACAAACAACTCTAACAAAGCATTACATCTGATAACAAACATCGTGATTAGACATCTGTAAGCCTGACGTGGCACAAGGGTAAAAGTTCTGAACTAAAAAGAGTAATTCCGCCATGAGGGTAATTGGGACGTTGGCACACTGCGTCGTATACGCGTGTATTATCGAGGATTATTTGAGGTTATTTGAGTATGAGCCAGAGGCAATAAATAAATAAATAAATAAATAAATAAATAAATAAATAAATAAATAAATAAATAAATAAAGCGGTTCTGTCTCGCACCCGCATAGGATGTGTAAGTCCGAGCGAGTCGACATCGTTGGGAAGTGTTTGCGCTGTGTGCGATAGCATTTCGTTAAAGACCTGTGTGCCCAAATCCACATGAACTCCCCGTAACTCTACATTAGCTCCACAAACGATCTAACTCGCAAATGCATTTTGGGCGCTTAACAACACGCTTGCCTTAAAATTCTGGCATGTTATCAAAGTGATAGTCATTTTCACAATGAAATATACTTGCAAGCCCTTATAACGTGACATTTAGTCGCACCAATGCGACGAAGTTCAGCAATGTACGATTGGACGCACGGGACAACTGGGGCGGCAGAGAGGTTACAGTTTCTAAAAGCAGATGACAGCAATATGCTGGGAACCGATAACAAAAGGTGAAGGAAATAAACTGACGATGAATCAAAAGCCTCACTGACATTGTCGACCCCATTTCTCAATATCAAGTACGTCGTTTCGCTCTATCATACGAGGAAACGTACCTCGTACAGTGCTACACTACTCACACCATGTTACACTCTGAACGCGGACCCAACCTTACAGTTAGACTTACCTGCATCCACTAGTGTTTGTATATCACTCTGCCTGCAGTCATCGAGAAAGCACAGACCCATGCGCAACAAGGGCACATCCGTTTCTCTGAATTGCTCTGCAAATTCAAATAACTGGAAAAGAAAGAACCGAGGCAAGTATGCACAGCTGCGAAAAGCAGTGATAAGCTCGCAAATTTGTTTAGAGCAAAATCCTTTCGCTTTAACTTGCATATTCATGTTGACTTTCGTAAAAATAATTGTGCAGCGTGGCAAGGACCACAATACATTGTTGGCCCTGCGTTGCCTTTCTTGCGCCGGCCTACAGTGCCCCTCGGCGAGGAACGTTTAATTATCCCCACATAATTGAAATGCATACCGGTGCCGTTGAAACAAATTACGAAATGTATAAGATGAGATGTGTCTGAGATGGCGCGGAGGTTTTCGTATGATTCTGACGAAGCGGGCGGCCTGCACGCGCTATCACACGCATGAACACGCGCTTGGCATTCGTTTGAGTTGCACATCCCTGCGGAAGGTTTGTCGGTCACCCATTCCGCGAATCAACGAAGACAACTAATATAATGTTGCTTTTTTTGTTGCGGTGGGCATGAAGGGGACATGCTAGGTGATGGTGTGTACAGCATATGTCATCGTGATCATCATCATCATCATCATCATCATCATCATCATCATCATAATCATCATGAGCCGGTCTACGGCCACTGCATGCAAAAGGCCTCTACCATAGATCTCCAATTATTTCGGCCGTGTGCTAATTGCGACCAGTTTATCCCCGCAAACGTGTCGAACTCATCTACCCACCTAACTTTCTGCGCCTCGTGCCACGCTTGCCTTCTCCAGGGATCCACTCTATTACCCTTTATGACCAATGGTTGTCTTGCCGTCGCATTGCATGCCCTGCCCACGTCCATTTCCTGTTCTTAATTTTTGCTAGTATGTCCTTAACACGCGTTTGCTCTCTAATCCATTCCGCTCTCTTCTTGTCCCTTAAGGTGATACCTACCATTTTCCGTTCCATTGCTCGCTGTGTTGGCCTCAATTTAAGCCGAACCCCTTTAGTAAGCCTCCAAGTTTCTGCCTCGTATGTAAGTACCGGTAAGACGAAGCTGTTACACACATTCCTCTTAAGGTATTCAGTAAGGTAAGCAGGTATTCATTATCTGAGAATGTCTACCGAGTGCGCTCGACCCCATTCGTATCGTCCTAGTTATCTGAGCCGCATGATTTGGATCAGGGGTCACTACGTGGCGTCACATATATTCGCTTACTACTTCCAATGACTGGCATCTCAAACCGCTGTGCTTGCCCAATGCTATTATCATTACTCTAGTTTTCGGCATGATAATTTTCAGGCCCACCATTTTACTTTACCTGTCTAAGTCTGTAATCATGCTACAAATTGTGCTACGAATTGCGCTTGTGCGTGTTATAAGCACTTCTTTCCTTGTTCGTTTCCGATTGCAATCGTTGCGCCTCCCAGTACTTTCGGCATGAGAGCACAAATCATGGTCCTCATGGAGCGAATTTCAAGGGAGGTCGCGCGTCTTAGAACATGATGTAAAGCGCCGGCGTGTTCCGCCGTAGCACGGCAGCACGACCGTCGGCTGGTGCCGGCCAGCAACGACGCGTGGGAGACGTTGGCTTCAGGGGGACGACAACGCGATAACGCCAATAAAGTTCCACTGTCCGCCGTTATTTGCGCGATATCCGCAGCGTAGTACGCACACGCACACATTGCGGTACTGTTCGCAGCAGCTCATTCCGTGCGGTATGTGATGTGGTGCCTGCGGTCGCTGCACCCTGGGTACTCCAGCGTAGGGTGATCGCCACAGTTGAGGGAAGCGTGCGCCTACATTTCCTTATTGCCAACGCACGACCTCCATCGTACGAAGTTCCCTTCCTCGAAGCTGTAGGTTCCTGGTATAACGGTCGCCTTTGAAGCGTTCAGGTATCGTGCACACACTGTGGGCCGATCCCGGAGGCCGTGCACCGAGACAGTGTCATCTGCTGTAGTGAGAGAGAGCGAAGGGCGCGCGTTGACTATGGAAACGCTCTTTCTGCGATGAACCCTTTACCAGCTCGCAAGGAACGAAAACGAGCCCTCGCCCGCGAGAGACAACGCTGTCGCAGGCAACATCTGCTAGCGAGTTTCTTGATTGAAAAAGACCGATTGCTCGCGCTGCATAACCGTTAACCGGCCACCCATATATATAGGCACTGGATCTTGACCTGAAATGTAGTGCCGGTGGGAGATTACCCTACCCCACTGACGCTTAGCCGTGCTCCCGATATTGGCTGCAGATATTAGCGTTAACCGAGCCTCAATCATCATCATTATCAATTAGCGCCTTGAGCGACCGGAAAAGCTGAGGAGTGGGCCTGCCCAACCGACGTGATGGCAGAGAAATGTGGAGGAAGTGACGCATTAGCGGCCATTAGGACGGAGAACAGTGGACGGGGAACCCCGTCGGGGAACCCCGACGGAGAACCCCGGGCACCCGCTAGAAGGCTCTGCAATAAAGCGCTCGCTCCACTCCGGCGCGCGCTATAGTTTGAGTGGAGCTGAAAGCTGAAAGCCGCGTGCTATAGTTTGAGCGTGCTCGCGCTATAGCGTCAGCACGAGCGGCGCGTGCTATAGTTTGAGTGCTATAGTGCGTGCTCGAGCGGCGCGTGCTATAGTTTGAGTGGAGCGGACCGCAAGCTGAAAACCGCGCTTTGATTGGAAGCAGCGAACGCGCCTCTGGGTTAGGGAAATCTGAAAGAAGATACCAATATTTGTCGTCTCTTACTTTGAATATTTAAGTTGAATAACTTCTGTGTGCCAGCGTCAATCGTAAACATTTTTTCCCAATTCATTAAGGGCAATGCGAGGAATCCATTTCAGTGAAGAAGTCGGGGAATAAAATTTGGGTTCAGGGCCTCTTTGACTCATGCCAATGTGGCCATAACACGATGAACAGAATGCAAAGCTTGAAAACAAGGGACTGTTGTTTTACCCCTTCTAATGTGTCAGCGGCTGTGGGCTCATTACTATAGCATAAATTGGTGGCGACGGCATTCGTGCGGGTGTCCGTAAACGCTATCAGCTTCAATAAGAAAAAAAGGTTTGTCTGTAGGAATTTGAACCCAGCTCAATATAAGCGGTGCCGCTACACTACTGACGGGCGGTCACTACTTGGTTGGGCATCTGGAATCCTCATATATAATGCTCTAATATAGGGGAAGGGGCTCTTCACAAACCAGCTCACACACACGCGCGACGAAACTGTGTCTTACAATGAAGTTCTACAAACTCGCTCAAACTGCGTCGCTGCTACGCCGCATACGAGAGGTGTTTGAGGAGATCGCATGTTTGTCAATCTCTGGCTGTATAGCCCGTTGCCGAAGTTCCGTGAGTCACTGTGAAAACTATAGGCCGATGGACTAATCGGGTGGAACATATGTTAAACGTGTCCTTCCACGGCTTGTCGTCTGCCAATGGCCGGCTTTGCAGTGGAAGCTCGAGCCTTGGAAAGAAAACGTGTGCGCACGCAGCCGTATGTAGCGTACGCTGTCAGTTTGCTCCGTCGTTTGCGCAGGCCCGGAAGATTTCTTTCTTTTTTCTTTTTTTTTTGGAGGGGAGGAACGATGGGCTGTGGAGGAAAATGCGCCCGAAGGCACGCGTAGAAAGTCTAAGCATGAAGTAGCTCAACAAGGCCTCCTCATGTACCTACGTTGCAAGAGTAGGTAAGCGCCGATGAAAAGAAAGCCATAAATTATGCAAATGTACTGTAACATGAAAAAAATATCGTGTGACTGTAGGCGCAAAAGTATCTGCTTCTTTAGGTATTGGAAATTCCAAACACATTTCCAGTATTCCCGTTCTCAATTGAAGTGTTTAGCTTCCTTGAACAGACGAGAACTGTCAATAGATGAGAACTCTCCTATATGGGCAAGATAAGGTTACCTTAATTTTGCAGCATTCAACCGCCAGAGTCGAGCTGTGCAGGTCGCATAAAATATTGGCTTTGTTTCGCCCACTTCGGTCGTTTCAATGGACACAAAGACAGCAAGGAAAGCGCGCTAAGTGCGGCCCTATTTACCTACTAATTTTGCCATGTTCGAAGCCTTCTCTTTTCCTTTTCTGATGGAATAACGGTTGAGCAACTACCGACGAAGCATGACGTGAGTTTCAGATCATCTGAAATCTCTCGGTTGTTAGGCGATGTGTGTCCAAAGCCGTTGACGCCATCCTCTTTACGCAGTTGGGCGAAATTTCGCAAGCGCTTAAGGTAACTGTGTTTAGAAACAGTCACTATGACTAATTCCGCACATATAAGGTATCGTTTGTGGCATCCGTCAAGCGAACAAGATTTATACTTCACCAAAGGACGCTCCTTTTCCTGCATGTGGATCAAAAACAAAGGGAGTGCCTTACCTTTGGATGTAGAAGGGATGCGAGAAATTGCGACTCTCTTTCACCGATCGTGTCCCGCTTCAGGTTCACTAGCAGGCTGCAGTACTGACCGTGTGAGACAGCGTTGCCATGTGCGTCCCTCACTTCCGTCTCCAGGCATTCGTCGAATGCGCCAATTTCAGCACGAGACAATTGGAGAAATCCCGTCGGATATTTTGCGGTCGCATCAAACACTGCAGGCACATGCGAAAGTTGGAAGAATAGATCGGTAAAAAGCGTTTGCACTTTTATGATGCGACCCAAAGCTCTGAGATCATAGAGTTAGTATGAGTTAAATGTATCTAACGCATGTTAGGAAAACTATATGAAACGAAGCTTCCCTGGCGAGCTAATACACGCTGAAGAATCAATTCGATTCCGAGAATGCATTTATAAGTGATGTCACACGACATATTTGCTTGCAAATATGGCATCAGTTATTCTGTTTCTTGAGCCTAACGCCCACCAATTATTGATTCATATGTTCAGCATGCGTACTATACACGCTTCACAAACTATGCCAAAGTGTGTGCGATGTATCTGCATAGTAACGCGGACATGCAGATGCAGTGGGAGCAGGAGGAAAAGGCGATGAAGGGCGTTAGTTCATCAAAGACGCGTACACAACGCCTGCTTTAGGTAAGGTTGGTTAATACTTCTTGCTCGTACCTTTCCCGTTTTGCTCGTCTGATGAAAACGTCTACGTGCGTAACTTGAGGCATGACGCACGAGCCAACCCTCATAAGGTTTAACCTGGCATTGGAATGAGCTCATCGCGCTACTGTAACCTCTTTGACGCTACTTTTCTTTTTCATATATGATAGACGCGTCTGTGAAATAACGTAAAATTTTACCCAAACTGTACTTATGTAGGCGCAAAATATTAGCTTGTCTCAGTTTAAAGCCAGACTAAGCAAGACTGGGTAACATTGTTACACGAACGACGAGTCACTGAGATTAGAGTCTGTGTGCAAGTTACATTGGGTAGAGCGGTTACAGCGCTGACCGGTTCTGCTCACTGAACGAGCCAAGTCCCTTCATCCCTTTGCAGGGACAATGGCGCGAGCGCGCGTCTTTTAAAAGACCAGACACAACACCCGTGTAGCAGTACTTAAAATATAGGTATTATACCAGGGTGGGTCCTCGGAAGGAACAATAACATATAGTCTGAGAAACCACTACCAGTGTGTAATTACATACCTTAGGCGCTATTTTTGACAAAGCAAAGCCGTTTTTAAACATAATCTCAAGGTGCCTCTGGAAATCAAGGTGGAGGATGAAGGATAATGAAGAAGACGGGTATTGTTTACGGAATTGATTGCGTGGTTCAACATTTCTTTTCCCGAATCACACATATTTTTACAACTAATTCTTCTCCTCGCCTACCTATTTTATCTATTATCGTTCCGCTGTGATGTAACAATCTTACCCGAACTACCTTGCGCTTCTGTTTGCTCCATACCTTTGCGCCACCGATGCTCTAAGCGCCTTTTACTTATCTCTATCGCCGACATGTTCAGCTTTGTCGTGCTACCCCTGAAACTCATGGCCTCCTGTAGGGTAGTGTCCACAGCTACACCTGGGTGGACATCTGTACATTCAATCAAAATGTGATCTGTCGTTTCCCTAGCTTTTACACGGCACGTACATGTATCCCCTTGTTTATTGAATTTCGCTCTGTAATTTCGGGCTCTAAATAAGCGCCATCTTCCAAGCGGCGTTGGCCTGGTAACATTTAGGTGGAAGTGCCGGGTACCGAAACCCCTTCGCGAACACGGAAACCCTTTCGCCGCAGCCGTCTTCTTACCGGTCCTCCGCCGTTGCCACTTGACACGTCCACTACAGCGGACGCATCGACATCGACGCCTGCTGGCCTGTCACAGCCTCACAGCGAGCCATGCCTCTACGGAGGATAGCCTGGCGATGACGTTGACGAATGCCTGACCGACTACGAACACGAGAGAGAGAGTACTTTATTGGTACTACCAACGCCTCCTCTATTGTTGGTACTACGAACGCGTGAGCAAGAGCAGCAAACGGGGTTGAGACGCTAAGCTGACGAATGTTGTATTCTCGCAAACTGACACCGCAGTCGTCTGGTACGAGAACCACGAGGACACACAGACTACGTGGGACACATTTACTGAAGAGCTACGGAGCTGCGTTGGTGGCGACATCTCTGCAAGGGACGAGCAGACCGTCGCCTAAAGGTCCCAGCTCGCTGTTGAAGCGTTCACTCGAAGATATCTTGACGGCTAACAATGTTCGTGAATTCGTGTATGTCAAAGAGGGTAAGGTTGGTCATTTACTGAAGGGGAGCGCCGAAGACGTCTACCACGTTCTCATCGGCAAGGAGAATTTGAATAGTGTCTGAAGTCATCTGACATTGTTGTACCTTCGATACGTTGACGACCAAAAAATAAAAACCAAGGTTGGCTAATGTCACGACGGTAGCAGGTGCTGACGTGGGCTCGTCGTCCGATCTGGTCTCGCCGCCGGACTTGGGTACAACAATAAACCAAATCACCCGTGAGGAGCTGCTCCGACGTGAAGAAATATTGTCATCCACATCACGTTTCGCTGCGGCTGCGTGCTCTTTGCAAGACCCCGTATATGCACGGCCTATTCGTCCATGACAACCAGTGAACGCTCCGGACATCAATTTCTACACAGAACCTCACCGTTCAATGCCGTCATCTTTGTCGATGCCCGACGACGAGTTCAACCGCCGCTGTCAACGTCTCCGAACGGTTTTTTATGAAGAAGCCACAGGTGTTGGCCATGCTTCCTATCCTCAAACACTTGTCTGCTTCGAGGAGCCGCTTGTGCGAACCCCGCCTCCTACTACGTACGTGCTAACGACTGCAGCGTACACACCCACATCGCATGGTTGTGAACACCGACAGCCATCTAGATGCGGGAGACCTGCTAGCGAATTTCGGTGGAATGATGCGCGAGATCGCGGTGCCCGTTGGTCAGCTCCTGTGACGCCGCACAGTAATACGCAGAATATGCGAAGAAATATGCGAAACGCTTGACCCAGCTCCAATCGTATCTTGACTCTACCGTCAACTCCTCGGCCACGCCGTTTTCCATCTCCACGGCGACAACTGGCGTCGCCAACACCGGGAAACTAACAAGCGCGGCCGATTGGGGGTGGTCACTCGGTATTCGCTGTACGAAGACATGCGTCCTCCCGTTTTCATGATGAAGAACAAGGTACTTGTGCTCGTTGATGGGGTGTCCACAATGGCCTTAGTAGACACTCATGCAACTATTTCTGCGATGATCCGCGTGTTTAAAAAATCCACGCATCTCCACGAAGTGAATCATGATGATTGGGCGAAGCGCTGGAGATCGTTCGGTGTTACCGTAAATCACCCGTGACATCGCGAACTCGCGCATATAAGTGAATGAACGCATGTGTATATTTACACACGCATTGTCCGTCATGCTCTTAGTCTTTATGAGGTTCCTGCGCTCCCACAGCGAAGATAGTGCTGACTTTTGGATTACTTAACGCGCACGCTGCGAATCTTTGTTGTTCAACTACGCAGAAGAGAAATCTCCTACCGGCACTACGTTGCAAGTGAAGATCCAGTGCCGATATATACGGGGTGGACGGTGAACGTTTCTGCACCGCGAGCAGTCGGTTTTTTCAGTCAGTTTGTCCAGGATCGGCCCGCGCCCACACATGGCGATGAAGAGGGAATGGCGAACAAGCCTCGGCCCTAAGGCGCTTCGCCCTTAAAAGCCGCTACTTCGCAATGTAATGTTCCAGTGGGACCAGGCGGGCATGTTTTTAGGGGTCGTTGGTGAGTCACTTTGTCCCGTTGGCACGTGCATTGCTGATGTATGCTTGGGTGGTCGACTTTTTGCCACAGAATTCATGGTTATCTCCCGATGCACCCATGACGCGAGTTTGGGTTTTGATTTTCTGAAGCAGTGTGGAGTTGCGGTTGATTGCTAAACTGGGGAATTGCTAGAAGGGGGCGAGCTTCCTTCCGAACTCCTAGAGAAGAGCAATCCATATCACGGCAGTACCTTTTCATTCTATGAAGATATTGCCATACTTCCGTTGTCAGCTCTCTTTGTTCTATTTGCGTGCACGGGCCTTGCAAACGTGACTGAAGCCACAGTGGAGCCTGTTCATTACACCTGCGCTAAGAACATCGTCATCCAGCGCTGCCTTGTTTCAGTGCAACGCTGGTGCTGGTTTGTGAACAGTCAGCTGCTCTGCAGAAACTGTGATATCCCTGACGGCTTGAAGCTTACCACCTTAAGAGAAAATGGACTATTGGCAGTGGTGCCCGTGCCGGATGGAATTGTTTCCCGTAAAGAGGCAAGCATTAGCCTACATGCTCGCGCGTTTTTCGAATGAATAATCAGTCGCTCAGCACCAGTGAGCGCCATGTTATGGTCCATGTGCTGTCAAGACACCCACCTGCGTTTGACTTCATGCATAATTCTACTGTTTCTACGATGCCAACGTGCTGCACGTGCCACAGGATCAATGCAGGTATGGCGTATCAGATCAGGCCGATACCTTATCTGGTTTCTCCCACAGACACACAGAATATTAATGAGCAGGTTCACCAATAGTCAGAAAAGTGGGCAATTTAAGAGTCGAATAGTCCTTCGGCGGCTCCAGTGATACTCGTGAAGAAATCTAAAACGTGGAGGTTCTGCATGGACTACTGACATCTCAGTGAAGTCACTAAAAAGGACGTCTGTCCGCTTCCTCGTAATGATGACGCCATGAAGTGTCTGCACTCAGCCTTGAAATAACGAAAGGGAAGGGGTCAAGGGCTCGTTCTTTATTTGTTAGAAACAACTTAATGAGCAAACAGACAATGAAGCCAAGGAAAGCATAGGGGAAGTTACTTGTGGTATTGTAATTGTGGAGAAAGTAGAAAGGAATTAAAGTGGGCGAAAAGACAAGCCTTCCTTCGGTGGGAACCGAACCCACGACCTTCGGATGTCGCGTCCGATGCTCTGCCAACTGAGCTACGAAGGCGGTCGTCCCCCCGTCCGGCTTACTGTACAAGACTGATCTGCGTCACGCTGATGCTGATTGCCTTTCAAGGATGTCACTGACGTCCGCCCACTGCCACGCAGGCAATTTTGACCACTACCTGGATGCCCTTGCACCTGCTTTTCCCGACATAGACAAGTTCAAAACTGTGCAGTGCAAGGACCAATGCTTGTAGCCATGCTTTCAAGCCATGTTAAACTCCAGGTCCCCACGTCATTTTTTTTTTGTTCAAGACGGCTTACTGTACAAGAATAACTACATAGCAACAGTTGCACAACTCCTGATGGTGGTTCCGGAAAGCGTCCGCACTTCTGTCTTGCTAGTCATGCACGATGACCCTACCTCAGGTCATCTGAGATCTACAAGGATACAATAGCGGGCCACTGAACGTTTTTACTGGCAGAGAATGCGTCAAACCACCGAAAAATACGTTAGCGGCTTCCCTGCTTGTTAGCGGTGTAAGCATCCTAGGAATGCTCCCGATGGTCACCTCCAACTTGTATCACCTCCAAGCTTCCCGTTTGAGCAAGTAGGCAGTGACCTCCTTTGTCCTTTCTCAGGTTTGAGCGCAGAAAACCATTCAGTAGTCGCGCGCGTTGACCGTCTCATCCAGTGCTGTGAAACGGTCGCCATCCCCTATGCCGTCGTCACCCTATTCCTGCTACGTTCGATTATTCTTAGGCACGGACCATCTCAAGTCATAATCAGCGACCGTCGATGTGAGTTTACTGCGGACGTAGTGGAACAGATACAAAGCTTATACGCTTGTACCTTTCGATATTCCTCTAACTACCACCTGTAAACAAATGGGCTCACAGAGCCGAGCCGTACATTTGCAAAGATGCGTGTCATGTACATCGCATCAGAAGACGAACACTGGGATGAGATTCTACCGCTTATAGCGTTCGTTGCCAGTGAGTTTCCACGAATGGTGGTCGCTGATCGTGGACGTGGCGCAAACTGAACAGCCTCAAAATTGCAGGTGATAGTAGTGTTTTCTCCCGAGTCTCCACACTCTTTCTTTCGTTTTACAAGAACCAGATTGGTTCTCCTACGGTGTATCAATAATCGCTGAAAGCCCATTCATATAATGGTCGCCCTCAATATCATATATCCCCTGTGGACGCTTTCGCCCTTTCTAAGGCGACATTCGGAAAAAAAGGTGGTTCTACTCACGTCTCAGTGCCCACGGCTCTAGGTGTTTGAATGCACTCGCTGTCTTCAATAGGGCCCACCTGCACTCTGGTCTTAAGTTGGCCTCGAACAGCATGCGCGTCAAGGAGTTCGGTATGCTGATCACGTGACTCGCCATAAAGCGTCGTAGGGTTTGCAGGAGACCAGTCTCACCAGCAGCGCTGCTCGCAGGGGTCGGCACCCTTGACAAAAACGACGTGGATTCCACTCCAAGGGAGCTAGTCACGTTCTCAGCTCGCGAGCATTGGGTGCTGAATGGCAACACTATGCACACCACGAAGACAATAGCTCTTGCTGAAGAAAACGCGCTACTGCGGCTTTTCACATCTGAGAGAAGGAACATTGTACGGGAATCGGACGTCCGTGCTTCAGGCGAAGCTCCAATCATTCGTCGGCCAGCGGCCTCCCTATACCTTTTCACAATACGTACAATGCAACCAATGGCTCGGAACCGACTACGGAAACGGCCGATAAATGTTCTCTAAACCATCACACGACAGGACATTACTCCTGTGTCAGTGTGGTAGAGAAAGGGAAAAAAAAGGTAAAGGGCGCAATATTTATCGCTTGCGCAGCATACCGCTCAGTTGTGCCCTACTATAATTGAAAATTGCCTGCGCGATCTTCATAATACGATGGCAGAGTGTTCTTGAAATCAGTATCTCGAATAAAGTGAAGAATAAAGCTGGCGTCAGCCCTGACACAGAGCAGCCTGTCTTTAGGGAAGACACTAATGAGTTTTTATAAAATCCAGTTCTTTTTATTCAGTGGTGCCGCATACTGCAATGGAGTGTGCAGCTCTGCCCGCTGACAGGTAATTGCGAGGCATAAAATAAATTGCTTGATGCGGTATGGGGGAGGGGGGACGGGGGATATTAGATGTCGAGTAGGCAACATAGATAAGAGGCCTCTCAGGTAAATATGATATTGGTGGTGGCTCAAAAAAATTATGACTTCCCTACTGTGCAGCGGAATACTAACACTATATTAGTAAAATATTGCAGGGTGCCCACAAAGCTGTACTTAACGGTAACAGCTCACAAAGTAAGAAAAGGCGCATCTGTGCTAAGAAATTCCGGAGTGCTCTTTCCATTTGAGTAGGCGTTGGGACCAGTTTGGCTAGATGAACAAGGAAGGTCGCTAACCAACCCTCGCTCCAGACATCAAATATTAAAAAGTATACTAGAACGTTATAGTATGCGTTTGTTCCCTGAGCACTGTTTTATGCGTGAATACAGGGCATAACACAATTCCATGGGACGCTTATAAGACCGACTGCAAATTGATTTGTTTCTACTTCCGTGGTAGCCACACAGTGTCACATTTAAAATCATTCTTGAGTCTGAGGAATTTTCTTTTTCTTTCCTAGTGACTGAAACGAAATGGGCAACTGAATATCGCGCGGACTCCACATACTCACATAGTAGGTAAGCGAGGTTCTGAGAAAAGCTGACACAATTCACACCGTAATGAACCTGCGGGGCTTGATGTCGCAGAAAGTTGTCAAAGGGAAGGATAAAGAAAGCAGGACAGCTAACACGTCGTCAGTTTGCCTTCGCCCATGGTATCAGCAGAATCACGGTCTCAATACGAGTATTTTTGTAACATTTCAAGCGCGGCACAAATCTAATTTCAGTTTCAGAGGAAGTACTTGTATCTTTGTTCCAGACTGATACGTATAGTCGCCATTTGGTAAGCTGTGTTTATCCGTTTTTTATAAGAGAACACATGTCCTTTTTTGTCATTCCAGTTTAGAATTATTTTTCTCCTCTGACAACTTGATGAAACATAGCAGTCGCTCGCAGATAGCGCAGTTGCACTGCCTTCACCCTATCTGTCCCTCGCTTACATAAACAGGGCTGAAAACGTGCCTTGAATAGCAGTGCATGATGAACTACTTCTATAACAATGAGTGCATAGCACAATATAAGTCCCTGCGGTACAAATGTGTTCTGTGCTATCGACCGTGGGGGTGATGGTACCTCAAGCCGCGTCAGTGCGGCTTTTTTTCCTCATTCACCTCTATTGATCACACCTCTGTAAGTGTGTGTGTGTGTGTGTAAATGGAAATCAATTAATCAAATGAAATAAAATCAAATTGCCAACCCTAATTGCAAACATCCCGCTGGACAACGTACAACAGTGGCCAGCAGATTGCCTCTACTAGGCATTCCACAGAATAGGATGACGCGAAAACCCTTAGTTGTCTCATATACGCTCTCTCCATTCGCACAAATGCTGATACTAAGAGCTACTCAAGTGGAACGCTTGCCGTTTCATGCTTCTTTAAAACAACATGCTTCGTTACGATAAGACGTGAGCTCAAGCGGGAAGCCTAGACAAAAATTTCTGGGCTCCTACGCCCCTATACCACTACATCATTATGAGAGGCGCTAACCAAAGTCGAGCGCACCTGTGGCCTTAAGCGCCTAACGAGCATGGCCAATGAGCGACTGCTGGTCTGCCCGGTCAGTGCCGGACCGCTACACCTCCCACTGCTCTGGCACCTGCGCGGGAGCAGCTGTGCGTTTCTCAGACTTTGAGGCTGTCTTCAGCAGTACCAACTAACGTGATATTGTGCAGGACCTTCTCCGAACCAGGAACATGGTCCTTAAGAGCGCTTCCGCAGCCCTGCGCGCGCCCATCTACCTGAACATAAAAAGCTGTTCGGATTATTCTCCGCTTAATTGACCGTTCTCGTACCTTTCTAGACAGAGACGTACAGTTCTCCCACCGTTCGTCACAGCTCTGTCGGTGGAGTCGTCGCCATCATGACGATCACTCAGACTACTTGCTGCCTCGTACTAGAGGCCGCATTGCCAAACACTGCAACCTAGGAATGGATTGCCGCCACAAGAACCATCACTCAATTTTCAGCTTGGAGGAAAGGTTGATAGGGCTAATCAAGAGGGTAGCCGTTCACGTATTGCCATTCTTCTCAGCGACGCTCCCGCTCCCAAGCAGACTTCCAAATGGCAATCCCATAAACGAATTACAACCATCTAATCCAAGTGAATTGCTCCTGTTAGAAATTGTGGCATTAACTGGATTCGGCACAGCCATACATACCGCACTCATGTACATTAAGAACTGGCTTTTAGAACTCATTCAGAGCTGGCACTCATGTACATTCCGAACTGCACATTCAGAATAGTATTCAAACAGACGTGATGCGAACTTGAGAATTTCCTATTTCGTGGAGCCACGAGGATAAACACCTGCAGTTCACTACAAATCTGTTTCTTGTTGTTAACCTTTGTCGTCCATGTGGTCGACGTGCATTCTTTAACCTGTACTGCTCCTGCCTTTGTGTTGTAAGAGGAAAAACTACAGCGGATTGAATGACTGTACCCTGAGGAATGCAGTGAAATGAAACGTGACGTCCGGTTCTTTCAGCATTCCAGGCAGGCAGGCAGGCACAGAACTTTATTTTTGTCCTGAGAAACTGCAGTTGGACGCATGCGACTTTCATCTGGGCACGCAAATTCTCATCAGTCATGAAGAAGAGGGGGCGAGTGGGGGCTGTATACCAAGCGAACGTAAAAAAACGCACTAGAGGCTTTATCGGAGTGGCAGCCATTTTTTTGTTAAACTTAAGGAGGTAAGAGCCCTGAGGTGCTTTTTATCCAAATTGTTTCATTGATTCCTGGGGTTTTACATCCCACATACCGAAACCCACCATATATGTATATGAGAGACGCCGCACTGGAGGGCTTCGGAAGTTTCGACCACTTGGGTTTCTTTCATGCGCAATGACATCACTCAATACACGGGCCTCAACAGTTTACCTCCATCGAAATCCAGCAACTACGGCCGGGATTCGATCCCTACAGGCACAAGCCACAAGACCACTGTGACGGAGCTGCTCTTTATTCTAAATTATGACGTAAGCAACCGACATAGTCTGCTGTCTGATTTCCAGCGCTCCTGTCGATAGTGACGTCGTTCATCTGAATCACGAAAGCTTCCGAAGGTTTGGTCTCCCAATTATTTTCCTTGTTGGTTTTGTATCTTCAATACGTCAGCAATCATACTTTCATCACCATCAAGTTACCTGAGGCGACATACTGCGTCACGTGATTTCGCTGGCTTCGGCAAGCCATCCACCTCTGTCGCCTGAACCGGGTGCCCCCCGGGTTGGATTAGGCCCTCATAGTTGCCGGACCGCTCGAGGTTGTTTGGAAGCGGTAACCTATAGTGGCTATTGACCGGGAATTATTATACCGCTTGCCTACCACGTGGCCGTGCCCCCTTTTCCATCAAACTCTCCTTTAACTTTTTTATAACTAGGCTCCAGAACTGTCATGCGACGCCCACAACTAGCCTTTTCTTTCCTCCATTTCGCAAAGCTATGGGTTTGTGCAGATCTTCGAACCACGAGAGCATGCATCCTCTCATGGCGTGAAGGATACCCCATAATGAGACCACACTGAGCTAAAGAAATTCGAAGATACTGATGATAAACACGAGGGAAACCAAGGAAAACACAAGCAAATCGCTGCTCCCCGCTTCGTACAGCTTTCACTGCACCGAAACTGGCCTACATGTTTTGTCTTTCTTCCTTTATTTTTTTCTTGTTCTCTTCTATACATATTTGAAAGAGCGTAAGCACACGGGGACACGAGTTCTTATGTCCGGAAGACAATATAAGGAAACTGTGAGTCACATTGGTCTCGAACAGTGAAAGCCGAGTCGATGGCAGCCGTGCTGTCACTGAGAATGGCCCAAGAGACCCTTAAAGAAAGCAGGAAAACCACCCTACAGGGTTTACAAGCAGCGAGATGCTGGTGACAGAAGATACGGCGAACGCACGTTTCTGGACAGAAAGCCCGGACAACAAACTGCCGAAGATGGCGGCGCCGCCAGCACTCACTGACGGCATCCCGTGGGTACGCTACGGCGGTGCCAGAGGCGGTTTTAGCGGAAAGGTGTGTAAATCTCTCTAGCTCCTTGGCCATTTTTATGTGAGCACTTCGGAAGCGTGCTCCAAGTGCACATATGGTGCTTCCATAAGGCCCATTAAACCTTAAACGGGCACGCACGCTGTGAGTTTTAGTATTACCCGCTGAAAATGCAGAAGTGCATGGTCAAAGTAGTTCCCACCTTCAATATATGCAGATTGGTGGCCTATAGAGAAGTAATCATCTTTTATTTTATGTACATATACGACCGCGTTCTCCTAACATTAATTTATTGGCCTTCAGTTCTAAATAAATGCTCTTTTGCGTACGTCCATAATGTTTAGCTGAGGTAAAAACTTTGTAGAGAGTCATGTGCTGTATGTGGTCACTGGGTATCTCCTTTCTTATAGGTTTTAAGTGCCCTTTTCTCGTAAAATCATTTGTCGTTAAAAAGGGCATATCTGTACGTCTCTGAAACGGCAATGTTCAAAACAGATTGCTCGAAACTCACTCGCGCTTCGCCTGGCAAGATCCAAGTCCGAGACATACAGCTTGACGGGCGCGGAGCCGACAAAAATATCTGTTCATTACCGACCATCCAGGTGATGCCGTTGGGGATCGGGACGAATTCGATGTGGTTAATGATCTGCTTTTTTGCAGTGCTGTGCATGGAAGCGGGCTCTGGTAACACATTTACGGGCGTATTTTCAATGTTCATAGTGCCGGCGAATTAAAGAAAATGGCCGCCAAGCATATCTAGAGCAACGACACCTGTGTAAATCCACCTAAATGAAGCAGCTTGTCTCATTGAGCCCGAGAATGAGTTTCTGAATCAACTCCATTCAGGGAGCCCAAGAGCTTTCGCAAAAAGACTTAAACATGGAACAGACGGTTAACTCCCTCAAGAGGAGTTCTGTCTATACACCCCTTGTTATACTGTTAATCGTACACCGCAGCCCCATGCGCGCTGCTGGACTGATTCTGCAAAGCGGGGTAGTTTCCACTCGCCCACTTGGTAACAATGAACTACCACCGTTACTAATGCTTTGTTGAATTGACGTAGGAACTGTACACAGGAGCTGTATGAAGATGCAGTAGCAGCAGGCGTGATATATACGCAGAGTATGTGCCCTGAAATGCTCCACTGCATCAGTAATCTAATTATCACGCAAGATGCTCTTTTCATGTACGTTGCTATCTCCACTAATACTTAACAGTCCACAAAAAAACCGCGTTTACGATGCTTATTTCTGTATCTTCACATTTGCCATGACTTCTGGTTATTGCCAATTTTTATATCCGCTCTGTTGTAATTTTAGTGTCACACAATGTGGAGGTTTCCGCCAGTCATTTTCTGCTTAATTTGAAGTCAGGGAGCATAAAATCACCATACAAGGGTAGAATGGTGGCTCCATAAGAGCAGGAGCCTGTCTCAAGCAGACATGCAGCCCAACCAGAGTTGATCGTCGAGGTTAGCCAAATGAGCTTAGCGGAGGCACAGGTAGGATAGCAAGAGGTGGAGGGACGAACTCAAGGGCACAATTTAGGCGCAATACACCACGACTCCCTACCGGGCAAGACGGACACTGCGCATCTTCTTCCACACAGGTCGCTTGCGTCGTTTTCGATTTCGCATTTAGCAGCTTTTATTCGAACGAAAAGCGACCAAATTTTGTGCCGCCTTTGCGACATTCAGTCATTTATTGAAATCTCAACTGAAAGATAATTATTAACAGCAATTATTAACAGTCATCAGAATAGCTTGTCATGTGATGTCAATTTGACCTCTACGTCATCTGGTGGCTCGTAAAGTGAAGTCAGCTGGGTATTTACAGCAGAAAAAAAAATCACTCCGTGCTTGTGACGGCGGGTTATGTGATCGCGGGGACCTTTGGCGCATCCTGCATGTAATTCCGCGTCACTAGATTCATGGCCTATGACCTTGCATGGCTGCTTTCCTTCGTCCAGTGAGCCTTTGAAATACTATCTTGTCCAGTGCTGCAGTCGGAGCTTCACACGCGAGGAACGCCATGTACGCCAGAAGGCAACTCCAGATGAACACGCCGAAAAATAGGGTAATCTGAAATAAACACAGAGAAAAAGTGTTCTCCTATGCTTAGATAGAAGAAAAACATGTATCATGGATGTAATTCTTACTAAGTAAATCAGAAGTTACATGAAAGCAGCAACCATCAAGATAAATTCACGACAATATGTTACCGGCATGCAAATGTGAGTGGCGCGTATGCAGGAGCAGCAAGAAAGGAACTTGTATGACAAAGTACATGGGTGTGAAAAATGTGCACAAGAGAAACATTTGGAGAATATGCTCAACCTTGTTTTATTGCTTTGATGCTGCAAAGAAGCCGTTGCTCCCACGTTTCGTTCTAAACTGTTTCAGGCATCTGACATACCGATCTCAAACCACTTGAGAAGATCGACTGCAAGAGGCCCACTTGAAAGACGGAAATGGACGGACAGGTCATCAGCTCGAGTCTCTAAATCACATCAAGCAAAAGTTATAAAAACGACCGACGTGGCGCTTTCTAGAGCCATTTTTACATATGTACTGCTCGCCATGGCAATCTTGCGTCGCTGCCCCGCCACGGTGGTCTAGTGGCTACGGTACTCGGCTGCTGATCCGAGGGTCGCGGGATCGAATCCCGGCCGCGGCGGCTGCATTTCGATGGAGGCGAAATGTTGAGGCCCGTGTGCTGTGCGATGTCAGTGCACGTTAAAGAACCTCAGGTGGTCGAAATTTCCGGATCACTCCCCTACGGCGTCTCTCATTATCAGAGCTGGTTTTGGGACGTTAAACCCCACAAAACAACAATCTTGCGTCATTCAAATAATACGATCAATTATTAATGAGTTCAAATATGAAGGTCATGAAGGAGTTGCGGCTGCTACACCCGCGGCTTTGTTGGGTACCACAAGCAGTGTCACTCTTCCACTCATTAACAGATTCGGTTTGGACGGGAAGATATCGCGCTACATTCACAAAGAGAAATATACACAGGGCAGTTAACTTCTTGGTAAAGCCTTTATGTTGCCCGATTCGTACGCCCCGAGGATTTTCTAGTAAGGATGGGTGAAAGCCCATTTCTCCCTGCATCCTAATGTTTAGAACAGCACGGAGTTTGCTGTGCAAATGGCCTATAGCTACCTTGCGTCGGTATACAGAGTAGTTATATCTTGTTGGCTGGGGTGAAAGCCATTGATGTATAGGTCAATCCACAAGCTGCGTGCGGCGCTGTGCACGCCACATGTCCCTTATTTCATAATATCAACTTGTAAATACGACACAAGAAAGCGCGGTTGTTAGTACGGCCCTTCAAAAAATGCGATTTGTCCCCGATTATCACGTTGCGCGTCTGTTTTAACCCCCGAATTTCTAGAAATATATGAACTGAAAAAAAAAAACCCTGGATATACAGCACTGACTACTAGGATGTGACAATATTTGGCTGTTATATTTGAGGAAGTGTGCGCCGCTACAGCGTGCCCAGGTACTGGGTTTTGCAATAGGCGCAGGGGAGTTCTGAGCAGCTTTCTGTCTGACAATATTACATTGTTTTGTTCGTGTGCTCTAATAATATGGAAAACAAAATATGCTGCATAAAGTACTACCGAAGGAGAATTCTGTATCCTACAGACGCATTCTTCCTGGCGTAAGTTGACTCCTATAAAGTATAAGGCACTACAATGGCCTTCCTTATGTGTACTTGCACTCGCTTGCGGAGCGTCTCATAACATGCTGCTGTGGTCTCAGGTCGCGTATAGTTATCGCAACATACAAGCGGGGGATATTGTGAGCGGTGGTGGTGAATGTTTTACTGTTGCAAAACTCTCTGATCGAGTGGGAATGAAATACCTAGGCAATTAATGAAGAGAACACCTTTAACTGTCTGTATTACTGCTGTCTTCGTTACTAGCCTGCGTATTTTGCCTTCACGCTCGATCCGAGTAGCTTTAAAGCAAGAGGAGCAATATATGTTAAAGTGCGGGTAAAAACTGAAGTCTTCCGTTTTTCTGGTATTCACGTCTTCGAGTCTGTAGCTTGGGGTTCGGAGATCGGCGACGTCACTTATACGGGTGACACTACCCCGCAGGTGCAGCTTCTCTAGGAAAGCACACACACATCATGCCCTGACGTGAAAATGTTGGTATGTCAAAACGTCTGATATGCAGCCGCATACGATCTTTAATGGACCGCTGTCAACTGTTTAACATAGCGTGCGCCACAAGCTCGTTACCAGAAATTTCCTGCAATAGCACAACTCTACTGAGATAGCACAAGTGTAATTGCAGCAAAGTAATTTCCGTTTCTCAGTGCACAACATATGTGCGCAGTGCCCTCGGCGTTTCATGAGCTCGTGCACTTTAGGGCAGACTGACGGAAGGAGGAAAATAATTGTCATTAAATACCTCATCTGGATGCTTCCAAATGTGTTCAGGAAAGGTCGTTCGAACTTATAATATTCAATTAGTGTTGACTTATTTATTGCCGAAGCTAACAGGGAAGCAATGAGGAAAGAGTCCATAACGCCGGCCCCTCTCTCCAGGCTATAAGCGACGTTTTTGCTTCAAATCTGAAATAACGGCGAATAATGTTTGAACATTATTGGACTGTGTAATTCATAGAAGTCTTGCTGCAACAACTGCCCTTAGAAGGGAAAGAAATTGGCCGGTGACCCTGACTGTAGACTTGGTTTTCTGTTAATGCCACTGGCAAGACAGTGGTGGTGTGGACTTTACGTCACCGTAGAATAAGGATGGAATAGAGCATATTCTGAAGGCATTCTGAAATTATGACTGGAAACTTGCCGCTGTCACTAATGCGAAAAGTGTTGAATCACTCCATTCTCCCAGTACTAACGTACGGTGCAGAGACGTAGAGAACAACGAAAGAAGTAGAGATAAAACTAAGGAGCATGCAACGTGCAATGGAAAGAAAAATGATAGACGTAACGCTTAAGAGATAAAAAATGAGCACTATGGAACAGGAAACAGACAGGAGTAGCTGATATAATTATATAAATTAAAAGAAAGAAGTGGACCTGGGCAGGACATGTCATGAGGAGGAAAGATAACAGATGGACAGTAAGAGCGACGGAATGGATACCAAGAGAGGGAGAACGCAGCAGAGGCAGGCAAAAGATTAGAGGGAGCGATGAAATTGAAGTTTGCGGGCATAGAGTGGAACCAACTCACTCACCGTAGCGTGGATTAGAAATCGTTAGGAGAGGCCTTCGTCGTGCAGTGATCCTAAAATAGGCTGATGGTGATGACGATGATTTCTTTTGAATTTGGAAACATTTCTCTATTGGAATTCCGTGAAGACGAGGAGTCGGCCGATGAGATGAAGTTGCTGCTCAAGAAATAACTCGCTCGACGCTTCGTGCGATTAAAAGTAAGTCTAAAGTGTAGTACTAACACAAACCATGTGCCACTTCGCGACTTGCAAGATCTACCAGCTTCACGAACTCATTAACACGCACGGGGGACTTACCACAGTGAAGTGAGACGAGACGATACGCTCCCTCGATGCGCTTAGCAGCAGCATGGTGAATGGATAATGTATGAGGTACACGCCAAATAAGAGCCGGCTCAGCGGAGCAAAGAAGCTCGATGATAGAAACCTGTTGACTATTCCTGCAAAAACAACATTTAGAAAGCAACGAAACAGCCTGTTACCCCGTTTTAGCAATGAAAGTACGCACGACGGGACCTTAACACTGTAATTCTGTCTTAGGGTGCACACGTTACAATGTTTCGCTACATGTTTTCGAGCCAAAAGGCAAGGTGAAGCACGTAGTGTTGTGCATGAGTTGCCACTTGTAACCATGAACGGAATGGATCGGATGGCTGATGTCGCACCGTGCATTCCTCCGAACTATTTTCAGAATGCAGTACAGTTCTTTCAACGAAAGCGGTTGCTTTAAGTTGCGTTTCAATGGGGTTTTCATCGTCGAGTTTGTCCCAGTCTGACGGGGTCAGTCAAATTAAAAAAAAACACGGTATACCATCGCTATTTTAACTCGTAGTTGCATACAAAGCTGTTCTGCAGCCTCAAATTTTGGTGCAAGTCTCATGTTCAGCTTAAAGTCCCTAGATACTTTAAACGGAAAACATATCTAAGGACTTCAGTTCAGCTTACTCATGACAATGGTCGAAAATATGTTCGTTTACACCAACCTAGCAGCCGTTCGCAACCCGTGATATTTGCTTATGTGTATTCAGTTGAACTATTTTTGCTTTTCTAAACAAATCTTTCAGAGACAGCCTTTTAGTTTCACCCATTGCTAAGCGGTATATACTGCAAGTGGCATAGACGCAGGCCACTCAAGCTCTTATAGCTGCCTGTTGGCTGAGGCATGCATGTGTTCAAGAACTCTAGTATGCTTTTTATTGAAGGTCGCCAAGATATACAACTTAGCAATTCCAATTTGTCGCCTTATCGGAGTAGGCCAGCTTGCTTCACTGTGGAAACCCAGCGCCCCCAGTGCATTTCCAGTACGTTTTCCGTACTGAGAGCACTGGAAACGCGCTGGGAACGTCGATATTTCACTGGGCGGTACACACTGGGACGCTGGCAGCGCTGGTTTGCACTGGTGTGCGCTGTCGTTGTACTGGGACAAGCTGGCATAGCTGGAATGTCACTGGTACCAGTGAGAGGCTCGCTGGAAAGCGCTGTACACTGGGAGGCTGCGCGCAGGCACAAGTGGGGAGCACACTGGAAGCAGCCCAAGAGACGCTGGCACTGATTTCACATGCGCACGCTCTGCACTGGGGCCAGTGTTATTTGATTTTTACTAGGTGTGAGGGCTCTGCGAATATTTACGGTTTGGCCGCACTTCATCACTGCGAGCAACGGTGTGCAGCAATTCGCGGCGTACGGCGTCCGCGCGAACTAAGCGCTAGCAGCTGTGAATGTTTACATTTGTGCATTTTTTTTCCCCGCACTTTGCTTAGACACGCATTGTCACGTCTGTGAACCACTCCGGTAATAGTTCTGCTGTAGTGTTCACATGTGTGGAGGTGTCGGTGCAAATAACAGCAAAATTTTACATCGCCGCGCAATTTAATGACGCTCTCAAAGCGTCGATCCCAACTCACGCAGAAAAAAAAAACACCGATCGGTATCACCACGCTGCAAATGCACCTCTGGCAATTTGCTACACCTTGAATTACTTTAGATGCGCCAAAAAGTATTCATATGAGACAGCTTCTTGAGCTAATATACAATAATTTTAGCTTTCTCAAGCCGCCGAGCCCCGATCGGTCTGTCCCAGTATGCTCCCAGTGAAGCTTGGGCATAGCGTACCGGCCGAGTCCGTCTACACGCGAACGGCACTCCAAGCCTTAAGAATACGCCACCACGACGAATCAGAATTACTGCTCAGTACAGCCTTGGCATCGGTTAACCTGAACAGATGATTTTCATTTCTTCGCGGTGCTTGAACATAAAGCGGTGAGCATCGAAGCGACGCGCTTTGAGCAAGTACATATATGTCACGGAAAGTTGCTGCCGCACTCTTCTCTGACTCAAATGCAATCACACATATCTGTCGATCAGTACGGCTTATTGAACAAAAAATGATGAGAGGTTTCCCACTGCACTGCGCTTCCTTTTTGCGAAGCGATTAACAGAATTGTGAGCGTCGATGAATCTGTGTATGTCAGACACTGGTACTGCCGCTGTCCTAAAATGTCACCGTTTGAGCGAGAAAACTGCTAAGTGCCACTTGAAGTACACGTTCAATCATCGAGCGGCATTATAGTCTACGCAAAACGCATCTACATACATGTCGACTATTCGTAAGAGCAAGAAAAGGCCACCGAGCTCGGCCGTAACAGCCGATGGTCCCTGCCCGTCGGTTCACTTATATTTTTGGAGCATTAGATATGAATTGTATAATATACTGACTGGTGTCGCCATTATTCGAATGTCATGCGTGATCGGCGGCATGTTTCATTTGTCTGACTAACGCGTGAGCTTGAACTGCGCATAAAAAGCGGGTTCGTCTTGTGTGTACCACTGCAAACGACAAGTCTGACGGCAGGTCACACCGCTGACTAACCGGTTTACGGGTTCCTCGGCGTGTTCTGTTGTGGCGCAGTGGTAGTGCGCTGGTTTGGCGATGCAAAGGTTCCACGTTCGAATCCTGGTCCCGGAAGCTTTTTTTCCTTTTCAGTGCTCTCTTTTTACTGTTATAATGCGTCCTCTCGCTTTTTCTATATTTATATATTATTTAGCATGCATGGCAGCGAAGCACCGCGTTTTTTTGCTCTAAAGCGGTTTTGCGTGCCAGTAACCCGCGCCTCCCAGTATCCCGTGGCACGCCAGCGTGCACTGGGCCCATAATCCGGCATGGCGCTGGACGCTGGCTCCCAGTGGCGCTGGGTTTTCCAATAGGGATAGGTCGTGTAGTACTTAAGAGTCTCTTCCCTATATACAGCTGTGACAGATTTCTTTCTTCTAGTTCGGCCATGACGAGTGCATGGAAATTCCCGGCGAACTGCAGAGCCATCGGAGTGTTTTTTTCGGGACGATTGTGCAGCTGCTGCTTTCGACGTTATTTTCGTCCGACAACATCAGGGACCCTTTCGCTTTTTTCTTTCTTTTTTCTTTTGCTCACCTATGTTTACGCTAGGAATTATTCCTCTGATAATTTCAAGATACCTTTATAAACGGCACATCGGCACGATTGGCACCAAGGCCACTGAAATATTAAAAATTTGCGCTTGTTGCGCAATTGTTATCTGACTGCAGGAGACAGGGCCCGACGCACATTCGGAGTCACAGAGTAAGGCGTCTCCCGTTGTTCGTACTCTCACACCGACACTTCCAAGGGCCAGTGCTAAGATCGAAAAACATAGTTTTTCGCTCTTCGTAATCACCCAGCCGGAAACATTCATTTCAAAATTTTTGAATGATAACATAAAAACAAATATTACTCTTCATCGCGAAGCAACGTTACCAGTTTTAGGTTTTATAGAATTGGAAGTAATAATTTTTTTTGCTTTTAAGCCAGCCAAATGAACCTGAGTGGGTATCTTTTGCCTTTTATTGCACTTGGTACCTGGTACACACCGCGAAGGATGGCGTTAGCGGTCGTTTTAGGGGCGAAGCTCCTTAGGGTGTGGGTCGTTCCCTCCTCTGTAGTAGTAGTAGTATGTATGTAGCCACCTCGCGCCGCCGGGAGGCTCGCGCTCGCCCTCGGCAAGTGCCTCCCGGGCGCGAGCTCTCTCACTCTTCCATCTGCTGTCTTGTGAGAGAGAGAGAGAGAGACAGAGACAGAGAGAGCGAAAGGCGCGCGTTGACTATGGAAACGCTCTTTCTTCGATGAACGCTCTACCAGCTCGTAAAGATGGAGAACGCGCCCTCACCCGCGAGAGACAACGTAGGCTCAGGCAGCGTCTTCTAGCGAGTTTCTTCATGGAAAAATACCGACTGCTCGCGCTGGAGAACCGTTCACGGGCCACCAATATATATATATATATATATATATATAAACACTGGATCTTGAGTTGCAATGAAGTGCCGGTGGGAGATTTCACTTGTGAGTAGTTGAACCATAAGGATTCGTAGCGTGCGCATTAAATAAATAAATCCGGAACCGATCTACGATGAAACTCTGGAGCTTCACCCACTCATCATCATTCACTCCGTGAATATGCTGTGGATTTTTTTTTCTAGACCTTCAGGGCCAAGATAATGATATCCTTCCTTTTTTATTGGGTACAATCATCTCGTTTTCGCCAGTGTAATAAACGATCTTCTCATTCTTACAGCAACGAAAAAGACATGCCGAGTGATAAATGGAGAAACGCAGAAACACAAACGCCTCGGATATAGCACTGATCTTCAGAACATCTATTGTCACAGTATTCTTCCTGGTTTCATATTTCCCATGTTTTGTCTTGTTCGGCATTTAGTCTTTAAGAGACGTGTAGAATTTCTGGGTTGCGCCCACGTAAATTGTCGATATTATTTCAACAGTATGAGGCCAGCTTTACCGTACTGTCTTAAAGATAAGCTAAGCTGAGCTTAGCTCAGCTTTGATTCAAGCTGCAAAGAACTTATGAACTCGTTCTGAGTACTGTTTGCAATAACTAATGGATGTTTCGCAGGAGACGCTCTCGCCCGTACTTTATATCCTCATTACTATCAAATAATATCGTCTTTCTTCTTTTTCTTTGATACGCGCCTCGAGGTCACATTAGAAGCGGTTTTCTGGGGCCTCGGAAGGTTGCAGATTCAATACGAGGAGGTGGACAGCGGATGCATCGAAAGCAGCCGAGAAAACGATAAAAGCCAGGAGATTTCCAAGACTTTCTCATCCGAAAAATCCATCAAACCAACAAAACAAGACAGTCCTTCAAAATGGAGACAAAGACATATTTTTTGTATCCATGGCTGGGAGACAAATACAAAGTGAATTTGATAGTACCAAAAGCTCTCACCCCCTCGCCCTGTTGCGCAAGCTAGTGTGAGCCAGACGAGAAACAGTGACCACATCACTCGCTCAGAAAAGGCTGCCAGCAGTTTGACGCCTTTAGAAGTAGGGTCACGATGTCTGTACCAGGGCATCTTCATGAAGATGACGCAGAGAGCGCAGCTGATGGATATGCACCAGCAGAACACCTGCAAGGTCTATGCCAAGAGGGTAACGCATTAACGAACATATAAAGCATTTACTGAAATGAAATTGTGCTATGGGTATGAGTAAATAATAAAGTGATCATTACAATGCTCGGACATGACTCAACTGCTGTAACTATTGGTTCATTCAGTCCGTTGTGCATCTGTGTGCACCGATGCCTAAAGGCTGTAGGCACAGTGGCTCTCGGCCATGGATGTGTCAGCATCCACTTGTAGACCGGTAGAAGTGATAGGGTACTTCATGCACTGTGTAATGGGAAGGGGGGGGGGGGGGGGCGCAGGTCTTACAAGCTAACACAACGTACACCGGCAAATAGTCACTGAGACCAGCCGTGGTAGCGTTGTGCGCATTCCACACCAATGAGCACATTAATGCACAAGAAAACTACAGATTGTGCAACAGTTTCGCTCGACACTGCCACACCTGCAGTTGTGCAGTGCTGTGGCCTGTGGAATGTGGCCCCTTCCTACATATAGAGCACTTCACCGCATGGTAATAACTTACTGCAGGAAAACTGGTTTCATCACGGCAAAATGGGCTTAGCCGTGACAGAGTTGTGTCATGCGGCGAAGCGAACTTTGCTGGTTTGAACAACAAGAAAGACGTTTTGTGGTCACGGATGTCGCAAACCCAATTCGAGAACCACTTTATTGCCAGTTCCGCAGCCTATCTTATCCAAATTTAAAATAATTACCAAGACGAAGGAATCAACTGGCTTATGCTCTGCTGATTGTGACTGTCAGCAGAGCCGCGATACCAAAAAATTGGTAACTCGCGTCTCATTCTCTTCGTATATACGAAGACAGACACGTCAGAACACGAATGCATGTCCTAAAAGACGGGTATCTGATGACATAAAAAAGTTCGCATTTTTGTCTTTCGTTTGACAATTAATAATATTAAATTGTATAAGGCGTACACCTGCATTCTTAGGTCAAGAATACGAAGGCATGAGCTATGCATAATTGAATGTAAACTTTTACAAGCGTGTTGAGTAGCCAATATAGATGTCACAAGTAGAATGTCGCAACCAATCGCTAAACATTAATCGTGAAGGAATGAAATGCGAACACGTCAGAAGAGTTCTATTGACACTGCGGAGTGGCTGCGTCCGTGAAGATGCCTTAGCATGTCATGAGGAGCGGGTGAGTTTCTCAGCCGTCTCTTCTCATTATTCGGGCGCATATAAATTCTAAAGTTCAGCTCAAGCGAGCCAAATTTGTGTTGAGGTCAAGTACTAACTTGAACTAAACTATAAGTTAGCTCTTCCTTCGATGTTCGAAGGCCGTGTTCGATGCATTATCGATGACTTACCTTTGAAATTTCGCGGTTCGTAAAGTCGTCCAACAGTATGAATATCATGCAACCGCTGAAGAAGCAGATGGAGTGCTAGAAAGGTTTCACCGATGAACAGATTGCAAAATACGACTTAGAACAGGGAATGTCGCAGCAGGAGGCTCCTGCGACATTCCCTGTTCTAAATCGTATTTTGAGAAAGGTTTCACGTAGTACATGTTTGTATATGCCAGCAGCATGCTGTAAAAGAATTGTTAGCATATATGCAATACACTGTTAAAAATGATCGTAAAAACGATTGGTAAAGCACATCTTATTTATCGGCCTCTCGTTTCATGTGAAGATCTTCATATGTCAACATAATAGAGAAAATGCTCTGACCCGTTATCCCCGGCATGCTTACGTCTCTAACGACGCGACCTGGGCAGAAGATTTTCGTCTGTAATACACCTCACAAGTATTTTGCACCACTGCCAAAGATATGAGGAGTAAGTAAACCAGATGCTTGCGAAGCAAAACATATATGCTTGCAAAGAACGCATGCGTATTGCCGTATAACAGGGTATGCTAAAATATTAGGGTGTAACTGGCCCATTTCAAGTTACTTCGATACGTCATTCTTTAAGCCCACGCAATTGGTTCTTCGTACTACTTCTGAATACTACGTCCTTCACCGTCCGTAACCGTGATTACATGAAGTATGAAGGCCACCAAGCGTACTTCAGTGCCAGCTTCGATCCGAAGACAAGCTTTCTATTTTCCTGCTTCCCTGAGAGAAATTTTTAAAAAAATCTGAAATCGAAAATTGGTTTGCGGTCTGCCGCGCTGCAGACTGCAAACATTAACAATGATTTCCGGGGCTTTACGTCCCAAAACCTGTTATTATGATCATCAGAGACGCCGTAGCCGAGGGCGCAGGAAATTTGGACCACCTGGCATTCTTAACGCCCACCCTCATCGCACTGAGCTGGGCCTCTAGGACTTCGTCTCTATCGAAATGCGGCCCCTGCGTCCGGGATTTGATGACACGACCTTCGCATCAGCAGTCAAGAGTCGCAGCCACTAAGCAACTACGGCGGGTCGGACCAGTCATCAACTTTGTGTTGTCATTAGCACTGAGATTCGTGTTAGCCTCTTCTACCGAGCCTAAAGCTCCAAGAATTTGTGTGCGGTTCTTGTAAACAGTGAAAAGTAGTCCTAGATGCATTAGCGGGCTATGTATGTGGAACAAGTGCAAGGGTCTGTGACAGCTAACGGGCAGCACAGGGCGGGATAGCGAATATAATTTAGACGAGGGAACGGGTGGTGCTGATTGCTTTTTAAGCATTTTGGTGTTATATTCCCCTAGCATTGAAACACTTGGCCTATGATGTGCACAGTGTATAAGTAAGGAGAAGCAAGCATTACGCATGTTCCGCCCATTCATGGATGGCGGACATGTTAAAAGTATTTTTTTTTTTCACCTTTAAGGCAGTTATGCTATTACACTGAAAACGCTTGTGCTCATTCTGCCTTGCACCTGAGCTCTCATTCAATTGGAACACTCTGCCTCTGGGAAAAGCGAAAGTCTTCTGTTCACGACCTGCCCCTGCCAAGCGAATCGGAAGAATTTTCATGCATCTGCGCACAGTTGAAAGGAGTACATTACAACGGAGCACGAGTATGAGTTATGGCAAAATTTATTTATTTTGGTTGCGTGTTCATTTCCAGTTTCACCATGCGCGATACTTAATAGTAGCTATTGCTATAAGCTGCGCAATCTGGTTACACAAACGTTAGTTATGAGTTAGATCTCTCGCACGTATATATCATACCTTACAAGGGACCTTGCATCGCCGCTGTACTAGTTAAATGCTAGGTGTTTCCTTGGTAAAACACTATTTCGTGTTTTGCATTATGAAAAACACATTTCGAGCTAGTTGGTCCATCATTGGTAACGACAGCACGCTCACACAAGACGAAGGAAGACAAGACGACACACATGCGCTGACTAACAACTAAAGTTTTATTGCTCTGACACCTTAATATACATCAAGTATCAAAATAATGTGCAAAGACAAGGCCTGAAGCGCACTCTAGGCAAGATTAGTCAGGCCCAATAAAAAACGCAACTCCTTATCCAGCAGGGCTGTGGAAGAAGCGCTGACAATTGTCGTTTCTTGAAACGACAATTAATGTGTTCGGGTCCGTAGACTGCAGATATTTTTTCAATCATCATGCGTGTTTCGCAGAACTGGAGCGAACATTCTTTGGTTAATGCATTTAACTGCTGAATCCCTTGTCTCTCCGTGATCGTCTATGTCTGCTCGCGTCCGGCTGCCGTTTACAAATAGTAGCTTTGAAGCACACGCATACAGACAGAGACCAGAAAATTTGACAGGACAGTGCTAACCTGGAAGACCTGTCCACTCCTTTTGTCTTTGTGCTCGTGTCTTCAAGGCTATTGGTTCACAATGAATATTTGACAAATAATCCATCTCACTCTCCCGATAGAAATACTTGAAGAAATTAAATATTTTAATCCTGAGACAGTTCATAGGCTCTAGTCTCGTAGCATGAGTGACTTTATTACAGGATAATCTAAACTGTCAGAATGGCCACTGTGGTGGTATAGTCATAACGCTCGTTAGCTGCAGATCCAAAAGGCGCTTGTTAGCGCCAGGCTGCGGCGGTCTCATACCAATGGAACCGAAATGTTAGAGGTGCGTGTACTCTTCGGTTTCAGGGCGCGTTAAAAGAACCCCAGGCAGTCAATATCTACCGAGTCCTTGACCAAAGCTTGCTTCATAATGATATTGTTGCGTTCACAGAAGAACCGGGAAACTATTTACAGGATATATTGTGATGGCCACGCAGAGAGCCTCACGACAGTCAAAGTGTGCCCGTCGTCGTCCTCTTCCTTACTCTTCCAACTGACACTACCAAGCATAGGCTCCACTGCAGTTACTGGAGTTTGAGCCCTGTCGCGTCATCAAACGTAACCACCGGCGGCAAAAGCGCTGACCCGGAGCGTCTATGGAGCTTCATTAGACGGCGGGTAGTACCGCATGAGCTGAGAGACATGGACGACGTCTCGTGATAGCAGAACCGAAGAGGTTGTCGGATTTTCAGGGGCAATATCGTACGTGACGTCTGTCAGTTGTCGAAGAACACGGTATGGGCCTGTATAAAAAGAAAGCAGCTGCTCAGAAAGTCCTCGGCATCGTGTCGGGTACCAATAAAAAAAGGGTTCCGTTGCAAAATGTTCGTCGCGATGACGCTGCTCATAAATGCGCTTCTGGGTTTCTTGGGAAGCCGTAAGCCTGGTGCGGGCAAGGACATGGGCGTGGTCAACGTGGTCGATTGCGTCGCGGGCGTGAGCAGTGGTCGAGGCTACTCTGCTTCGCCATCACAATATATATCCTGTAAATACTTGCCCAGTTCGTTTGTGAACGCAACATAATGGTGGAAGTGCTGGGTAAAGGTGGGCCACAGAAATGCCTTGCGTAATCAACTGATTCGTGATGCAAGCTTGAGAAGTGGCAAGTACGTGCTGTTAGCTGTGATGCTGAGCACTGTATAGGAAACAGTGACACAATGCGTGAGTATCACATCAGTAGGAGGGGCATCATAATGTTCACCGTCTGGGACAGCTGGTGAACACGACAGTTCCACATATGCCACTGTCTTGTGCAGGAGTTGAACGAACTCGCTGCTCTATAAACACCATGGGGCTTGGTAAGGGGGCTCACAATGCCGCAGCAGTTCAAGACGGAGCACGCCGGCAGAGCAGTCAAAGTAGAATTGGTGGTAAGGAAAATCGAGTCCCAGTATGATGTTGTGGGGGCATTTCGCAAGAACACTGAAAAGGACAACAACATGATGGCCGGCAACGGTTAGTCGAGCTGTGCTCGCACCAATGACAGTGACTGTACATGCTATCCGCAACTTGCACGACGCTGGTCATAGGCTGTGTAAGAATCTTGTTCATGCGACGACGAAACTTGGCACTCACGACAGAAACGTGAACACACGTATCTATCAAAGCTTTCACAGGAATACCATCAACCAGTGCTTCAAGAGTGTTTCCGTATACACGTAAAGGCAACTGAGGATTTTGGGACGTCGTTGACAGTGCAGCTTCACGTCCACAAGCTGCAGTCTAGTTTTCCTGGGACATGCAACCGCTATAAGACGGCGAAGGGGAGCGGCGACGATTAGGTGAACTGAGATGAACGGCTGTCAAGCGCAGAGGGTGGAGTGTGGACGCCTGGGTCCTCAGAGGAGGTGAATAACGGCGAGAAGCTGGACGGGAGGCACCGGAGTAAGTGGGGAACTGGCTATACCAACGTCAAAGGCAACTGGCTACGACAGTAACGAGCAATGTCTCCCGCGCGGCCAGAGTGAAAGCAGATGGGCTTGTCATCTGCTGTACGTCAATCGGATGGGTTCCTACACAGAGGAAGGTACTGACGGCGACGAGTTGTCCCCACAGAAGACAGCGAGGCGTCTGGACCATGTACCGCGCACACCGTAGGAAGCAAACCCCCGTTGGCGAATTCATGGCGAACAACAGCCTGGATTAAAAAGATGGCTGGCGTCGATGCGTCGGAAATCATGGACGACTTGTTAAAAGCAGGGCATGCGGCCTCTAGTTCATGTCGAATTATTCGCGTCACATTTTTAAATGCGGACGGCTGATATGAAGTTGCTTCACAAGAGGACGTTGAAGTAGTGTTCGGCAGGCGCTCGAACTGGTGTACGATGAGCCGGCTCCTGGCTTGTTCTAGGCGCCGACACTTTAATCACGGCGTCAATGGTCGTCACGTTCGTAAACAGCAGCAAGTTAAATGCGTCCTCCGCGATGCCCTTGAAAACATGAGAGACCTTATCAGCCTCACACATATTATGATCGGTATTTGGGCAGAAGGCCAGAACGTCTTCGATGTAGGCCAAATAGGGCTCTGTTGACGTCTGAGTACGTGCCGCCGGTTGTTTCTTCGCAGCAAGCTGCCGAAAAAATGAATTTCCGAAAAGGCCGCGGAGCTGTTCCATAAGCGTGCCCCAGTTTGTGATGTCTTCTTCATGGATTTCGAACCAGCTACGAGGAGTCTTGTCCAGGTAGGAAATGACGTTCGCCAGCATTACAGTGGGATCCCACGTAGTTTCTGCTGATGTTCTCGTACATTCCAAGCCCCTTGTCAACATCAATGTCATTCGTCCCAGGAAAGACACCGGGATCGCGAGGTTGTGAAAGAGCTACATACTGGGTTATTGTGATAGTAGTTGCGATGTAGTTGGCTTAGACGTCTCTTCTCCGGGAGCCATGCATGTTTACTTGTGGTGGCGTCCACTGAGAATCTGCGCCGTCAAATGGTTACACAGCACTCCCACCATGATGTTGCGTTGAAAAAGAACTGGGAAAAATATTTTCAGGATATATAATGGGATGGCCAAGCAGTGAGCCGCACGACAGTCAAAGCGTGCCCGCCGTCATCCTCTTCCTTACTCTCCCAACCGACACCACTATGCATAGGCTGGGCTGCAGTTACTGGAGGTTGAGTGTCCTCTCGCGTCATGCAACAATGTCGTATATAGTAGGCAGTCGCAAGTTTAAAGCGAAAATAAGTGCACTGAATGAAGAAGACGGCAACCTGAGTGTTGCCGTCGTTGCTCGAGGCGAAGGAAATGGGAGGGGATCTTTGGGTGCACTGCTGAAGGCTATAGGACAACTGGTACTACGGAGAAGACGGGCGAAATGCCCCATCAATTTTCCACGTGACGCCGGTCCACAGCGGCGGTTTTAAAGGGCGCTTTGCTGTTGGGGGAAAGGGGTATGCTACAAATAACGTGCGTCGTAAACCATTCCCCCGTGCATATACTCAGGAGGTGAAGGGAATAGAAGGCCAAGGAACAAAGCAGTTCGTAGCGCACACGTGCTAGTCTGACATGGCCGCTAAGCAGGGTCGCTTTTGTGCCATGCATGCCAGTCTTAAGTAGTATCTCCTAATGTACATCTACACATCCTACGAATTAGGCAGTGGTGCTTTGGTACAATAGTGCCCCCTGAACATTAACTTGGCAGCGTCTACTCTGCAGCGGCTGACCAACTATGTATACAAGGATGTCAACCGGGGACACGTGCGTGTGAAGATCGAAGGCGTTCTAGGCATGAATGATACAAGGGCGCTATCGTTGTGCCGTGTTGAGTGCCGGTAAACGAACCGAAACATGTCATGATTAAGAGAACCTGAACAGGAGGACAGCGACTAAAGAACAGGATGTAAAGAATCGAATTTTTAGAAGAGGAAAAAGAAGATGGGATGCTGGGAAAAAGGGGGGAAAACACCAGGCCTGCGGGGAATCGCAGGATAGTGACAGCATGGGCTGGAGGAGCGACCTCCTTAGTGGCCATCGGAAACGCTTGGGGATCTGGCCAAGTGATCGTGCCATCAGGTATATCGAAGAGCCAAGTCAGGTTGCTGTCGCGGCTGCGCACATCGATTGTCGCATGGCATGATATGACAAAACTGCTTCACGAGGCAGAGCTTTGTAATAATGATGACGGAAAAGTTGAAGAGGATCGTTTCATAATGATGATGTTGATGATGCCTCTGTAATGGGTGCAGAGCTACAAAGCATGCACCCCTGTGTTCTTTCAAATGATTCCTCGCACTCGTTATGCAGTGCACTTCCCGCGATGCGTAGTGGCGTGTTACTGTTTTGCCACGTAACAATGCATTTGTTAATGCGATTCCTCGGCAGGCTTTATACCTGTTTAGGTCTTTTAGCGATGATTTTTCAACCACAGGCGTAGCCTAGCGGTAGAATGCTCCACTGCAACACAGAGGGACGTGGGTTCGAATCCTCCTCCGTCCTGGTTACTTATTTCTGAAGTTTGCGCGATAGTGATTACGGACACCGGCGGCGGCGGCGGCAGAAACGGCGCCAAAAACGACCTTTCTTGTGATATCATAACAGCTGACGCTGTAAAACATGCCTTACAAAACAAGAACAATCTGAAAAGGTGCGTTACGCTCGAGCAGCTTGAGGAAAGCGGTGCGCAGGTAGTGCCTGGCTGGACTTAGTGTCGGATTGTGGTCGCGCCACCTACGCTTTGGCGACGCAAGCGACGCCCGTATATGAAACGACGTGGGTGTTCCGAGCTGTAGCAGGCGACCTCGCGACGTACGTACGACCGAGATTCCTTGTGGATGCCGCGAACACGCGAAACAGCTATCGAACGTTCCCCGGCGCTCCTACTTCCGTCTGAATACATTTTTTTTTCGCTGTCTTCCATTTTCCGTTTTGGTTTGATGATGTTTCTACGCCATCTGTTGCCCTGGTCTACCTCTTGACCATAATCACCCCGGAAAAGTTGCGAGGCAGTTGGCGAGGCCGCCAGCACATGTCATATAAGGGTCAAATTAAACTCATGTGCCGAGCGTGATCCGGGGCTCGGCAATGTACACGCAATTATTTCTAGGTAAACAGGTAGCTGGTGCACCACAGCGCTTGCAATAGCGCAATGAACAATTCTTCGTGCTATTTCAGTGACAGACCGAACATTCTGTTCACTGCAGAACGAAAGAACTGACAATTATAGGTTTTATCACCGCTCGACTTCTGAGAAAGATACTAAAAACACAAACCAAGGCGGTTACATGGTACAACAGCAGCGCAATGGGAAAATGAGGACGCTACTAAGAGGAGAGCGATTATTTAGTAACTAAAGTTGTGATGCACGGCTGCTCCCGCCACCTTTAGACACAGGCATCCGTTTACACTGTAGCATGAAGCCACAGTTCAAACCTCGCTGAACTGCCTCTCGTCTTCGTCTCTTATGATGATGTCTTGAATCCGATCGCAATTCCCACACCCATCGATCAATACCCAGCAGAAACATGTCGCTGCCGTTTATTTGCTAGTAGTGCCCATAAAAAACGTCTCGCAATATGCTTCATGCAGTTCGTGCATTGCTTGAAGTATGACTGAAGTGTGAAAGACAAAACGTAACAACTTATCAAGGCTGTCTAAGAGGAACGAACGCCGCAGATGGATGAAATCTCGTGCACTGTGTCGCCTAATCGCATTTACGCGGGCGGAATACCAGCGCACGGGGACTGGGCCGGAGTGAGAGCCCAAGAGATTCATCGCACTTGCATGCGGGGTCATCAGATGGAGCTTCAATAACAAAATGCTGCAGTATGGTGGTGAAGTAGATGAACAGCACCGTATTGGCAACAGCCTCTCCTGGACACGATCTCTTTCCTGCAAATAAACGTAAATCATCTCAAATTATTAGGGAATAGGAGCCCGCTATTTACGCGTCAACACTCGTTGTGACGCCATTCAAAGCTCCGTGGTATGCAACAAAAAAAAATCTTCCTGAAATTATTACATGAGCGGATTCATTACAACATCTGGCATTTGTTACGTGCAGAGCTGCACGACGCGTTATGTTCTTATTGATAGTAAGCAAAGGGATAGTGGTTTAGCGACTACTATGTTATTTCGTTGACGAAATTTGAGTGCAGCATTTAGGTGCTTCGATATTTAGGCGCATGAGGCAGATAATTTGATAACGACGTGCATGGACGTGACGGCGGCGAAAACGCCAATGTCGTCTCGGCTGCGGAGCGCAACGTACCGGCTTTGTCAGCATTCAATCGCAGTGCTTACATTGCCAGGGTAAGTCAGGGTTTCATGTAACGTAGAGCCAATTCAAAATTTGACAAGCACTTATGGAAGACGAATTATGATGGTGGAAAACTTATCGAATCAGAACGCACAGTTGAGAAACAATATCAGTGAAGTCACGTCAATTCTATGGGCGATACTTACCGAAATAACTTGTCACAGACACAAACGAAATTGAGAATGAAGGCATATTTAAAGATTGCTGTCCTTTGACAAAAATATTTCGCTGGACTTCACCAATATATGCACTTTCAGAAATGTCATTTACATATTTCTGCAAAATTTATGGAATCTTTACCGTATGAGAACGGAATGAGCCGCTCCGGCTTCTTCGCGGTAGCAACCCCGTCTACGAGAAAGCGCTCAGGCCTGAACACTTCAGGATCACCCCAAAATGTTGCGTCGTAGAAGATTGACCATAAGGAACTGATGACGATGCTGCCGCGAGGAATGACGTAGCCGCCGATCTTGATGTCCTCACTGGCACTGTGCACAAGAACGTATAAAAGACGGGGTAGTGATGCCTCACCTCCTACATTCAGTTAGCTGGTTGCAAATATTGATTAGAGAAACATTGCATCAAACTCTACGTAAACTGAGGCAAGCTTATGTAGAGATATATAGCAAAGTTCTTTTTTCACTGAATTTTCATTTTATACGAATATTTTAGTGCCTTAACGCGGAGCCTTGTTATTTTTCTTTTTTCAACTCAGGGTGTGACGTAAAGTTTACTTGAACGAAGGTAGCTTTTATTTGTATGTACCGCTTACTTTCTTGCGAATAAAAGCTATATATACGGTCATGTTTCCGCTTATATAGCTATTTGGCTCGCGAAGTACGGTGATATTTACGATGAATAAAAATAAATGAATAAAGAATTATTTTTATTTTCTAGTGTCGTTCGCGATTGCATTCCTATACCTATGTTTGATTTCAGTCTATCGCACGGATATATTTCATTGCCTGTTTGTGAGCTATTCTGCGAAAACGATACAGCAGAAAAACATTTATTAAAGGCCGTTGGTCTTCGGCAGCAAATATGCTACATCATGCCTTAAGTAGACCGAGCAGAATACGCAGAATACACTGGCCATACCGATGTCATTCAACATTCATTTGGCTATGCCTTGAGTTGACAAATAAGTTAGCGACAGACGGCAGCCTACGTACGTATGACGTAAATAACTGGATCTTTCATTATATTGAATTGAATTTATTTTCAACTGGGCTGCAAATAAATTCAGTGGTGCTAAGAAACGCCTAGTGACGCACCCCAGATATAAGGTCAGGAGGCTCGCGTTGAACTAATGCTGGCTCGTATGCCTGGCCAACCCTCAATGCTCTAACGCCATCATAATCATCATTCCCACCACCCCTCAGTAGCTTGTTATAAAACAGCTACTTAGTTATACAGGAGAAATGTAGAGTTTTATTCGTAGCAACTGCGAACGCTGTGGGAATTCTTCATGTTTAGGTTTGTCTCTGAACGTTTTACCTATTGGCTGCTTTTTGGGTTGATTTTGCATCGACATTATCTTCAGTAATGCTTGCTACGCTGCATGTGCAACGGTAATATTGCAGTTCTTTGCAGTCGCTGGTGAGGGTCCTGGCGCATTGCTTAGCAATGACAGCCTGTCCTGTATAGCAGAACACCTGCATAAGTGATTGTCAAATAGCTATCTATTGGAAAAATTATTTACCGATTTTGAACAATAGTCGTGTACAATGAAAACGGCATTTCTGCTGGTTAGTGGTGCTCTATTTGTTCACGATGTCTGCATATCCTCAAACTGTCGCTCTGACGTAAAGAACACCGAGCACATGGGAAGCTTAATAAAAGCCAAGAATGTAGAGCAAAGCCTTGTAGAACTGTTTCTGGAAATAACTACCCGCTATTACGCGGATGTAAAATATTGTGCGAAACTCACCAGCGCATAAGACTTAGTGGGTTGACCGGCTTGCAGCGCATTGTCTCCCACATGAATGCCAACGTGTACGGCATACTCGTGCGGTCGCTCCAAGTGACTCGCGAAGTGCCACCGTTAGCGTCGAGCACGGCGTCGATTTCGTCCCGCACCCGGCTCTGCATGGTCGGGTTAGTAGCGCACATCAGCAGCAGCCACTCGAGGGCTGTGCGCGTCGTTCCGCTGCCACCGACGAAGAGCGTCGCCACGTCACCGATGAGAAACCTCCCTGCATGATTACCGAAGCATCACCGCTGACACCTCGTTCACGGCGAAGTACTTCGCAGCCGGAAAGAAATGATTAGCCACACAACATGGAGGACACCAAAATAGGCGAGGACGCCACAAGGGTTATGCATTATTTGCACTAAGCGTACGTAGCGCTGTGGTATGGGGCTTTTTCCACTGCAATTGGACATGTTCACGGAGGTCTTCAAATATTTTCGAATATATTTCTCGTTTAATAACACGCGTATTCACGGCAGTCCCCTATTCCGTGCGAAATGGTGCAATCATTTTGCGGCATAGCAAACATAATGTCTGATCCTTTTTTTTTTCTTTCGAAGTCTCCAGAAAAAAGTCACTGCTCTCGCGATATGTTTACTGGGCGTGGCAACAACTCAACGTGCACACACACACACACACACACACACACACACACACACACACACACGCACACACACACACACACACACACACACACACATTGTCTCATTATTTGCCCTCTAACCTTGCGCTCCCCCTTATCTCTTCCGCGGTGCACAGTAGCAAACTGCATTTCTCTTCCGGCTAACATTCCTGCCTATTCGCATTTCATTCTCTCTCTCTCTCTCTCCGTTACTGGCCATGGCAGCACTTCAGTCGATATAAACATGGGGACATCTAATGTTGTCGTTTACGCTAAGGATTGTTTCTCGCCAAGCCGGGCCGCTTACGATCCCGTGCTTATTTTCTCCGCCCTGCGTATCTAGGTATTTGTACGAAGTATTTCTTGAAGTATTACCACTTATGTACAGTAATGTCCTACGGCCGTTTCATTGTTTTTTTTTTTCTGGGTTCGGGGGAAGGCATCAGGGAAGCCTCGTTGTTTTTTTTAGTGGCACTGTGTTTCAGTGAAACTATCCTGCCAAGTTCTCTCAACTATAAAATCACATTCGACCACTGCATGCTCTCTTCCGCGTTATGTGTCAGACTCCATTTCTTACGGGAAACAGCACATCACTGACACGAGTCGTTGCGTGAAGGGTATACGGAGGCATTCTAGTACGTAAGAAATGCGCAACATGGATGGTTAACAACTAATGGTAAACACTGTGACTTGGTGGTGCTCTTCCAGGAATGTATTAATATGAAAAAGATGCATGGCACGCTAACTAGAGGGAGCTTCTCGATCAATGGCAGACACCAATGAATGTATAGAGATGCAAATGCATTTGGCACGCATCAAACAATTACAACTCACAACGGCACAACTATCAATGCCGACTGGTCCGGTAATATATAGCGCTGCCGCAGTAGTTCAAAGCGCCCCCTTTGGGCACCACACGCGCTTGTCATGTTCACTGAGAATTCACCGAGTAGTTTCGGCATAGTCGCTCTGGTCCAGCCCAACAATGAAAAGGAAGAAAGCGATGTAACAGCCTAAAGAAGGTGCAGAATGCTCTTTCTCGCCGTTTGGGGGCCTCCACAGTTTGTTACCTTCGCTTTTTTTGCGCTTTATCACTTCAAGAACACTTCCCATAGGTCTTCGCGAAATTTGAAGCGTCTGTAGTTTTTGAAACTCACGTGTGAACACATCCTTCTCGTCACGTTCTCTGAGCTCGTTGAGGTGGCCGTCAGTAAAATCACGCACTAGGCCGTCCTCGTACGTCGCCTCGTGGTCATCGACTATAGACCTGTGACAGTTTGAAGAAATTGAAATGTAACCGATCATTTTGACCACGGAGATCTATAGTAGAGCTTCGCCCGCGTACAGCATTGTTCGAAGCATAACAAAGGAACTGTCCCACAGAAGGTAAGAGCGGGGTAGTGATGGAAGTAAGGATAGAAGATGGATGGCTGGATGAGTAGAGGGATGAATGGATGGATGGGTGGGTCGAAGGAAGGAAGGAAGGTGGATGGATGGATGAATGGATGGATGGATGGGTGGGTCGAAGGAAGGAAGGAAGTAAGGAACGAAAGAACGAACGAACGAATGAACAAAATGAAAAGAGGAAGAAATGGATGAAGAAGTCTGGGGTTGCACACAAGGCGGTGGAGAGGAAGACTGGTGGCACAGGTGGCAGGATGGTATTACACGGGAGCGAAGCCAACGCGCAACCACGCTGAGCGGGCGTTGCAGACCGTTGGTAATGACGTCAGCGCTGCTAGTAAAAGGGGCGCTCCCACATCGGCGCACATCTTTCTCGCCCTGGACCTTCTCGAAATAGCGCAATGGCGAAGCCGACCGCTACAAAATCCCGAAGAAGCAGCCAATCATTTGGAATGCCGTAGAGAAGCGACTCGTGTGCGTGCTAGGAAACAGAGAGCCGACCCTGAGCAACAGTTTGAAGACGTGGCATCGCTTTAATTGTCTCTCTCTGCATTATCACGTATACGCGGTTTTAAAGTGCATGGAAGATAATTGCAATTTTAGCCAAGCAACAGTAACTGCCAAAAAATGCTTAACAACGTTAAATCTCGGATTTCTTAAACAGCGCACTTCTTCGCTTAGCTTTGCACAACTTTGCTGAGTCTTCCCCTCAGCTATGCTGGGCGATAGTCTTTGCGACAGCAAAGCCCCGCCTGATTTTCAGCGGCACGTTTAAATGTTACGCCATTACTCCTTCAAACCCGTCGAGCAACGTAGCTTCGCCGCTTGACTGTCATGTCAGCATGACTTCAGACAAACACTGAGCAAATACGATTGTGCAGAACGGTGGAAGTTACCCTACAACAAAGCCTTAGTCAGCTAACCTTACCTTTAAGGTGACTGACTTTACGTGAGCGCTCGATCTAATGAAGTTTAAAAGACTCAGTAGTGCTTGAAGTACACGCCTGTCGACTAGTTCCTGCATAAAAAACCGTCCACTTTGACGGAGTTTTTCAGGGCGCTCTTACACACGCTTGCATTAAACTGCATGTAGCAATTCAGCAACATGTTCTCCCGTGTAGGTTTCATAATTCAAGAGAACAACATGTGGCCAACGTTTAGACCATCCCCTCCGTTTGATGACTGCCCAGAATATGAAAGCTTTTATTTCAAGCTGCTAGAGCAAGTCAAGAAACTTCATAGCTTGCGTCAGGCGGTCGATAATATTGAACACCCCAGCTTATAACAGTCTTCGTGTATATGCTCAAGATTACAATTTCCATTGAGAACGCTCCTGCGCACTTCCACTGCTATGGGAAATACAGATGAGATAGGTACTGCAGGGCACGCAAAGCACCAGGAGAAAATGTACTAACCATTCATTTTAAAATGGTGCTCCCCGAGAAGCGACTTTTTAAAAACATTTTAGTGAAGCTGTGGTTATCCTGGATGTGATACCTCTCTTGAAATTGACATAACTCACAGCTTATGAAAGCGTTGGTGCTACTGCATTTCGAATAGTTATGCTGTACTTTGCAAAGTTCTCCAGCCAACGATCACACTTCCCTATAGAAAACATGAATGCAACGTAAAATTGCAACTATAGGCTTGGAAGAGCGTACACACGTCTGGATCATTCTAACATCGCTGGTCTCTGAATTTCTTGCTTCGCGGTTCTGCAACGTTATTCTTGTCAGGCTGACAAACATATCAGACATTTCTTTATTCCTTGCCCGCGATGGGGTCCTACAAGGCCATTTTAGCATTGCGAGAATGTCAGCATTCAATTTTGTCGATAATAACGGCAATCATCCAATTGCAATCGAATCAACTGTATAAAACAGCACTTCTGGGCTTCACTACAAGAGAGCACACACTAGATTAAGAGGTCTGGGCTGACGTCATTACTTCTCTTAGGAGTGTCAGAGCCACAAATAATGCCTTTACAGGTCACTTGATGGCCTAAGGAAGGGAGCGCCATTGTTCGATCTACGGATGGAGACACATTCTCGATTTTCCGGTTGAGCATCAGACGTATATGTATTTCTCATTTCATTTGTTGTTTGTTCAAGCACTTCGCTACAAAGTAGCGCACACGTGGTTTGGGCGTATTTGCAGGTTATCGCTTATATCGACTAAATACGACAGCCGTTGGGGCCTTTTGCGGCAGGTTACTCTACGTGGTTTTAATCCGTACTTTGTATGTGTAATATAGAACATGGGTTCTATATTATGCAAGGAAATACTTCGTCATGCAGAGAAAAATGCTCCGCGTCAAAAAAAGAAAAGAACAAAGACGCCCATGTCTTAACTGAACAAAGAATAATTAGAAGATAGCTCATTTTCAGACTTACTCCGTGAAGCTATCTCGACGAGCAAGAACTTTCTTAAGCCTTCCAGAGATTCCAAGGCCAGTCAGGCACATGAGGTTCCGAAGCCACGGGAAGAAATTCGCTACTGTAAGTTGAGCAGACAGTGCCGGTACAAGATCGACAACCTCGATTATCTCCTTGCGTGTCGTATGAACAGAGTCATTTTGCTGCTCGAACCGTTGGCCAAACATGAGCGCGCCCATTACATTGGTGGTGCTGGGAGTTAATACAGCAGCAGGGACCACGGCTTGGCAGTTGAGCGATTGAAGCTTCTGAATGAGATGACAGGCTTCCTCCTGTAAATCACAAAAGTGAGAACGCCTCATGGATTTATGTTACTGTTGCTTAGTGCTGCAGTTGTGCAAAAAGGGAGTACGCGCCCATTTGACCACACCCACGATCTTAAAGCGGATGTTAATTCGCCTTCGCGCTTAAGAATATGGGTACCTCTTTCTAGGTCACTACTTGTTGATTCGTTGCTAGAACCTACCGATATCCTGGTGTGATGTTTGAGACGCAGGTTAATGTGCCGCCGCATATGTGGCATGTTGTTTATACGTGCCTGAGGTGATGTCTCTATAGCTTACTAGGAGGATTCTGAATTTTCCTTCATGCAACTGTAGACGCCTGTCGATGGCAGCGTCACCAAAGCTTGTTCAGTTAGACTATACAGGTGCTGAAATCCAGAGTAGAACGGGAGATCCAAGGGAACACTGTGGCATGAATGGGTTAAGAGATCGTTCAAAACGATAGAGAACACGGAATATCGCTAAAATAAACGTTCAAACAAGTAGACTTGTCTTCATCAGTAAAAGATTACCTTCTCCGGCCTCCGTTGCTGAACGCTTTGAACCCTCTTCTATTACTCCACTCAGACATGCACGAACATGAAAGCAGGTGGGCCCAACCTCACCACCCTCCACCCATGTCCCGGTTCTGAGATGTGCCCACGGAAACGTGACCGTGGGCACGTGACCGTGGGTACATCTCAGCTCCGGGTGTATCTTGATTAGAAAATCCATCTTTACGTGTATGCGTGTCTCCATGGAATAGGTGCCGCTTCCAAGCTTTCTGAACATCCTCATAGAAAAACGGCGGTGTTCCTTCCAGACAGGGCCATTCATCACTATGAGGCCTGCAAAGAGGTTACGTTTGGGAACACCCATTCACGAGGGAATTCTTTAGTCTTAGCGAAACGACTTTGAGAAAATTGTCTATGCATGTTTATATTTTGTCCCACTTACCGAGCATAAAACGCGTGCACTCTTTAAAAAAGGTGGTAAGAAGGTGGCAAATTTGCTACATTTCTCTCATGTTTTCTTTTTACCTTAGAAGTGTGCGAGAGGTCGTGAACGCTGTCGTTACTACTTAATCTGTCACTGGTAGTAAACGTTACTACATGCGCAGGTGACAGGTTACTAAAAGGTGCCACCTCCGCTGGCAGTACCACATTGTAATGTAAATGTGATGGGCTTACGCAGAATGTAGGCAAACTGTAGTTTATTTTATTATGTTCGAATAATAACATTCTCTTGCAACGACGTAGCATGAGTATACGGAAACACTAAAATATAAGAATATAGTACAATTTGGATCCAAATCTTCGATTATTTATCTGAATTCATGTATGCTCACCGGTGCAACTGTGCATAAGTTATGGCCTTAAATAGTGTCAAATTGGCTGTCAGATTATATGTGGCATAGAAGCTTTGATCATCTGTATATGGCACTGTGTGCTGTCGTTCCTGATTCAGACATGCTTCTATAACGTTTACCTATAGGTAGTAACTGCTGGTAGTACGGTTACTACCTCGTCGTTTTCCAGCTGCAGTTATTGTTTAGATAGCGAATGTTGTGACAAGTGTGTACTACTTCAAAGTTAGTAAGGGGCACTGTCTTGTTTAAAAGGTAGTGCAGAAGTATTCAGCTGATTCGTTAAAAGCAAGACAGTTGCTATATATAAAAGAGCAGAGCCCGTACGAAGCTTCTGTCTTCGACGGAATCAGATCTGATTCTGAGAGCCTGTATTGCATTTCTAGCGCTAAAAAAAGAAAAGGGAACAAGATAGACTAGAGGAGAGCAGCTATGCAGAACGCCCTCCTCTCGTCCATCTTCTTCTCTTTTCTTGTCTTCGCGCTGGAAATGCATTACAAGTCTACATTCCAACTAGCCCAACTAACCGCCTTGAGTACAGCCTCTCCAAAGGCCACCAGCTGTAAGATGCGGTGTCCTTATGCAAGCCCTCCGCGACGTACTTCGCTTGTACGAAACACTCATTATCCACCACCAGGACTTCCCCGTAGCGAGGCAACAGTACTGTGCCGCATGTGGCAAGGTGCGGCAGCACACAAATGTCTGCTCGTTCTGCATAGGAACGACGAAGCGTCCGGCATCCTTTTTTTTTTTGCGGCAGCAATGAGCCTACTGACCGCATTCTGCCATGCGTTATTAGAAGGTTTTAGGTTCGATTCCCACAGAAGGCAGCTTTGTCTTTGCGTCCACTTTAATTCCTTTCTGCTTACTCCACAATTAGAATACTACAGTTAACTTCCCCTATGCTTTCCTAGGCATTATTGTCTGTTGGCTATTGAGGTGGATTATGAATAATTTAAATGAAAAGACCAGGACACCGACAAAATGGTTTTAGAAACCCAGTAACGTAAAAATGTATTAATGTGATTCCGTGTGCGTACTGTTGCTACATGTAAGTCCGCGACATAGGCAACTTTGTCATGACTGCAACAACACAAGAATGACGTTCAGAAACAGCATATCGCATCGAATTCCCTGGCCCTATATTGCGCAACTACGTCATAAGCAGTGAACCGATAAAATGCTCCTGTGATTTCCAAGGGAAGAAACCGTTCTACGCATCTCTATCATGAGTCATTATGATTGATTGATTGATTTGTGGGGTTTAACGTCCCAAAACCACGATCTGATTATGAGAGACGCCGTAGTGGAGGGCTCCGGAAATTTCGACCACCTGGGGTTCTTTAACGTGCACTGACATCGCACAGCACACGGGCCTCAACATTTCGCCTCCATCGAAATGCAGCCGCCGCGGCCGGGATTCGATCCCGCGACCTTCGGATCTGCAGCCGAGTGCCATAACCACTAGACCACCGTGGCGGGGCATGAGTCATTATTCATCCGCACTACCGCGCACACTCTGAATTGTAAGGAACGCAATCTGCCGCACATGCATGTCAAATGCCATAGTCATGTCTCAAACCGCACCTAAAAAAGGTACAATCTTTTTACCATTTGCTTCAGTGTGAACGAAGACCCTCTGGGAGATCCGAAACCTTATAACGCTTATTAGACCATTTTTGTCAATGTCGAGATCTTTTCCATTCAAATATCCTTCGTGTTAACAGTATTACGCATGAAAGGAAGAGTCGCCTTTGCTTACTTGGCGAGTCCTTGTTGACGTTGAATGGAAACTCTTCTGGCCGGTTGAGCAGAGAATCGTGCAGCAGCGCCGCCTTAACAGAATTGAAGTCGCACAGGAACACGACGTATCGGCAGCCGAACTGAAGCCTGCGGATACACAAGTACTAATTTTCCTGGCTTTGCGAAACACCTCTTCTGGGGTGCTTTTGCGAAAGCCTTGACTCTATGGTAGCGCAGTCTTCTGCACGTCAGCATGTGACCTGCCAGTCTCCTTCTTTTCCTCCATATTCCGTCTTGCATATTTGCATCCCCGCTTCCCAAACCCCAGTGCGGTGTAGCGAACCGGACAACTTTATGGTTAAACCTTGCTTCCTTTCTGTTTGCTTCCTTCCTTCACACAACGAACACCGCAGCTTATTGATAACGACCTAATGTCGCCAATGCTTTTGTTCGCTGCGTCAGCTGGCACAAAACGAAAGCTTCTTTTTTTATTTCGTGGGTTAGTTATTCTTAGGAATAAAACAACAAAACAAGTGGGCTATTAAACTAAAGTATTGCCGAATCGGCCAGTGGTTAGCTTTCCCTGCTTGGATGCCAAGCAGACACATTTTCTGTGCACGCCGTCGAACTGAACTTCCCGGGTACAAGCGTCATATGCCTGCAGAGCTGAAACACATCCCTCAATTCATCCCCAGCCTCTTCTCACATCGACACATCTTTAGGGATGCACTCTCGACGCAGAAAAGACGGAAGAGCCAAATTTGCGGACAACCTAAAAACGAAGTGAAGCCAGTTCAGCGCCTCAGCAATCTTACCAGAAAGCGTAGCTGCGAAGCAAGCACTACGGCCATCCGAACGGAGATAGAGAACTGTTTTCACGTTTCTTTATCTTCCTATTTCTTTCATATTTTCGCTCCGTACCTTTCTACATCTTCATTCTTTATCTCCTTCTACCGTCTTCTTTCTGCCATCTTTCTCTCTTCCTTTACCCATTCACATACTGCAGCGCTCCTCCTCACCATAACTCCCCCTTCCCTCCCCTGTCTATACTAGACTGTTCAAAGCTATTCTGTGGTATAGTACTATGCCACCTGATTCTTCTTCTCCTCCACTCTATCTTTTTCACCTTTGCATCAGCCCCTACAACCACACTTCCCTTTTACATCCCCCTGCTAAACTATGGCTTAAAAAGGCAATACCATGCTTCTGCCTCTCCCCTCCTCATCTCCTTCCTCTTTACCCTTACATGAGACACGCCCACCCTAACTTCTCTTTCCCACAGCTTCCTATGCTATACTGTGCACGCCGTCATGCTATGCTGTCATGGTATACCGTGCTATGCTAAGAGCCGCTTGGCACATAACCACTTTCTATGTCGGACACCCCCTTGATGTTGTGGTGGGCTGAGGGCGTGAGCGGAAGAGGAGAAAGAAGTCTTACAAAACGCCTCTGCATTTATTAGTAGGCTGAATGCAAACGGGCAAGAGCACAAAGAAGTGCGCGTGCAAAATACCGCACATCGGGCACTCCTTAGAAGAAGTGAAGGCGCACGCATTTCACGATTATTCCTGCCTAACCGAGACGGGGTCAACGCGGAGATAAACAGCTAGCTACGATGCTGAAAAGTGTAGACGCCGTCATGAGATCCAGTATCTGTATTGGTAGAGCGGCAAACTTCGTTGGTTTACTTTAACCAATGTACATACACTCTTGGAAACTCACCCGAACACGTTTCCATACTTCTTCCGTAGCTCTTCGACCTCACGGTGTCCATCTCGAAGCATGAATGGTAGGTAGCCAAGGAACGGCAAGCAACGAGGCCCGGGCGGTAGACCGGGTCGCCGGCTTCTTTGCGATTGAAGCCAGAGGGAGCTCGCCACTGCGGCTGTAATTGCCGCTATTGCGCCAACTAGCAGGCTCTCCAAAGTGTATGTCCACATGGTATTGGTGTATCTCCCTTCTAGGCGCGTACGTAGGTGTAAATGCCCTTGCGCGTATCTGAAACGAAACTTCGGCAAGTAGAAACAACGCTATGTGCACGCAGCGTCATTGTGATAAGCAATAATAGAAGACAACCTTGTCCTTATATCATTCATCAGTACTGAATGACGGAATGTGTCGCTGTACAAAGGCAAGGAAAGTACTTAGCACTGTTTCTTTCTCAGGCCCTCTTTCTATAAATCTACATATACACCATGGGTTTGGAGACTTGTCCTATGACCTACACAGTTGTTTGTTGCCAAAGGTGAGCTAATGTGTGTTTTAGGGAAGCCATATACTTAATACGCTGTTTCAGGAATGGCGTTACTCCGTTTTATTGACAAGGAAGTATTGCCTGCGCATAAAGTTATGTTCTTCTGTCTAACCAGTATGGCCAGATTTTAAAAAAAAATCTTGAAATTCATGCCGTCACACGGACGTTCACGGACGTTCAAGGACTGACGCTTCAGTGGCAATTTCAAGATTAAACCATAGCCGTCATTTTTCGTTTAACATTAACCCTATGGTGGCGACACTAACGACAACATATTTTGCGAACATTGCTTTACGAGTCTGAGATTATTTGGCTTCTCATATTATTGTTTTAGGACTATGGTACGCCGTCATATAGACAAAAAGTATCTTCCGCAACTTCCGCCGCATAAGCTTATTCAGGAGCTCAGAAAAACGGTCGAGCTAGCTATGTCTTTTCAGTGAAGACCTTTAAGTGTTTCTGTACGCACTAAAATGCTCATATTCACTAGACATTGCGCAGTTACATGAAGAATGACAACAAATGCATGCAAGAGGCGAATACCAGAGAAGCCAACTTTCCGAATGTGTGCGGTACAAGCAGTTTTATTTAGCAAAAGTAACCCTGCATTTCTCTATGCTGCTCATAAGTAGTCACAACGCCGAAAAGGCAGGCGAAGCACGAAAATAGGGCCGTTTTATGTACTTTTCCGATTACTCAATCCGCTCCATGAAACTCTCCGCCTTCATATTTCGTCGGCCACAATATTTGCAGGACTTAAAGCAAAACTGAAGTGAAAATGTGAAGTTATTGAAAGCAATAATATATATTTCGAGAACTCGATCGTCGTTAATTTCGCAATATTACGTGTTTTATCAAAACGGGATGAATATCAATGTTTTAGTTTTGAAATTCGTGCCGTAACTTTGGGCTGTTGCTCTCGGAAGGCCAATTTGTTTTCTTTTTGTTTTCAGTACTGTCGCCAAATTCACTCAGTCAAATATTCTGAAACTCTCTGTGATAGCATTTGTCTTCCTTAGAGCACAATGTATGTCTTTCTTACGCCGTCGAAGATCTGTGTAGTCCCGCGTATTAGTGCTGGAACTTCAGAGCAGCGTTGCCACCCGCGTATTCTTTTTCGCGTTTTCTAGCTTACCAGACTTCGACAAGCGGCTGTGACAATGAAATCACGTACCACACAGCAGCGACGGAGTGTGTGTGTGTGTGTGTGTTCTGCACTATTTGCTTTCTGTCTATTGTACCACCACCTTCCGTTCTCCCCCAACCTGTTGCCATGTGTAAGGTAGCAAACCGGTTAACCTCCCTGTCTATCCCTCTCCACTATTTCTTTTCCTCTTCTTCTAGCTTACCGAGGGCCTTCTCCTCGCAAGAATGGTTTTTTTCGTGTTGTAAATAGCGAATCTAGTAATGCGCGAAAAATTGTTTTAGGTTTTAGTGTCCGTTTAAAAAAGAACAGCCAAACATTTAGATACGCTGGGAGAAAAGAATGAGGTGTAATTTGCTGCCGGGAACCCGCTCCGCTTCATCTGATCCGTGTTTCTGAGTTTGAAATCTAGGTTTGTTATTGTGAAATGTGAATGTGGAACAAACGTAGACGTAATAAAATTTTAGAGCTCCTGACGCAGTAACACAGCATGACAAAAATATCTTCAACATTTCACGGGACTTACCAGCAAGCCATTCCCAAACCGTCAATGATTAAAAGAGCTGGATATAGTTCCTGCTCACTAACTTTTTCACTGTATCAAAGTATGTCACGCTTTGCCGTCTATGAGTGTCACGTTGCAGCACGAGCCTTGGCGTGTTTTGGTAAAAATTGCTGTGCGAGTCTTGTTACCACGGAATGCCCTTGAACTGGATGTGCGAAAAGATCATTAGCTCTAAACATTCGCACCAATTCAGGCAATGAGCAGCATTTTCGCCACCTGCGGGGATGTCACATCCGGCGTCGTGCTTAGGCTTTAAACAAGTGCAGTTCTGAAGAGCACAAAAGAAACCAGTTCTACCTGTTCGAATGCGCAGAAATGCCTTGCGCAATCAAAAGCGAGCATATGGCAGCCTCATTTCCACCGATTTGACCGATTTCTTAGTTTTACTTCCCGAAACCACGATACGATTATGAGAGGCGCCATAGTGAAGGGCTCCGGAAATTTCGACCACCTGCATGGTTCTTTAACGTGCAGCGACATCGCACAGCACGTGGACCTCAGCATGAAGCCTTCATTGAAGTGCATCCGCCGCGGACAGGATTCGATCCCGTGACCTTGCGATCTGCGAACAAATGCCTTAGCCACTAGACCATCGCGGCGGGGCCTATTTCCCAAAGTTTTGAAAAAAATCACCAGAGGGAAGTAGGGTGCGATTGTCTATGGAAGCTTCAGAGAAGATGGCTAAGCCGCTGATCGGAAGGTCGCGGGATCGAATCCCGGCTGCGGCGGCTGCATTTCGATGGAGGCGAAGTGTTGAGCCCCGTGTGCTGTGCGATGTCAGTGCACGTTAAAGAACCCCAGGTGGTCGAAATTTCCGGAGCCCTCCACTACGGCGTCTCTCATAATCAGAGCTGGTTTTGGGACGTTAAACCCCACAAAAACAAAGAAACGAGCAGACAGAGGCGGCACATTTCGCTTTAGATAATTCTGGGAAACTTTGTGGAGGCGCAGCTGGGTTGAGTTTGCTGTTAACGATTAATGGCAGAGCCTCGAGCAGCTTTACTGTTAAACGGGACATTCCGATTATCTCCACCAGTAAAGCATGCACTACAGCCGCTGTCGTCGTAGCGCAGAGAAAAGTGCGGTAATGCCACTTGCGTCACTGGAGCTACGAAACATTGTTTAAGTAATCAATCGATATCTGGGGTACTGCGCCCCAAAACGAAGATGCGATTATGAGAGACGCCCTTGTGGAGGGCTCCAGAAATTTCGGCACCCTGAGATTTAACATGCACTGACATCGTGCGGTATACAAGCCTGAACACTTCGTCTCCATGGAAAGGCAGCCGCCGCGGCCGGGATTCCCTGCCGTGACTATCGCATCAGTAGCCGTCTACCATAGCCTCTAGACCACCGTGGCGGGGCGGCTACGAAACAGCAATAGACATAAGCAATAGAACGTTTGAAGCAACGAGAAGGAAGACTAGACAAATACTTCTACTACTCATCATTCACAGAGAAGTTGACCAGTCGCGGAGCCAGAGTTCCCTGTAGTGCCTTTTGCAGAATTCTTTGTGTCTAATCATTATGTGAGGACTCGGATACATGAAGTCCTGCACTGTAGAATTTGAAGCAACATGACCACGTTTCTTATCATGCCTTGCCTGATAACGTGCTCCCTCCTCAATTTCTTGAACAGCAGTGCAGTTTACATGCCAATTGAATACGGTTTGGAAGGCGTCAGAGCATGAGAAAGCGAAGGTGCGGCACACTAGGTGATGAAGAAATCTCGAGTTCCGTCTGCTGTTGATTTGCCCAAGCCTCTTCAATGTGGACGAGTCACGAATCAACCTTCGATCTAATGTTCTGATCGGAATATATGATCATGGCGAAATCCCGTTTCTCGGCAAGCGCTATATTAAACCTGACGAGGCCTGCAGAATTGAAAAGGAAGTTAACTTCGATTTCCTCTACAAAGCGCGCCTTCCTAATAAGGTCGTCAATGCATTGCGGTATTTCGAAAAGAGCGATGCCTTTAAAATAGCAACTGTAAAACTAAGCAGTAAGATCTGTACACCTGTTCGTTTATAACAGAAAACTAGGACACTACTCCCAGTGGCGACCTGAAGGGATCGCGAAAGTGTTTGCTTGTCGCAACCAGGGAGTGTCCCAAAGCGACAAATGGTTACGCCAACTGGCCTGAACTGACTTTGGCCTCACCACGCACTAAAATATCTTGCGATTGCAATGCCTTTGGCGTGTGGTCCCGCCACCACCATCTCGTTGAACGAGCCAACGTCATGTTCATGTGCACCGCATTCGCTACAGCTTTGCAACTGTTCTCGTGTGATTGAAAGGTCGAGAAGCAAGCGAATTCAAAGAAGAAAAAGGAGACATACCTGCCTCTAATGTTGTTTCAGGTGACCTTTCGGCGATATCATGTGAGGCTTTCGGCTATGTTGAACGTACGCTCTACGTAAGTCCCGAACGGCATCTTCCTAACTTTATTTAATAGCAAATTAAATCGCGAGGGGGCCATACCAGTATATTCAATGGGGACGTGAGCTCCATGTGATTTTCCTTCCTTCCTTCCTTCCTTCCTTCCTTCCTTCCTTCCTTCCTTCCTTCCTTCCTTCCTTCCTTCCTTCCTGCCTGCCTGCCTGCCTTCCTTCCTTCCTTTCTTCCTTTCTTTCTTTCTTTCTTTATTTCGACGTGTGGCTCGTACCTCATTCCCCAGGTTTGTACCTAACAATCCAGTGCAAGTATGAGTGACACGTGATTTTATCGTCTTTAATTTTGGCGCAGGTAACGAGCATGCCTCGTTATTGACGACACGATAGATCAGTCATGTTCGTCGTTCATTGGTACCCTCCATACCGATCTTGGTACATATCACGTAATCACGTAAAACGCGAGTTTTCATTTATTTACGTCATTTTGTTCCCACCCCTTTCCCGAAACACTTTTCTTTCGTGAACGTGAAACGCCGGGATCGAAAAAAATTTCTGAAGCGCGCAGAGTTACCTAATGCAGACCTCTCTAAAAAATTGCTGATCCTGATCCACATTCTGTTAACGCTTCGTAAGCCTCGCAATAGTTCCATGTAAGCTGGAAATTATTATATCGTTTTTTGACTGGAGAATTATTTGAGATATGAGAGCACTCCACTGCATCTGTATTTTCATAATGCAGAGTTACGTATGTCCAGATTTTTTTGTAACTTGCTCATCCTGGAATTTTTGAAATGCTTGTCTTAAATAAAGACACTGTTAGGGAATCAATCAATCAATCAATCAATCATCTTTTATTTCTCCTTGAGAAATATGGGGGTAGCGGAAAAAAAGCCGCAGTACTGCGGCTTGACAAGGCTCCGGCCCCCTACAAAGTCCAGCAGCAAGATTAGTCAAGCAAAAGAAAAAAAATGTGCTGGAAATAAAAACATTTGAATTCAATGCATTAAAATGGGTAGTGGCAACATTTAGTGAAAACCAGGTTAAACATCGAAATATTTGATACTTTATGACACATTATACGTAGTGAGACTCAATTGATGCGACTCAGAAGAATAAAGGGGGGTAAAAGGAAAGAGCGGTACATCGCAATTGAAAATACTGTAATCTATACAACATAAGTGTATAATTTAAGCCAATAGAGTACTATGGAGGCAATGAAAGCACAACAAGAACAAAAGAAAGAAAAGAAAAATAATGAAAGCAAAGAAAACTCCATGCGCCGAACAGATAAGCATATGCAACTGATCATCTCGACAAAGTTTTGTCATCACCCGATAAAAATGAGCGAAAGGTGCGTGTTGAAGCCGTCTCAGCAGATATGCCATATTTAGAGTATTTATTTAAGAGTGTAGCTAGTTGGAATGATACCGACTGATTTCCATAGTTGGTTCGACATAATGGCCGGAGCCAAGTGTCCTGACTTCTTGTGTCGTATGCATAGTGACGTCTTGTTAGGCGAAACGAAGAGATGAAGTCTACGTTGTTAGTCCTTAAGGCAAGAGGATATGCACAGGAAAGTCGAAATGCGTAGGTGAATTTAACTTTAAGTATGTTAAATGCTTCAAAATAAGGAGCAGTGTGAGTAGCATACGGAACGTTGGCTATAGCACGAATTGCTCGGTTTTGGCATACACTGAGTTTTTTCAAATTGTCAGAGGATGTATTACCCCATACAAGGTGACTATAGTTTAACGTTGATAAAAATAATCCATTGTATATCAAACATTTAGCTTTTTCAGGTAGTATTTGACGGTTTTTGTTAATCAATGCAGTGAAGGAATTTAACTTGTTGCACACATGCTGTACATGCTTATTCCATGACAATGTTTCTGTAAAAATGACACCTAAAGCTTTAATCTCGTTGACAGTACTAATTATGTCATTGTCAAGGTATAAGTTTTTTGTAGGTTCAATAACTGTATGCCGAGTGCGGAAAAATATGGCTTGTGTCTTTTTTGTGTTAATTCTCAAAGCATTTCTTTTTGACCACGCTAGTACTTCAGCAAGCACATCATTGGCTAACGATACCAACCTATCCGGCTGTACTCCTCTGAAAAAAAGGGCTGTATCATCGGCGTAACCAACCCACTTACAATTTGTAGCAGATGAGAAAATGTCGTTAATGTAGACGATGAATAGAAGCGGTCCAAGTATACTCCCCTGGGGAACCCCTGTCTTAAGGCGTTTTGTGTTTGAATTAAAAGTTTCATTAGTGACAAACTGACTTCTATGCTGGAGGTATGAACGAAGAAGATCATTGGACCTGCCCCGCACGCCATAGTGCTCTAGCTTATACAGTAGAATATTATGTTGCACACAATCGAAAGCTTTTGAGAAATCAATATAAACACCAAGTACTGTATTTTTGTCTTCAAATGCATCTATTATGAATTCCTTTTGAGCTAATAGTGCTTGTTCTGTGGATTTCCCTTTCAAGAAACCGTACTGGGCCAATGAAATGAGAGAGTGTTTGTTCAGAAAGCAAAAAAGTCGTGCGTGCATAATTTTTTCTATGCCTTTTGATAAGACTGGGAGTATGGAAATAGGTCTAAAGTTACCCACATCATTTTTGTCGCCCCCTTTGTGAATGGCAATTACCCTTGCAACTTGCATTTTTTCCGGAAAACAGCCGCTTTCAAGAACTAAATTGTACAGTGTCGTCAGGACAGGAGCAATGATGTCAATGATGTGCTTTATAGGGCAAATTTGCATATCATTAGGATCAAGTGATCTTGAAGTTTTTAAGCACTTGAATATATCGATAACTTCACTCTCCGTTGTGGGGAAGAACACCATGCTAGAATGGAATGCACTAGTGCCATGAATAGGATATGGTTGAACGTTATATGCGTTAGACTGGCCTACCGCAATGAAATGATCATTGAGTGCATTTGATAAATCTGAACCGACCTTCATCAGACCGTTTACACACAGGCTTGAAATTGCATGGTCTGTCTTAGAATGAATTATGTTGTTTAGTCGTTTCCACAGCAGGTCAGTGTTTGATGCTACAGAGAAATGCTTGGAAAAGTATTCTACCTTTGCTTTTTTTAGCATACCAGTCAGGCGATTTCGGAATGATTTGAAATTCTTCCACGATTCAGGGTTTCTGGTCTTGATAAAATCCCAATAGAGATTGTTTTTCAACTTGATTTGGCTGCGAAGGTAATTGGTTAGCCACGGTTTTCGCGATTTCTTTCTTGCATTTCTGACAACAAATGGGAAATGTTTATCGTACATTGTCTTTAGTTCAGCAATGAAGGTCTCATACATGAAATTTGAGTCATGTTGTTCGAGAACTACGCGCCAGTCATGAGCTTCGACGTCGTTACGGAAGGCGGCCAGAGATACACTATTTATTTCTTGGAAACGCTGCCGTGGCTCAGAATATTGCTTAGCTGTCGCTTCATTTTCGATTATAGTGAAGATGGGAAGATGATCACTTAGGTCGCTTGCAATCGGACCACTACATAGAATTTTTTTGTCAGTGTTAGTGATGAAGAGATCGATAAGGGTATTGGATGACTGAGTAATGCGGGTGGAATTCACGATTGTGTTTACAAATCCGTTTGATTGCAATAGTTCTGAGAGTTCAGTCTGAGCCCTTGAAGTTTTTAACATGTCTATGTTAAAATCACCGGCAAGAAAGAGTGTACATTTGTTGGCCCGAATGAAGTCGAAATATTCTTCAAGGAAACCGAGATAAGTGTGAATATCGGCGTCAGGTGGGCGGTAAGCAACACAAAGATATTGGATCGACTACGTACGCTTAGAACTTCGAAGTTAGCACTACAAACAGAAAATTCTTTGACAATGGCGACATTTAGTTCAGTCTTAGCCAACAATAGTACGCCCCCTCCTCTGCGTCCAGAGCGGTTTAAAGCAAAGCTTTGGTAGCCTGGTTGGGCGAACGGTACGGAGTGTTTCGTGTACCACGTTTCAGATACCATTATGATATCAAACGGTACACCCATGCTAGCCAGAAGTAGTTCGAATTCATCATGTTTGGATTCCAATGATCGCGCGTTTACATGAAGAAAAGACAGGCGTTCGCTTCCAGCTAGGTGCTTAAGTGAAGAAGGTTTTACAGCCATGATTGTAGTAGTCTATACGGGAAAAGGACCACAGTAACGGCAGTGTCATAGTTATGACGCGTCAGTTGACTGCGTCATCTTCTCCAAGTCGCTTAAGGAATTTAAGCGCAGAACGGCTGAGCTTTCGTCTCGACGAGCAAGGTTTCATGGAATTAAACCAATAAGGTCAGTCTTTATAAGGTCAGAACTTTGTTGGAATGAATTACGGGTTTGTGGGACGGGCAACTGTTCCTGCATGTAGGTGACGGTCATGGCGGCTTTCTCGCCTGTCGCGTTGTCCAACGTTGTTCTGCAAGGAGGCGAGAGTTGAGTATAAGTCTCCCGGCGTGCTGAATCAATTTGGCCCCACCACGCACTAAAATATCTTGCGATTGCAATGCATTTGGCGTTTGGTCCCGCCACCACCGTCTCGTTGAACGAGCCAACGTCATGTTCATGTGCACCGCATTCGCTACAGCTTTGCAACTGTTCTCGTGTGATTGAAAGGTCGAGAAGCAAGCGAATTCAAAGAAGAAAAAAGAGACATACCTGTCTCTAATGTTGTTTTAGGTGACCTTTCGGCGATATCATGTGAGGCTTTCGGCTATGTTGAACGTACGCTCTACTTAAGTCCCGAACGGCATCTTCCTAACTTTATTTAATGGCAAATTAAATCGCGAGGGGGCCATACCAGTATATTCAAGTGGGGACGTGAGCTCCATGTGATTTTCCTTCCTTCCTTCCTTCCTTCCTTCCTTCCTTCCTTCCTTCCTTCCTGCCTGCCTGCCTGCCTTCCTTCCTTCCTTTCTTCCTTTCTTTCTTTCTTTCTTTATTTCGACGTGTGGCTCGTACCTCATTCCCCAGGTTTGTACCTAACAATAGAGTGCAAGTATGAGTGACACGTGATTTTATCGTCTTTAATTTTGGTGCAGGTAACGAGCATGCCTCGTTATTGACGACACGATAGATCAGTCATGTTCGTCGTTCATTGGTACCCTCCATACCAATCTTGGTACATATCACGTAATCACGTAAAACGCGAGTTTTCATTTATTTACGTCATTTTGTTCCCACCCCTTTCCCGAAACACTTTTCTTTCGTGAACGTGAAACGCCGGGATCGAAAAAAATTTCTGAAGCGCGCAGAGTTACCTAGTGCAGACCTCTCTAAAAAATTGCTGATCCTGATCCACATTCTGTTAACGCTTCGTAAGCCTCGCAATAGTTCCATGTAAGCTGGAAATTATTATATCGTTTTTTGACTGGAGAATTATTTGAGATATGAGAGCACTCCACTGCATCTGTATTTTCATAATGCAGAGTTACGTATGTCCAGATTTTTTGTAACTTGCTCATCCTGGAATTTTTGAAATGCTTGTCTTAAATAAAGACACTGTTAGTGAATAAAACAAGGTTTCATGGAATTAAACCAATAAGGTCAGTCTTTATAAGGTGAGAACTTTGTTGGAATGAATTACGGGTTTGTGGGACGGGCAACTGTTCCTGCATGTAGGTGACGGTCATGGCGGCTTTCTCGCCTGTCGCGTTGTCCAACGTTGTTCTGCAAGGAGGCGAGAGTTGAGTATAAGTCTCCCGGCGTGCTGAAGCAATTGCCAGAGGCTACATCCCCATTATTCTGTTATCCCTCCGCATTAGCCCAGTATACAGAAGGCATTTTATTCGTCTCGAACCGTAGCCATAGCCTAAAGGCTCACAGACGGGAATTGAAGAAGGGTGGTAGCAGCAAAGAACAACATAAACAATAATTAATTATAAATGGTCGTGCTTTATGGGCCAGAACAACTATATGAATATGAGGCACGCTGTCGCTGAATGTTACGAAAATTACGACCACTTGCGGTCCTTTACGTGCAATGATGACGCGCCGTACCATATTCGCCTGCATCGACAATGCGATAGGCGCGGCAGGGATCGCACCAGCGTATTTCACTTTAGTACTCAAGCACCATAACTACTGTTACAGGGCAGTATGCCAATCACTTTTTTTTTAAAGTACGCAGTCGCGAACAATCTTTCAAAAATTCTGCAATGTGTGCGCACAATCTCAAGTTTTTACACTATTTGGTGCACGAGCGGACTTTTTCTGGAAAATAGTGTGTGCTGACCGCCACATAGAAGAAGGCGGCAGAAGTTTACAGCCGTGTACGCAACGGACCACTCTACCTTCCTTACAACATAAACAAATATTCAAAACAAGACACGAGAAAAACGTAACCTGAATCATAACTTGTCTGGAGTTGCCCTCCAACATGCAGTTTAAGAACTTATTATGTTTATAATGATGATGCGGCCCAGCGCGACGAGAGAATCATGTCTACCAAACCTTCCTAATTTGAATCGTTCCATGGGTGAGCACCTGGAGCGGGCGCCGCGTGCACTGGCTTCATGTGGCAAGACTGATAACTGTGCGAGTTGGTATGTATCGATATCTAAACTTTTTAGCGCGCACAACAGATCAGGCCATAATGGCCACAAGTTAAGACGACAATTTTAGCGCCGCAGATAAGGCCACAATGTGGCCTCATCTGTGGCGTACAACACAGCCTGCCGTCACCCCACCGTTTTCCCTCGCAGAGTCGAAAGGTCTGGCAGGCCCCATCATGATGGACTACACTGAGGTCATGGCTGCGGACGTTCGTGAGTGCTTAGCTTTTCCTTCACTGAGCCTTTACCAGGCCTTGTTCAGAGAGCAGACATCAAAAGGTGTATTTATGCGGCTATCGTCCCACGCAAACTTAAACACGCGAAATTAGCGTTTTAGCAGTGGAAATTTATACCTAAATTTGAAGGCACTGAAAAGGCGCTTTTGGTAAAGTTAGCCATACGATTGAGCTTAGATCTTCAGGAGTGAATGGGAAAGCCATTGAAGATTTGAGGTTGATGACGAGCCTTCAGAGTGTCGGAGCTGATTGAAACGCAAGCGGAAGGGAAAATTTGGAGGAAAAGAGAAAGAAGAGAAAAACATCACTGAGCGGAGCAGGCGACCTGAAAAGGAACTTGAGATAGGGCTTGTTGAACTAGAGCTGCTTCATGCCGGAAATGTCACATAAAATTAGACAAGCGTCAACCGCAGTATAAGGAAAGTCGCTAAGTATCAAAGACCTAACGCAACTTCACCACTCAGGGAAGGGGACATTGGTCATTTCTCTCTGAACTTCAAATGCAACAAAAAGTAGATAGTGGAAAGGGCGGGGGGGGCGCCATAACAACATCACAATGTGGCTTTTTGGGCTAGTTGCTTGATGCGCCAAAAGGTATAGCTTATCATAGCGCTGGCGGACACGGATGAGAGAGACAGAACAGCACGAGCGCTGATTTTCAGCTAATCCTCCATGTTTCCAGCGCTACGAAACCTTCTGGTGTCAAAATAACGTGGCTGTAGTGCTTGCTGATCTTCTGAGTTTCTGATGCAACGATGGAAATAATTTCCTTGACTAAAGAACACGCAAACAATGAAGATCAGGCTAAGTGGAGCCTCCTAAATTGGGACAATATGTCCGCCGAAGGCTTGAGACAACAGTTTTACGACGCCGGGATGCGAAGCAGTGCGTCGTAGCGATATTTTTACGAAGGACCCAATGGCTAACATCGGCGAATAGTTAAAGGAGAATAAGGTGTGCGAAGGAAATGAGAAAGTGATGCTGTTCGTCGGATTTGAGCAGCTATAACGACCGTTGCCTGAAGACGCCAGGCGCACGGTGCAGGACAGGCCGGATGTTACGACTCCTTCGAAGTCTGCGAACTTCCTGATGAGTTTATATCGCGCCGTGCACTTGACAAGAAGATGTAACCGAAGTGACGCAGCTGGGTGGAAAGGGAAGCCCTTCAGAGGGGACATTCGTGCACGAATCGCGGAGTCATAAGAGAAATAGCAGGCGGCAAGAGAATCCACGCAGCTAACCTCAGCTTAAGTACGCTTGCGCCCGTGTGTCCGTAGTGTGGCGGTAGACCGACCCTCTACCACAACTCGTGGGGAAGCGCGGACAAACCAAGAGACTTAGGCTATTACCTCGGCAGCACTTTAACGCTTAATGTGGAGCAGTGGAAGGCACAAGTAGCCAGCTCGGACCCGGGAGTGCAACTGGCGCTACTGGATCAAGTCCGGCGGGCAGCCAAAGCCAGTGGAGCCCTGGACGTAGGGCCCCAGCCATAGAAGCTGCATGATCAAGCTTCCCCTTTCCTTCTAATAAGCATACTTCCCTCTCTTGCCGTAGTAAGACGCTGCGCCTAAGCCTCTTTCACAAAAGTTATCACCACCGCTACTTTCGAGATTTTTCAATACTTCTTCCCCATTTTGCATCGAGCCGCTTGGACCAGTGTCATAAAGTTGGAATCTCGTTGTGCAAAACAGGATTCCTTTTCAATTCCTGCATATGACGTAATTGAAATTACCTTCCCGCACTATTAGCAACAGCTTCAATCACCAGCTGTTTGCGACGTCATCGCTCAGTGCAATATTGCGATTTCTCTTTTGTATTTTTACTCTTTCTGGCTTTTTTGTTTAAGTGGAAATGTGGCATTGTTCGTTTTTATGCCTATATGTGTACTTACGATGCACTATTGTTTATTTTTCTCGCCCTTTCATGTGGAATTGGAGATATCACACTGGCTCTTAATATTTCTAACCTTATATTTATTTTGTCTGCTCTTCTGTGTTTTTCTAAACATTCGCCTCGGTAATTTATCTGAACTCAGAGATGAAATAAAGCAATAAATAGCTAAATAAATAACACAATCGAAGAATGCTATCGAGAAGAGTTGTTATCTCAGAGAGTGGTATTTTAAACATGTTATTGAAACTACACACGAAAAAATCACCTGGCCCTGATTGCATACCCAACGCTTTTTTCAAAAGGTATGCAGAATGGGTATCAAAGTATTTATATGTACTATTCTGTAAATCATTACGCGATGGTGAACTACCGCATGATTGGGTAACCGCCAGAATTAAACCAATACATAAAAAAGGAAACAAGAACCAGGTTGGGAACTATCGACCAATTTCATTAACTTCAACCTCATGCAAAATATTAGAACATATAATACACAATCATATCTTAGATTTTCTCAACAAACACAATTTTCTAACTAGGCATCAGCACGGATTCAGAAAGGGCTTCTCAACCTGCACTCAGCTCGTTGAAACCGTGCATGATTTTGCGAAATCTATTAACCAAGGCAAGCAAATCGATGCAATTTTTATGGACTTCGCCAAGGCCTTCGATAAGGTTTCGCACAAAAAGTTGCTATTTAAACTAGAGAAATTACTTAAAAACAAAAAATTAATGGATTGGCTTTCTTGTTACTTAACTAAAAGACAACAGTTTGTTTCTTTTCGCGATCGCTGCTCTAAATATGTCAAGGTCGATTCTGGTGTTCCCCAGGGCTCAGTTCTTGGGCCTCTACTATTTCTTTTGTTTATTAATGATATTGTCGAACAAGTTCCTGTTAAAGTAAAACTTTACGCGGATGACTGTGTTTTATACACCGAGGTTGATAATACATCCGATCAACTGCTGTTAAATCAGGCATTTCAGAAAGTAGCCTCCTGGTGTGAGGAATGGCAAATGGTCATCAACTTTGACAAAACGGTCTTTATGCGTATCACTCACAAGAAAAATCCTTTACATTTCAGGTACAATGCTAACAATATTTTTCTGTCTGAGGTCACTAATTATAAGTACTTGGGTCTTTACATATCGAATGACCTGTGCTGGAATAAACACATTACGCACATAACAACAAATGCAACCTACAAACTGTTTTTTCTTCGTCGTGCTCTCAAGCTTTCCACTCCGTCTGTCCGCCTTTTAGCGTACAAATCAATTGTCCTACCAATATTAGATTACGCCGCGATCATATGGGACCCTTTTACCAAGACTAACATTAACAAACTAGAAAAAGTGCAGAAAAGAGCAGTACGTTTTGTTTACAATAATTTTTCAAGAACTTCTGTTACAGACCTTTTAAAGAGAGCGCAACTTTCGCCCTTATCACTAAGATACCGTAACTCAAGGCTTAAATTTTTGTATCAACTAATTAAAGGCCAATATAAAGTCAATATAGCCGATATTTTTTCTTTTTCTTCTGGTTACTCAACTAGGCAGAGGCATGGCTACACCATAACCCCATTTTCCACACGCAACAATTGCTTCAAATATTCATTTTTTCCTCGCACCATAGTCGAGTGGAATAAACTAACTAATGCAACTGTTTCAGCACCATCATTGGCATTGTTTTCATCGGAATTAGAAGCCACACTTAGCAGTTGAATTGTATTGCACCTTGTTTATATGACATTGCTTTGTATCGCATTGCTTTGCATTTTTCTTTGTATGCTGTTGTATTGTATTGTATTTCATTCTGTTTGTATGCCACATGTATTGCCATTTGTTTGAATACCTACTTTATGTACCACCCTGCTAAAATCACCGAATGGTGATTGCAGTAAGTCTAAATAATAATAATAATAATAACCATTGTGCCACAAATACCACAAGCAGGGTCACGCACGGGTGTTGCGCAAGACAAAGAGAAAATTTCTATGCTCGAGCCTAATCATTATGGCGAAAAGATGAAATTTTCTCTGTCGCAAATCGAGATGTGGCGAATTTTGGAAAAGAAAAATACCGAAAGTTTGCTCATTGGTGACTGACTCATATACATGCGCCAGATGTTAAACATTATGATTTCTTTGTTTTGTATTGAGACTGAAGCAAATAGACAGGTCCCCGAAAAGTAGATTGCGGAGTCACAAGGTCGTATAGGCTAGCATTTCTCACCGTTTGCCCGGCGACGCGAATGTTTCGCCGCCGCAGGTGGCACAAGGCCTCAGCTGACAATTTGCTATTTCAGTACCGCTACGTCGCTTGGCCAAGAGTTGTTCTGCGAACGGAAGTGCTGCGCTCACTGAGGGCGAACAACATGTGGTATAAAATTGTATTGCGTTTTTTTTTTTACCGTGCAGAAGTATGCAGGCTGGAAACAGACACATATGCCTGCTGTAACAAAGAAGGCTGCACTTGCACCTTTTGTTGTACTTATCTGACATAAAAAAATATCGCACGCAAAAGACGATGCCTCGATGGCGCCAGCTGAAGGCCGCCATCCGGTGCACGAGGCTTGTTTACCTTCGCCCCTAACACCGGGACCGGTTCGCAAGAAACAGCTCCACTATTGCGAAATCTTACAAAGCGCGCCTCACGGACAAAACAGCGATTCCCTTTGTGCGCCGGATAAGCGCCGTTGGGAGGAGAAACCGGGAGATGTACGAGGCGGTGGTGCCCTCTCTTGCCCTTCGCGGGCGTTGTTGCGTCGTTTGAGAAGTGTTTTTCAGTATTTTAAGTAATGAGGGTAATTATGGGTACTTGCAGCTAAGTTATTCTATACTGGGTTCGTTTATTTTCACCCGGTTTTGAGCGGTTGTATTTCTGATTCAGACCTCGTTTTGCATTTTCCATGGACCGTGATCACGCGACAGGAGACGGTCGTCCACAAGGCGTGCCCTTAAAGCGCTACCCACTGAAGAATGGGCTATTTTCTGGAAGGGCGAGCATGTCGCGCAACAAGACCACCATGCAGATCTTTACAAAAAGAGGCGACCGCCTGTGTGCGAGAATTCCACCGACCCAGGTTCTGTAGAGGCGTTTTGCTAAAACCAGCTCATCGGACGCACAGGAAAGCCTCGACTTGGAACATCGGCCCTGTTCTTTCTTCTTTTCTTTGCTTGCCCTCGCAGAATCCCTAACATGTAGCAGTGCGTTCAGTGCTAGGATAGGTTGAGGGCCAGGCAACTCTTCACCATGTACTTATGCACTTCTTTCTTTCGTTCGTTCGTTATGTATTTCTTCCCCTCTTTCTTCGCATTCGCACAACTAATATCAAATTGCCGTGGGTTCAGCACAAGAATGGGTCGAGCTTGGGAGCGGGTACTGGCTAGAGTGCCAGGAAACGCTCCTATGGAGCGTGGTGGAGGTTGGCGCGGACATTGCAGGCCACTAACTACTCCTCCGCCAAAGTGGCCCTGTGACCGTGTTTTAAATGCGAAGCATTTCTTAGTGAACTTCTGCGACATTGAGCGTATCTATCTATCTATCTATCTATCTATCTATCTATCTATCTATCTATCTATCTATCTATCTATCTATCTATCTATCTATCTATCTATCTATCTATCCATCTATCTAGCCGCCTACGATTTCGTGCTCTCCTGGCCGTTTCGCTAAGGCTATTTTTACGAAAATTGGTATGCCACAACATGACTGCATGAAGAACATAAATGACTGGTCAAAACATAAAACTCATGACATGCTTGTCATGAGCGGCATGATTTACATGTCACGGTCTTGGGGCTATCCTGGCCGTTTCGCTAATGGGATGTATGCGAAAATTGGTATCGCACAACATGACTGCATGACGAACATAAACGGGAGGTCATAACATGAAAATCGTGACATGCATGTCATGAGCGGCATGATTTACATGCCACGGTCTTGGTGCTTTTCTGGCCGTTTCGCTAATGGGATGTATGCGAAAATTGGTATGGCACAACATGACTGCATGACGAACATAAATTGGAGGTCATAACATGATAATCATGAAATGCATGTCATGGGCGACATGATTTACATGCCACGGTCCTGGTGCTCTGCTGTCCGTTTCGCTAATGGGACGTATACGAAAATTTGCATGCCACGATATGACTGCACGACAAGCATAAATGACAGGTCATAACATGAAAATCATGAAATGCATGTCATGAGCGACATGATTTACAAGCCACGGTCTTGATGCTCTCCTGGCCGTTTCGTTAATGGAATGTATCCAAAAATTGGTATGCCACAATATGACTGCATGACGAACATAAGTGACAGATCATAACATGAAAATCATGACATGCATGTCGTGAGCGACATGATTTACATGCGACGGTCTTGGTGCTTTCCTGGCCGTTTAGCTAATAGGATGTATGCGAAAATTGGTATGGCACAACATGACTGCATGACGAACATAATTGGGAGGTCACAACATGAAAATCATGAAATGCGTGTCTTGAGCGACATGATTTACATGCCACGGTCTTGGTGCTCTCCTGTCCGTTTCGCTAATGGGATGTATGCGAAAATTGGTATGCCACAATATGACTGCATGACGAACGTAAGTGACAGATCATAACATGAAAATCGTGACATGCATGTCGTGAGCGACATGATTTACATGCCACGGTCTTGGTGCTTTCCTGGCCGTTTCGCTAATGGGATGTATGCGAAAATTGGTATGGCACAACATGACTGCAAGACGAACATAAATGGGAGGTCATAACATGAAAATCATGATATACATGTCATGAGCGACATGATTTACATGACACGTGTTTCGTTAACGGGATGTATACGACAATTGGCATGCCACAACATGACTGCATGACGAAAACAACTCACAGATCATAACATGAAAAGCACGATATGCATGTCATGAGCGGCATGATTTACATGCCACGGTCCTGGGGCTATACTGCCGTTTAGTTAATGGGATGCATACGAAAATTTGTATGGCACAACAAGACTGCATGACGATCATAAATGACAAGTAATAACATGAAAATCGTGATAGGCATATCATGAGAGGCATGATTTACTTGCCATGCTTTTCGTTAAAGGGATGTATACCAAGATTTCTATGGCACAACACAACTGCATGACGAACATAAATGGGAGGTCATAACATTACAATCAGGGCATGCGTGCCATGAGCAGCATGGTTCACATGCCACAGTCATGGTGCTTCTGTGGCCGTTTCGTTAACTTCAGATGTACCAAACTCGGTATAGCGAGACAACAGCGCAAATCCATTTTACGTTCCTGATGCGTGTTTTGCATTTCCTTGATTCCCACTACACGTGGGATCTGCCTATTTTTTTAGTGCATTCTGGAACACTCGGGTCTGTGCAGCATTGAATACTTAGATGAACGCAAACAGAATGACAATAATCGGTGCAACAAAGCTGAAGTTATTAGCCTTCAGTATTCAAAGCACGAGCACGTGGCCTGAAATAACGTTCCATTTCGCATTAGCTCTAGTTTCGCAAACAAAAAATCGCTTCTCCTTTGCTTAACTTCGTAATTCTTTGATAAGCCCCTGCAGGTACACTGGTCATTGGTGCTTCCGATACCAGAGCCATGCCTATGTCTTCGTGTTGCTGTTTTTTTTAGTTAAAATGATGTTATTATTATTCGGTGCTACAACAAACAGACTAAGTGCGCCCTTCCTCGTACTAATGTATTCGCTGCATAAGCGATGTATCTGCATTCAAGTAAAGAATGATTGAGTGAATAGGTAGCTAACGTTGAGGACACGGTTCGGTACTGTCTCCTGCATAAATGTCAATTTACTAATTAAATGGTGTTGATTTTCTAGAGAGCGCGTCCAGTACTTTTAAAAACCAGTATTTAGATTCTAGTATATTCGAATATTTTACAGAACTATTTTCTTCTATAGAATCGTCCATGCAGAAAAGCTAAGAAGCGACTGGCGACATCTTAAACGCAGTTTGTTACGTTCTGTAGCACAAGATTGAATCCTGTTTAATAAATTTCGAATTTTGTTAGAGAGTAGATGCCGGGCTTTGACAAAGGCGACTCAGCGATATTGCTGTGCCTAATGACCTTCAATCATGGATAGTATATATTTGTCGGTTATTTTGTCTCGTTGGTGTGATATATCAATATGTATGTTATGTTTTCGCGCGCTGTAATACGCTATTTCTCATAATATGTGTTTAATAGTGTAGGTCTTTCTCCTCGTGACTCTATATGCATTGCGAATTGATGGTGTTTTATTGGACTCCAAGGAGACTCCATCATTCCTTTCCCCGGCCTCCATTACCTGTATGCTTACAGCATTGTTCCCAGGGCAATCTTCAACGCGTCAGCGCATGCGTGTGAATACATTCTATAATGTAAGTGCGAGCGAATTTCATTGAATGCGAGAACCACAATTTTTCAGGAACCTTACGTTTAGCTTAGTGATAGAGAGTGTCCCTTAATGTACGAAACGTAGGCCTCTGTGTGGCTGCGCGCTGGACTCCAAAGGGCCCTTTAACAGCGCAGCAATCCAGGGGCCCGCGATGTCCGCCGTCCTTGAGGCCCCTAACGTCCGCCCTCCCGCAGAAGAGCGAACCGAAGCCGTTGAGCCCACTGCTCTCGCTCTCTGCGCACTGCAACATGGTGGTGATAGTGACAGTGCTACATTGTACTCGAAGTTAAACTGAGGCCCGTGCCCCAGCTCGGCCGGTTACTCAGATTTCACAGGCGTGGAAATGGTCTTAGTTAAATTGCGATAGTAATTACATGGACACTTGAACGGGCTACTTGAACGGGGAAAGAAGTAAAATAGTGACATTTGTATCGATCTCCATCGATTTAATTTCCACTTTGTGCGTTAACGCTTCGCTGCACAGTGGAAGAAGCTCTGCGAAAATTGAGGTTCGACAGCACGTGCAAGAGTTTTCCTTCAAGCCGGTATCATAGCGTCAAGTTCTCAACCTAGGAGCAATTTCTTTAGCATGCCGCAGAAGGGGAATTTCGAATAGGGGAACAGTTTGACGAATGCTGTGTTGCTCCATGCTTTAATTGCTAGACGATCCTAGTTCACTGTAGCTGGGTTAGGGTGTGCTAAAACGTTGTTTACGGTAAACTCCTCGAATCAAAGTGGATGAATCCAGGCGCTCAACAGACTCCCAAACTTCTTCTTTGGCAGAATTTCCCTGCAGTAGGTCTATTTTTCGGACTTCAGACAAAAAAAAAAGGGGGGGGGGGGGGGGACGTAGATGGTGCACTCCCTAGCAAGCGAAATTAGAAACCGCTGACATAGGTCAAAGAGATTTCCATTCTAAAATTAGAGTCCCATAATGAAGTCTTACGTAATTTGCTCTGTCTTTTTACATAATTTCATCCTTACTGAAATAAAGCGGGAAAAGGCTGGCTCTTTTTCCAAAATTTCCAATGTTTCTTTTTCAACCTCTCGCGTCTCTAGCCAAAACCACGATATGATCATGAGGGACGCTGTAGCGAACGACTCCGAAAGTTTCGATCACCTGGGATCTTGAACGTGCGCTTGCCACGTACAGTACACCGGCCTCTAGCATTTTCGTTTCAATCTGAGATGCGACCTGCGCGGCCGGGATACATTAAAGTGTGCATGTCACGCAGCGACCAAATAAAACTGATTTAATCTTCAAAGAAAAACTGCTCTGCAGAACTATCAAAAGACGGCTCACGAACTCAAATGAGCCACTCATATGTATGCGCGACATCCTAAAGCGTGTTGATTTATTTGTCGTATACAGAGTTCAAAAAAAGACACGATCGCTGAAAATTACTGGTGATTGGCAAGGTTCCGTGCCAATTAATTGAGTTGGAGTTTATTTCTCTGTTTACAACAGAAAGGAAGCAGAAGCTAAAGGCCATGTGGCCTGACTAAGGCTTCTGCTCCTGCAACAGCTCGGCACGCAGGCCGTACGTAGCACACACATCAGTACAAAATATGCTGTACAGACTCAACTGAAATAGTCGAAAAAAAATAATAAAACGGCATGTTTACACACAAGAAAGTAGAAAGGTGCGACAGTCGCTAAGGAAACGTCATGTCTACAGAAAAACTTTGAAAAATTTGATATAATTCAATTAAAGAACGTTTTGCCTTAGACAACTAAAACCTAGATTTGAGACAGAGGAATTGACAATACATAGTGCACTTTCGTCAAACAAACACAACATTGTGGGAAATGAGAAATGTTTTAAACGAATCATTCGAACCTTCCATGATCTCGTCGTGAAATTCGCAGTAGTCTATTAAGTAGCGAAGGCGCTTGGTAGGTTTAACTGTTTTCCGTAATTCGTTCTTATCTTCGGTGTTCTCAGATGGTGATGTCGAAAACTGTAGTGCGGATTTGTGGGTACATTCATAACATAATGTGTTCTGTTTTGTTTGATGTGTTGCATCAACTTGTAGTAGTACACTTGGTTTGCTTTTAACATAGAGTACTTTAGAAAAATAGGCTTCGTTTTAAAATTTTGTAAAGGTCCACGATAACCCTCAAATGCACGTAGGACTCTTTTTTGCAGTACTATCAATTTGTTATAATTTTTTTGCGTTGTAGTGCCCCAAATTAATATACAGTAGGCTAATCGGGAATAGAATAGTGCATAATACAATGCGATTTTCAACCAAGGAGGAACAAGGGTACTCAGTATATATAAGCAACCAACAGTTTTACTCAATTCTGTTACAGTTTTGTCCACGTGTACGCTCCAGGCCAAATCTTCTTGAAACCACACTCCAAGAAATTTTTGACTATTTACCTTCTCTATTACTCTGTCTTCAAAAACAATAGTTGGGTTGCAGTGTCGTGGTATATTAGTAGGGGCAAATATCATATATTTTGTTTTGGAGGTGTTCATTTGTAACTTATTCTGTCGTAACCAGGTAGAGAGTTGCTTCATGTAATTGTTAACTTTTAACTCAAGTTCTGGTATAGTAGCAGCTTTAAAGAAAATGTTGGTATCGTATCATCTGCATACATAGCTAATTGCGGAGACTCAGGAATGTCACACAAGTCATTGATATATATTATGAATAAAAGAGGTTCCAGAATTGAGCCTTGTGGAACACCAGTGACGATTTCCGCGTAAGATGAAGCTGTATTATTTATACTGACATATTGGTAACGGTTTGTTAAGTAATGACGTAGAAGTTTCAGTGCGTTACCCCGTATACCATACTTTTCTAATTTACTAATTAACACATTCTGGCAAACTGAATCAAATGCTTTCCTGAGATCTATAAATAGACCCAATGTATACAATCGATTTTCGATATTTGCTATTATTTCATGCTTAATATTAGGAAGAGCTGCTTCACAGGATTTGTTTTTTTGAAAACCATATTGCATGTCGCCGATTACATTATATTTATTAAAAAATTTCTGTAATCTAACATTCAAGGCACTCTCAAAAACCTTAGATAAGACAGGTAAGACACAGATCGGCCGGTAATTTGTCATTAAATGTTTGTCCCCTCCTTTGTAGATAGGGCATACTCGTGCTATCTTTAGAAGATCGGGAAATATACCACTTTCAACATTCTGTTTATAATATGAACTAAAACAGGTGCGATAATATCCGCAATATATTTCATAGGAACTGGTTTAATATCATCATGACCAGAAGAGACATTGTTCTTCACTTTGAGAAGTAGTTGCATAACTTCGGCAGGGGTAACAGGTGTAAGTATTACCGAGTTCGAGAGTCTAAAGCTGGTTACGATAGGTGTTGTCGCAAGTCCCTCCTCGTCAGGATACTGGGCACTAGTAACAAAATATTCATTCAAAGCGGCTACTACTTCTGTACCTGTCAAGACGCCAGTAGCTGTCTTTATGTTGATGTCAATACTCTGTCTTTTTATTGTACTGAGGTCCCTGACTTCATTCCAAACTTTCCTAGGGTCATTCTTTATTTTAGCAAACAGTTTTTCATAGTACTTCATTTTTGCCTGCTTTAGTTCAGCGTTGACCTTATTTCTAAATTTTTTGAAGACAGTAAACAGATCGGCACTTCTGCATTTTACAAACAGGTGATACAGTTTGTTCTTTCTTGTTATCATTCTTTCTTGTTATCATTCTTTCTTGTTCTGTCTTGTTAATGCATTTTTAGCCCGAGCAATGCGGCCGTATGTGGCACATGACCTCGGCTGATGATATACTACATCAATACAGCTTTTCCCCTCTTCCGGTGGTTGCCGTGCGGCCGGATGTGCCGCACTATGTGGGCCAATAGAACATGTGGTGTATTGTTCCGCTTTTGAGTTTCTTCTGCAGTGCCCTTGTAAGCAGGTGGGTAGGAAAAAAAAAGGACGGCCCGCACTGGTAAGGGACGCTACCTCTATATTCTGAGTCAAAGCTTACATGTATAGATATACTTCAGACGTGGTGTGAATAACTTTCGTTTGCCTGAATGTCTCGCGACGTTACCCAGGTAAGGTTCTGTGCTTTTCGCAAAAATAGCGGTAACATTCGAAATAAATAATGAATCATATGTTAGCCTGCTCTAATGTGCAGGAAGAAAGAAGCAAAGCAAAGAGTAGCGCTTTGCGCGCGTCACTTCTTTAGTCTTTGTTGTCTGTGCAGGGAAACTGCGAAGGCATTGCAACAAGCAACCTACAACCCATATTTAATAAGCAATACAATGTATGAACTATAATGCGTAAGCTAGCTGTGTGTTTCAATAAGCAAAATAATTAAATTGCTCATTTATGCCAAGGGTGTTTATTTAAAGCGATCCAGAATCGAATAGAAGCTCAAAGATGTAGTCTTCAATTGATCTGTGGATAGTTGTAAGAACTGTGAATGTCGCTAAGGCCAACTTTCAGACAAGTGGACTTGTCTTTTGTCAGCGTAGCCCTGATGTATACAAGTTCACTTCCAAAACATTGCCTGCGATTCATCATTTTCAACGATGTCTCCATAGTTCGTTTAAAGTAAGGCTTTCTCTCTAAATAACTTCATTGTTTTATATCCTCATTTTCAGGACAGGAGAAAACTAAGAAGAGCACATCTTTTACACCGTGAAATACTATAATGTTGTGTTACGTTGCTGTGGGCTTGGTTGCTGGTCTTGTGGCCACTATGTTGCAACTTGTCTGGAAGGTACAGAGGCTACAGGTGCCAGAGAATTTGCCACCAGGTCCTCGCGGACTTCCATTTCTTGGATACCTGCCTTTCATGCGCAAGGATGGGCACTTGGAGGTTGAGGCACTCAAGAAGAAGTACGGCAATATATTCGGGTACGTAGGTTATAGATGCTTCATGTACACCGCATAGTATGTTTCACGTGACCTCAGAAAGCTTTTTGTAATTATGTTCACGTGCTGCAATATGACAGGCGTTCCAGTGAAAATATTGGGTGAAACGAGATATCATAAGCAAGACAACTGTCTGCCGCTGAGGTAGAGCGGTTATTGCAATTGACTACTGACACGAAGGTCGCGGGTTCGATTTCTGCCGTGGAGATCATATTTTATAGGGAGGCGGAAATGCTAAGAATCTGTGTACTGCCCTTTTTCAGCGAACGGAGGAGAACCCCATGTGGTTGAAATTTCTGGAGGCCTTCGTCGCGATGTGATTCACATCCATATCACAATTTTGGCGCGTTAAACGCTTGTGATTATTGTGATTATAAGCAGGAGAATCTGCGGGCTTTATTTACACGTACACCAATAGAAGTTCTGCACTCTTTTACTACGTCACACAATGCAAGCGGAGAATGTAACGTGGAAACCTGCCTACTAGTGTGTATGAAGTGACCTGGGCTATAGTTCACATGAGAAAGGCTATAAGGTTGAAACATCGGAAGCAAATTGAACGTGAAGTTGGCAGCACACAGTTCGAATCACAGTGTGCTCTATGGGATATAAAACCAGGAAAGAGATTCTTCAGACTGGTTGCTCACCATATCGGTGGGAGTAGCTGCCGCAACTCTGTTATGACTTTCGAAACAAGAAGTCCTTATTAACACGATAGCGTGCAGAAGCTCGTTGCACAGAAACTCCAGTGTCGGTATCGTTGGTCGTGAGCAAAAATCAGCGCTCACGACAGAGAAGAACCCTGGCGACTGCACAGCGTTTAGTATGGATGTAGAACACCTGTATTACTCGTTGCCCCACGAAGGTTTGTTAAGATGCGTAAAAGAATGTATTGAAGAACAAGGCCAAGAGTCTTAATTTATGGATATGTGCGGAGTTTCCACAGGTGCATTTCTGGAAATTCTTTCCATGTAATTGAAATCAACGTTGGTTGGATATAGAGAAGGCGCGTTTGTGCAGAAATCGGGGATTTATATAGGTTCAAAGGTCGCTGCTATTCTAAGTTATCTTTACTTGAGCAAATTTGACAGCCGCTTAAAGGAGGCCCTAGCTGACCACATCATCAGGGTATTTCGGTATGCTGACGATTACTTGATTTTTTGCAGTAAGGATGATTTTGAATCCGTCGTCACCTATGTAAGCGATCAATGTAAAGTTAATGGAGATGGTTTAAGATTTACGAAAGAGCTGCCTGAGGGAAACGTAATACAATCTCTAGATATCTCTTTGTCATTTGAGCAGAATCACGTGTGTTGGCAGTATTCCCCTAGAGCATCTAAGCCGTTGTTAAACTTTCACTCCAAGCATTCGAAAGTTTCTCGTTCGCTCGAGCATACGCCTTCTCGTCTGAGTGCTCTGTTTGTTGGCGCTTCACCGACGAGACACTTCTCGGCACGTGAGCGTATAATTGCCCCTTTATATTTTCCTTTTTCTAAACAGTCAATTTCGCTTTTAACAATCTGCGCGCCATCCTTCGTTACTCACGGGTTTTCCGTTTCCATTCGCAACAAATTATGTAGCTCCAACTTGAGGTCACCTTCCTCTTTTCGATCCTGTTATTTCAGGTAGCCACCCGTTTTATTGAAATCAATGTTAGCCTGTACTTGAATGTTTCCCGCCTTTCCGCAGCACTGCGTATTGTATCGGCAAAAAAATGTTTCCATTTCTCTTTTTGTTTTACCTACGAAGGCTGTATCTGTCAGTAGCTTGAAGTTAAACTTCCCACTTTATCACACAACTTTTTTTGTACTTTTGACCAATCTCAATTGATACCAAGCAATGATCATGGAAATAAACGTCTTCAACAGCATATTTTTTACAATACTGCCCAATTTCAAAACAGACATGCCCTCGGTGTAATTCGTGCATGACTTAAGCCTCGAAAGCGTGTGTAGTGTTGACAGTATTTGCCTTTCGCAAATAGTGCCGTATCGTTTAAAGAAAATTCCCACGGTTTATCAGTAATGCGGCGCTTTCGTTGTTAATCGTCGCAACGTTTGCACAATCTCCTGGACTAAGCAAACAGAAGAAGTCACCCAATAGAATCACATACATTTCTTAACATATGTACGCGCACAATTGATGAAAGAACTAACATCGGTGATGCAAATTTCTAGGTACATACACACGGATACTTCTCAAATTCACATTACCGTAGGAAAAGAATGGCTGTGGCTTAGCTATGCTAGAGCTGGTTGTGCAAGCGAAAGCTTGTTGTCCTGTGTTGCTAAGCTGGGTTGGGATCGCATAGACAACCACATGTTTTGCATTGTTTGCATGGTTTATTCACGGTTTCATTTTACGGCAACAAATACTGCTCTATGGTCGACCCAGCTTGCTTTTCTTTTTCTGATGCGAACGCGCACACGACTTTAGCACAGATGGACCAGCGTCCTGACTCACTGCTTCCATCGGACGATTATGCCACAACGGCTGAACAGAAGCTACTGAAGCGCTAACCCGCTAACCGACGTGGGAGAGAGAGTTCGGAGAGAGCGGTGAGTCAGGTGGATAAGGCTAGCAAGGTAGGGGTAGTCAGCAGCAGCACCCGTCAGGGCACCAGCGATGACGGAGCGCGCATGCACACACACACAGACACACACATTGTTTTTATGTGCGGTTTAACGTCCCAAAACCAGCTCTGATTATGAGAGACACCGTAGTGGAGGGCTCCGGAAATTTGGAACACCTGGGGTTCCTTAGCGTGCACTGACATCGCACAGCACACGGGCCTCAACATTTCGCCTCCATCGAAATGCAGCCACCGCAGCCGGGATTCGATCCCGCGACCCTCGGATCTGCAGCCGAGTACCATAGCCACTAGACCACCGTGGCAGGGCCATACATACATACATACATACATACATACATACATACATACATACATACATACATACATACATACATACATACATACATACACATGCGCGTGGTATATGCACGGGGCGGACGTCCCTAGTGACGCGGTATCTGTTCGTCGCTTCAAGGCCAAGCGGAGATACACGGCGAAGCACGCTCGATTAGCCCAGTAAGGCTTTCACTTTAAGTTCACACAAACAAAACACCTTCGCAAGTGACTCGTAACCTCTTCCACAACATTTCCATATCCACCCTCCTGCCTTCATCTTGAGGTGGGTGCAACGCTACACGAAACACGGGCAAAGAAGAAGATGCACAGGACAGGTGCACCTTCTTTGTTCTTGTTTCGTGTAGCACTGTGCCCCGCTCAAGATGAACCGTTACCAACTAGCTCAAGTCTCAGTTATAATGGAGATATCTTCATAAGCGAGGTTTGATGGCGCATCTACGTCAAATGGCCCAAGACAGCGAGGGAGGCCACGCATGACAGTTACGTGTCTAGGCGACCTAAAAGTATGGCGAGGGGAAGGGAGCGCAATGAGAATAGAACCAAGCATAGATATCGCGTTCAACTCTTAATCAAGCTTAAGGGCCCCATAGCTTTGTTTACGTAGGGCCGCGGAGGTTCACGATCTCTAACTCTTCGTGCGCGAAGCAAGTTGCGAGCTTGTAAATAAACATACACAGGTTATCTCAACTAACGATCTATAGAAATATTCATCGCAGGAAGATGTATTGATCGTGACTAAAAGTAATGTACAAACCAAAGTTTAGCACGTTCAAGCAGAAAAAGAACTTACTGCTTTAACAGCATATTTCGATTGTGTGCAGCACTGGGTTTTCCATCATGCGGTTGTACTTTCGGCTTGCCTTCAAGGCGAATAATTTCTCTGCACATTGTAGGAATTTGAACGCTTCTATCTATCTATCTATCTATCTATCTATCTATCTATCTATCTATCTATCTATCTATCTATCTATCTATCTATCTATCTATCTATCTATCTATCTATCTATCTGCATCTTTCACACTTCTCGTGGTGCATGCTTGACATGCTGCTCCTTTGTCGTACCATTATCGTGGCATCTTGACAAATGTAGCACATGGGCTGACAAGCGTCTCGGACTCATATGATTAACAGGTCATAAAATTAATGGCATGATGTGCGTGTCATGCATATCACTGCATAAATCACAACACGTCATCGTGATGCCATAGTGCTCATTCACATTACTTTGCATGGGAATGTCGATCACATTTGTCGTTACTCACAATGTCGTTACTCTTGTTTTGTTAGGACTGTTCGAGATTGGAACAGTTTGCCATCGCGCATTGTATACATTACAGAAAATGATGCCTTTTACCACGCATCGCAATAAGTTCTTGTGTTGTAAGCCTGTAACCTCCCTGCTGTACTGCCCTACGGGGCGATGCAGGTGACTAATAAATGAATAAACACGCGTGCATGAGAAATAGAAATGGATCGTATTCTGCAATAACATGCATGGAATGATGACAATAGTCATTACGGTCATTTCATTGGCTTCGATGTTTGTCTAGTTCAGATAAGAACGTACAAGTGGGCATTATCGCCACTGCAGTCTTTCATGAAAAGTACTCTAACGCAAGTTAGATTAATTGTTCTATGCTTATTATTGTGCAAAGCATTTATTTTTTCGGCCGCCCAAAACACACTTCCGCCAACCTTGCCAGTTGTGGCTTTTGAGTGCGCAGAGCAAGGCACACTTTGGGTCTCAGTTCATTTCTTTTTCAACAAAAAAAAAGTGGAATACTGCGTTTTGAGTATTTCATTGTATTTGGTGCTGGGAAGAATCCTGGGAAGAAGGAATTGGACACTTGGCAAACAGACGGAAATTACCGCCCGTTTAGGAACTTTTTTCTGTGGACCGCTGAAACATTTGGTAATAAAAGTTGTTTTGAGAAAGTATCGGACCTTGTTTTTTACCGCATAAACGAATGCAGTGTGGGAGCCTTCCTTCGGTGGAATATGGAGAGCACTCTCACAGGCAAGCGTGGATTTCTTTTCCGCCCGCACAAAGTATCTCTTTCTGGCAAGCCGTCTTCAGTGAGAAAGCGTACTGAGTACTTGTGGGATTCCAATCAAATGTTAAATGGCTGAACTACATAAGCAGCGGTTTTCATGCCGTTATGCTTGGCAATACCCCTGCGGAAACCATTAGCAAGATCAGCAGGCTTTCGGGCACAGCGTCCGTGCACTTCTCGTGAATATGCTCGGCTAACAAACCTAAAGAGCTGCCTTCTGATAAATCTATTACCAAGGCACTAATTTGACCAAACTCATTCATCAGTTTCTAGGCAAGATTCCTGGCGCTTCCCATATTGTTGTCAAGTATAACGATCACGTTGTGTGAACCGCCTTTGGAGAACAAAAACTGATCATTCGAACGGTCATGATGACGAAGTTAGCTTTCATTCTTTGTTGAACAGTAGATTTCCTCTCGCAGAAATAAATTCTCTTTTTACTTTTCTGCAGGCTTAGTCTTGGATCTCGCTACGTGGTGTTCCTGTGTGACTTCGAGTCAATCAAGGCTGCTCTGTCACACAAAGCCATACTACACCGGCCGAAGGAATTCACACTAAATAGCAGCAGCCCTTATGACAGTGAGCACTGCCTACTTATTCGCCATTGGACGACCATGACAATTAGTCTGATAGGCGTTCAAGTTTATGTAGATTTATGTGAACACTCAGTGCTCAAACTTATTTGAGCATTGAGTCTTCACATAATTGTTTCGCAGACCCTCACTCTCGAAAACATGTTTTCGTTCGAGAGTGAGGGTCTGCGTTAATTTACAGTGTCAAATACCGTATCGCTTCATTTTTTGCAGTGGTAGCTTTTGCCTCGATTCGTTACACACCGTAATCTTGTAAAGGATGCCGTGTGACGATTATAGAAAACAGGTGTGAAAGAATAAGCGAAAAGCCTAGAGCTTAACTTGCTGGAATAATGGAGCACATATTAAACCGATAAGAGTTGTATGGTCTTTTCAAACGCATTTCCCCGCTCGGGCCTCGTATATACATATATGTATGCATATAGAGGACGAACGGCGAAGAACAGTCCTAAAGAAAATTTTCTGCTATGCTCCCGGGCGGGGAATCGAATCACCAACCTCTGCTCCACAGCTTCATGCTTGGTGGAAGTCTGCTACACAGACAATATTCCCCAATGCACATAGCTCCTTCCGACAAGCATGGTGGATGAAAAATAGCTATCAGAGAGTGTAACGTGGCAGCCTTGAAGCCTAGTTATAAATTAATTAAAGGAGTGAATCATGGAAAGTGGGTCCCGGCCACGTCGCATGCAGGCGACACGGTTAAGCTCGAAATGTTAGGGCCTGTTCATGGTCATGCCACCCTGTACCGCTTCATCGTGTGGCGGCTTCTTTCTCAGGTACCGCAGGGCTACCATCAAGATCGGTCAAGTCAAATCCTCATAATTTACCTTGGGAGCGAGAGTCAGCTCAAAGGGGGCAGTCATCTCTCCTCTGCTCGTCAATATTGCCGTGAAAGGCTTCTCGGAAAGACTCGCCATGGTGCGCGGGATTCACCATGCTCTCGAAGCGCGAAATGTCACCGCGTGGTCCGACGACGGGATAGTGCAAGCACTTCAACAGGAGCTAGAGCTCGCGGAGAACATCCTAGTCGCATCGGACCTGAGGCTAACCGCGGCCAAGTCCGGATCAAATCAAATCGACCCTTATTTCAACATACATTCAATGTTGAGAACCATGAACAAAAAGACAGCAAGGCTTGACGTGGTCCATGGCCCCGTTTTCCAGGCAGCGACAGAACAACAAACGAAAAAACACTTTGACAGTATAAAAAACAGAATGTCCACAACAAAGAATGTGAAAACATTGCTAGGATAGTAATAAGAAAGAAAATAACACATATCAAGCAATTTTCAGAAATACATTGTACTTACTGTACGGACCCACCCGACAAGAAGTGAGGAACCTCACTCCTTCAGAGCAAATTTTGCACGCGAGGAGGGCAGAGCCCCAGGGCAGACTCCATGAATTATCGTGGCGGAGTTCTGCGGAAACCCGCAAGGAGGAGTAACTTTTACGAAAGGGAGAAGTCCATGAGGGTCCTCGGGCTCCTGCTGCAGCTCAAGGGGGTGCCGCCCAGATTGTAGCCAGCATCACCTCCAAAATCGCGAACATTCTAAGGATCACAATCAGGGTCGTTGTCGAACCACAGAGGTGGTCTGAGCGACGGCAATCTCCATCGGCTCCAGCATGGGCTTCTCATGAGGCACAATAAATTGTGTCGCTTGAGTGCTCTCCTCGTCTGAAGTATTAGCCAAAAATTGCTATAATAGTATGCAAATCCATAAGTAGAGCTCTAGGCTTCCTTAACAACACCAGCACCGATAAGGTAATGCAATTGGGCATGCCTAACTGCCTCTCGGAAGTGAACGAGGCCCAGCAGATGGCACGGTTCGCGCGTCCGTCTTCGCCGGTTGGTATGCGCTTCCTGGAATCCACAAGATGTGTTCTTACGGACACTGGCGAGCATAAAGCGACTCGACGGCCCTCAATGAAGTACGCATACGGTAGATTCTCTCCCAAGAAATTTCCACGCACATTACAATGCAGGGCGTCGCATATCTCAGGCCCGTTCAGTATTGAAATTGTTTGCACAATGCCCGGGCCTCACGAACTCTGGTGGTGTAGCCCAGTACGGGCGCTCTGATTCCTTCGCAGTGGTCTCGGTAGACCATAGAGGCAAACTGCTATGTCCTGCCTCGGTGAAACAAGTTTCTGCAGCGGTGCTTGAGCAAGTCGCAATCGCTAAAACAGCGGAAGACCCATCGTGTCCAAATATTTTCACAAACTCGCGGCCCGTAGCTAGGGCTTTCGCCTCGAGCTCTGTCCAGAGAGAGGCTTCGACTTTCCTCGGAAGCGAAGGAGCTGCTCCGTTTCACACCTTAAAATGGTTCCCGGCGCACATGGAAGCCAATGCGCATCCGTATATTTCCAACGCCAATGACTTTCCCCATAAATGTGCATGAGGTTTCAATCACCGTGGCGGCCTCGGTGAATTCGCAGGCGTGGACGCCAGAAGGTGCAGTGACCACCATGAGATCACCATGAGATCATGGAACATTATCATCTTTGTCGGATGGCTTTCCCACTTCATTACCGTAAAGTCACTCGGCCGCAATCGTCTGTCCTCAGGGTGCTCCAGACGGGTTCTTTCCCTTCCAGATGCAGGTCTAGTACAATTCTCGCCCAACATTGAACCGCATTATGGAGACTGCGGAGGGGCGTATTGCTCATTAGCTGATATGCTCTGGTGACGTTCTACGTTAAAGGGACAGACAACCACCCAAAACTTTGATTGGGATCACCCCACTGGCAGAGCGATTATGCGTTCCATTGGCTCAAACGACGCCACTTTCTCTCATTAAGCATGGCTTTATGTTTTTATTTCTTCATGCGAAGTCGCGAAAACTGACGTTTGGTAACTCAAGCGCGAAACATACGAACTAAAGCTACAGTGCGGTCGCGTGACCTTCTACAAATTTACGCAATATTTTATCTGTTTATTACTATCGGACCGCACGAAACTTTTGATATTGTAAGCTTTTTCTCACTTACAATCTGCAGATAACCCTTCGTTTGTAGCGCGCGTTGCTACTGCGCGCTTCCTGCCGTCACGTGCGAAAGCGTGGTTTTGGATCTAGCTGACCTGGCTTGGCTCGGCTATCGCCAGAATGGCGGCGCCGGAGCCCCGCCATTCATGACGTAGGCGCGGACATGCGAAAGAACGCCCTACAAATACTAGATCGGCCTGGCCAACAATGCCAACTCATCGCACCGTCTTTTTATTTCAGAGTAATCGAAGAGGTTGAATTTTGGGCAGTTAATCACAGCTACGCTCACTCCTGCGAAAGCAGAACGATATCCGGAAGCAAGGCGGATTATTGGCACCGCGATCACTGTTCAACGTTGGTAGAGTGCGCACTCTGCCTTTTTTAGAGGTTTCTCAGGTAGAAAAATTCTGCGTGCGAAATATCCTCGCGCTTTTGGAAGTAACCGCTCCAGGTGAAAACAGTACAGGGGGCGAGCTTTTCATTGCGCCATAAAAAACAGGGTCCTTAAATATCGGTTGGCAGTCCCTTTAACCGACACGGAGTTAGTCGACACGTTAGTCTACATAGCATTAATCGACACGAATATTGAGAGGAAACCCTAAAAAGCACCGACCTCTCGGTTTAACTTCAGGCTGTCCAGAGAGCCTCGGATAGGGCGGAGGGCCACGACCTTCAGGTCCCTGGTAGGACCGGCGCAAGACTGCTACGGACTCCTTCTAGAAGGGAGCGTCCAAATGCAGTTCCTCAGGACCTGAATAGCCTTCTTTGCCTGCCTGCCTGCGTGCCTGCCTGCCTTCCTGCGGCCGTACCCTCAGTGAATGGAAAAGGGGGACCAATGGGCATGGGCTGAGGAAGGGCGGAAAAAAATGCGCTTTCTTTTCACTGCAAGCGCGGTTCTTTCTTTTCCCCTACGGTAGCCGCATAGGGAGACCCGAAAAAGGCTTCTGCCGACGATTTGGTGCTGCCACCTGGCAGTTGCCCAGAGATTCTGCGCAAGCTCTTGTTTCCCGACGGCGTTACCAGATGGCGTCCATATCAGACGCAGCGTAGTACGGCCGGCAGAACATTTCCACGACATTTGAAGCGAAGCGCTCAGATACGTGGGCATTTTTTTTTCCTCCATGCCTTCTCCGCTTCTACTGTTTCACGCCGATGTTCTGTGCGTACTTAAGTCTGTGCGTACTTAAGCCGGGCGTGCGCCATTCCGCCGCTGCCGGCGCGCGGGTTAGAGTTGCACCTGAAGTGTGGAAGGGCAACACATATAACACTCTGTTCTTACAAGGAACCAGTTTCTACTCGTCTTTCGGTCCTGGATGGGCGGGCACCGCGCCCAAAAACGGGACAAGGTGGCTTGAGTCTGCCAGCCAGGACCATTTCTCTTGTTCTACCTTTACATGAGTTACCTTCATGCTCGCCAAGCAGCGAAGGCGACCTCGAATGTTCGCATTATAAGGCGTGGAACGCGTGCAATACAGGTCGGAATGGAAACAGCCTACCCACGGAAGCCGTTTGCAATCAACACCATGCCTACACTCGCGGCTTGTTGTAGTCATCTAGCGTCAGTAGAAGCATAGAGTTTCCCACGAAATACTAGAGGTAAATGTGGCGCTAGTGTGATGCTCTCGTGCAGTAAACCGTGCACTGCAGCAACTGCCTTCGTCACCTGAAGAACGAGTGTAGTAGTTCCACTGCAGTTACAACAGAGCAATAAATGAATCCAGCAGAATGTTCGAAGCTGCGAGAACGAAGACTAGACAAACTCCTGTACTACCGATAATTCCCGTGGCAGCTCAACCATCACAGCACAGAGTTCCCTCCAATATGTTTGTAGGAAACTGAGTAGAAAGAAGCGTTGATATTTGGCCGTGTCTGTAATGGCTGAAGACTCTCATAGGTATACGACAAAGAATAAAGAAGCAAGCAAGCACAAAGAAAAACGAAGACGCCGCTTTACAGCCGACTAACTTTATTGCTAAACAAGCACACGAACCTATAATACAGCGCTCAACCACGTTCACACACGTCCGTCACAATTCTGCGCATCCCCGAGAAAGAACAAAAATCTAAAAACAAAAATCTCCCGATCTCCCCATAAAGGGAACCCTGAGTAGTATGCGAACCAGCCATGAGTCGACTTAAAGTTGTGTAGATCTTTTATTTCCTTCATTCCTGTTCACGGTCCTTCCATTCGAGATTGCCCTGATGTTCCTCCAACGGGTTGATCTCGGGCAGGCGCTCGGGTTTCGGCGGTTAGCGGTAGCATTTCGTCACGCTCATCGCGGGGAGTTTGCCTTCCACCAACGGCGTACTCACTGTGATCGGCGTACTCACTGTGATCGTCGTCGGCGGCAAGCTCCCGCTGCAGCACGGCGATGGCTTTGGCAGCGGGAATGCTCGATCTCGATGGTCGAGATCGAGATCAGATTGTTATCGAACCACAAGCGGTCGCATACCTTACAGCTGTACCCGAACGTGTGGTCGAGAAAGCCACACTTAAAGCGCGCATCGACACCACCAACCTCAAGTAGCGACCGCTTCCGGCGCTTGGCAGCGCGGGCTCGCAAAGCCGCCGCGATGTGGCCGCTTTGCGAGCCGGCGCCGCCGTGACGCGATCTTCGTTCGTCGAAGCGCACTCCATGACAGCTGCTGTGGAAGAGAGCGCGCCGGGGAGAGCGAGCGCTTTTATTTATTATCTCTTAAACTACAGCGCCACTAGCGGTTTCCACTCAAACTAAAGCACGCACCGGAGTGGAGCGAGCGCTCTACTGCACAGCCATCTAGCGGGTGCTCCGAGTACTAACGAGGGAAGGCTATGCCGACGCATGAGGGAGGGACAGGCCTCGTTCACGAGCTGCTTCGCGTCTAAAAAGATTGACGCTACCTAACTGCTATATAATAACAAACAGCGATAAAAACATTAAATGGCACTGCTATGTAGAGCCAGTGAGCATGTGATAATACAAGGTGCTGGTTTATTATTTATGCGATATGTCTCAGTACACTCGCTCACGGCTTGAATTTCATGTTTGTAAGTTATGACGGTCTCGGCGGAAGCTGTCTTGCGTCATAAGCCTACTCGTTCCCGTCCAGAGAGCCTTCTCCTAAGACAACCTAATATATACGCGGAACTTCGGTCAAACTAGTGTTTTGTTGTACACTTTGGTTGCTTGCCAAGAGAACGGACTCTAGACTTGAATGTTGTCCCAACACGCATGTTCTTCATTATGGCCTACTAGATGTGACGACTGATGGTTGTTATTGCGGCGATGACGTCACTACTACAGCCATGCGTGTACCTGCAGTGTCAGCCAAAGTTCAGGAGACTTAAAAATGGTGCGGAAACGCAGGAAATTAGACAGCAACGTCATAAAACACGCTCTAGACACACAAAAGAGTAGGATGCTCGGCTGTAGGGCTCGATACCACAAGACTAGCGAAAGACGCCTCACAGAACGTTAGGATATATGGCTTACCAGACAAAGACGGCCGCCTACTTTCTGCGAAAATATTTACGGGCAATAAATGTTTCTTTTATAATACGCTGCTAGAATTGTAAGCAAAAGCGGGCCTTGCGGAATTTTATTTGCGCGGAGAGCTAATTTTTTTTTGAAAGCCAGCTTTCACATTCATGTGAGAAACCGCCAAGCTAACACGGCATTCTGAGCAATGTTATTACGTTTTGTGTGTTTTAGAGCATTTCACCTTTAGCTTTTTTTTACCTTTGCTTTTTTATGTTTGACTTCTCTATTCGGATGAAAACCGAAAATATGCAGTCAGTGTTTTCTTCATATCTAAACTATCTCATCGCAACATTTGTCTTTCTTCTGTGTATTACAAGACCTGTAGGTGTCCTTAGTGTTCCGTTACATGAAGCTCACGCGCTATCCAGTGAGGTTTAATTTTGGCCTCTATCGACGTTTGGAAGCTGCTTCGCTGCAAGTGAGTCGAAGGTGATGGTTTCGACTCGCGTGTTTGTTTCATAACAACTTCAAGGTGCTACGCTCCAAACTGCTCTCCCCTAGCTTGTTTTAAAGTTGACATATACCAATTTCTTGCGACTCATCGGCAACTTTTCTATATTTTCGAAAGGTGATGCTGTCAGGTATACGCAGTTATGACACTAGGTGTGTTAACGTACAGGATCTAATGGAATCCCAAACGGCATCTTTCTATATGTACTTATGGAGTAGATACTGCGCCTCTCAGAAGTGATCCGCCCAACATGTTATGAAGGTCACGGAATCGAGTCCAGCTGGTTGCTAAAAGAGACGTCTAAATGTAGGCTATACATCATGCTCGATTCCCAAACGGCATTTACGTGTCTGTTTACAGCGGAGATACGAGCACTCAAAGACACCCTTCCCCCGCCACTCCCTTTAGACTTTGGGAAGGTCGTTAGTACATTTGCTACAAATTACGTAGTTGTACGTCTAAACGTAAGATTTACTTGAAAAAGAAACGACATCTTACCATCTCTATTTACAGTGGAGCCAGGTCTACTAGTAAAGGTGGCTATTTTTGTATTAGGACGGCGTGTAATTTGAGTTCGAGTCAATCTTAATTCAACATTCCCGTTCACAACTAAACATAGTGAGCTCCGTTTGATCACAGGAATCGCGTACCACCACCGAGTGAACAGACTGCCCAGTTAATAGAGGTTTTAGTGATTTACGAAGCTCTAGTTTTGTGTCATTCTTCTGAGAGGCCAACCTTCTCAAGACGCACTTATGCCTGGTTGCATAATAATTTCTCATCGAATCAGCACTTCGCTTCATTAGCCGCAGAGGCATGTCAAAGGAATGACACACCCAGTCATCTCTGTATGAGCTGGGTACGAATACGCAGGAAATTAAGTTAACGAGAAGTGTTGCTGCAATAGTCTCCCACCAATACCGTAGCTGTAGCATATCAAGTGAAAATTGCAGTGTTTCATTATTACAAAGATTTGGCAAACTTAAAATTATAATTCTACCCAACAAAACTAATTCATGGGTGCTTAGAGAAAAGCAGTTATTTTATTGTGCCACTAAAAACGTGCAGGTTTGATCACGTTAAATGGCCCTTGCTGGGACCAACAGCGCCGTTTCTTCCTGAAGATGTTCAAGGAGCTCGGAGCGGGCACTCCAGCTATGGATAAGGTCATACAGGTGCGATGCTCCATTTCAATGTTTTGTTCAGTGATGGCTGTGTTGTAGAGCATCGCATTAATTTTCTTATATTGCAGCAAAACTATGGAACACTTTATCTTGTACCATCACATGATCGACGTCATTTCGTTTATACAAACAGCTTCTTCGCGATCATGTACATAATATGGAAGAATAACATTTCTATTTATAAATGTTATTCCGACTTCTTTTTGTCCAAATATATTTATTATATTTCTATGTATTTACTGTATTCCTATGTATTGATTACATGTATTTATTGCATTTCTTACTTATATGTATTTATTTTCACTACCTCAGTGCTAAATACTGCTGTTAAAAACCGGACCCCTGCAACAGCCCTTGAATGGGCTCTGGGTTCCGACGTGTACAACAACCACCGGTCATTACATGCGTGCTAAACAATAAAAACTGATTGATTGATTGATTGATTGATTGATTGATTGATTGAAATGGGAAACCGTCGAGCTAGCTCAAGTCTGTCTATTTACTGGCGAACGAACATCAACGCTCTGCCTGACGTTATGAGCACTATAGGGCTAGCCACTGGTCGACATGGTACCTGGCGGCGCGCGCTCGCGACGTCGGCGCACTACTGGAGTGCTATTTTAGCCAGCCCAGCACAACTGAGCCCGGTGGACTAGAGAAGCGACATAGCGGCGCCATGTCGCCACTGGTGCCCGCGCAGGGTGGCTGCCGTGGGAGATGATGGTGATGATTGTGGTTGGTTTCAGGAAAGGACGCTAATTTCTGCAACGCATGTCGGGAGCTCGTCCAAGCGTTCGTGGGTATAGGGGAAAGGGAGTGAAAGAGATAGAAAGGAGAGAAAAGCCGTAGTGGAGGGATCCGGAAATGTTTGACCACCTGGGGTTCTTTAGTGTCCACTAACTTGTCTTCACCCCGCAAAAACCCGCCGTCAGGGCCCTGACGAAGACAAGTCCACTTGTCGAAACGTTGGCTCCTGCGACATTCCCTCTTCTAAATCATATTTTGCGATCTGTTCAATGAAGTAATGAGTAACACAAGGCAAAAAGCTTTCCAAGGTCTCGGTAAATAACGTCTGGAACGAGAGGGCTTATTCAGTCCAGCCTCACGCATGCTGCGATTGCAACTGGGAAACACGAAATTTTTTGAGTGGGCAAGGGAAGCGTCATAAGCAACGTGTCCACAATTGCATCGACGCGTGCCACAATATTCTAACCCGAAATAATTGCTTCATTATAGTTCAGTCAAAAACAATGTTCACTGTGTATAATTGCTACGGCATGCCTATTTCAGGGACCTTTATAAACCGCCCCCTACCAGCTAAAATATATTATTGCAGCTAGTCGTTGTCTCTTAATCTTTGGAGAAATGTGTTATTGACTTCAATGTATTCAAAGTGATGCTGTACAGCTTTAATGCCAGAATTTGGGGTGGCACTGCTGCGCCAGGTCGTCATTTGTTCTTGCCTTTATTGTAAACTTTCTGTCTCATAATTTCGCCCATGATCCGGTTCACGCAACAAATACAATAATAGTATTCTTTTACATGGAATAAGAAGGCTACATTTCTCACACATACTGGCATGTTATACTGTTGACGTAAAGCACGTATTATTGGGTTGCTTACAGTTCAATGGAAACGCTCTGTGCTGTAATGTACTGCGATGTCTGCTGGCCCGTTTGTTTCTACAGGCGCTGAAGAATACGAAAAAGAGTCGTGACAACGTAGAATCGCCTATCCGGTTTTCTTTTCTTTTTTGTTTGCTTGTGATCTTGCTAGCTCAGAGCGTACAAGGCACCGTGTATTAGGCACAGTACTGAATTGAGCTCTCCGTGTTATTAAGCAAGACTGATCAAGGATTGTAGTACGCTGTTGATTATGGAATAGAAGCAGCAACTACTACCTAAATAATGAATATGCATGAACGAAAAATTGACGAATAATAAGCATTCTCCATTCTGGTGATTGTATTCACCCTTATTCTTGTGCTATAGGCGTTTCTCATTTTTGCAAGCACTGAAAAACTAAACGTTGGGTGAAATATTCATCGAATAATGACTTGCGTAACACTAGCGCATGCAGACGCCGTAAGCTTAGAGCGGTAAACTTTTTTTCTGAACAGGAGGAACTGTCTTATCTCCTAGAGACGCTGAAAACAAGAAACGGTCAACCTGTCACCACACAGGATATCCTCACTCCCAGCACTTCTAACATCTTGATGAAGTTGCTCTTCAGCCGTCGATACGGACACGATCATCCCAAGCGAGCTCACATTGATAACATAATTTCTTCTGTACTGATGTACTCCACCCCGTTGTTGCCCGTAAATTTTCTTCCATGGCTGCGTTCAGCACTTTCGCACCTCGGTCTAGGAACCTGCGGGAAACTAAAAAAGGCACTACAACGCAGGAATCAGTTCAGCGAGTAAGTAACTTTGGAAAATATCTTTAATAAGCAGCGGCAAATTTCACAAAGCGCATCGCTGCGCGCTGACTGTGTTCTCTATTCAATGTTCACGAAGGGTGTTAATTAACGAGCTCTTGTAGCAGCAAATCTTGTGCCACCCTCCTCGGCGGGAAAACTCATCCCTAACCAAACCGGTCCCTCGGGCCCTATTCCATGCCACAGATGGGAACAAAAGTGACTTTGTGAACGACCCATCAGAAAAATTGTAAACTGTTTCTAAACCACAACATACGCACATAACAGCTCTGGGTGTAATTTCACTCTACGGGAAAACTCAGAGAAAGCCCTTTTTCAAGATTCTATGAGGAGGCTGTGGTTTTAATTAATGTTCGATGAGAAGATGATGTGAACGGCTCTCGATAAGCGTCCCACTCTTGAAGCCGAAGCCCTATAGATATTAATTGAAGTGCCCTCAATTCTCACCACATGTTTCATATCGTCGAAGTGTCCGGCTGAAATTGGCTCAGCTCCTATGCTGACAAAAATTTAGCCTTCACGGCTAGACAGTAGTGACGCAGAAGTATCGATAGCAGTATCGATACTATCGATGGTTGTGTCACTATCGAACTATCGATGGTAGGAAGAACTATCGATAGCACTATCGATGGTAATATTGATAGTATGCTATCAGGGACCGGGCGTTTTCGAATCGAACCAACGCAGGACGCGCCAAAGCTTACTTGATTGGTGAACTAAGCGAGCGATTGTCGACAAAGCCAGTTGGTCCAGTTGAACCAGTTGAACCAACTAGACAGCATGTGATTTATAACGCAGTTGCGGCAGGAAGCCGAATTCTGCGGCTCCTTGAGAGGCAACAACTGGAGCCCTCAACTGCCATTTCAAACGCAGAACTAATGCTTCGCCTTGAATTGCTCACAAATGAAACGAGCCGAGTACTGCAAATAGTAGCCTATTGTGACTGATAGAACTATTGGTAAATGAACTATCGATAGTATCGATAGTTCTTTTTTAAACTATCGATTCTATCGATAGTTTAAAATATTTTTTAAACTATCGTTAAAAGTTTAAATATAGTTCGATATAAAGTTTATAAATATAAATCGATAGTTTAAAAAAAGTTTTTAAACTATCGATTCTATCGATAGTTTGAAGTCGCAGGAAGTGACACCACAGTGTGTGCACACGTGTGTGTGTGCGTGTGTGTGTGTGTGTGTGTGTGTGTGTGTGTGACCTTTTTCTTCGTACCCTACTCGCTGGCAAGTGCAGAGTAGAAAACTGCGTACTATGTTCCGGTTAACCTCTCTGTCTTCCGCGTAGCATTTATTTATCTCTCTCGCACCCAGTGGCGCTTTCCCTTATGCGGAAGCATGTACAGCCGCGTTCACTCCTTTGTAGAGCGAGTGAGCTGCCTGCCTTGTAAAATACCTCGGTGTCCTACCGCCTCAGCGCATGAGCCACACGTTTCCTCGTTGCATTTCGTAAAGGCGAAGCCTGCACACATGCAGTTGTGAAGATGACGCCACGCTCTTAGTCTGATTCACGTAGGACGGGTTTCAAGGCAGTCAGGTGTGCTTACTATATGTTTCTTCCAATAGATGTGCGGTCAGCGAGAACGCGAAGTCGTACGTGGATGGCGTTGTCCGCAACTTCACTGATGGTTTCTTAGCTGAAATGAACCGTCGAGGGGGAGAACGAAGTGAGACGTTCACATGTGAGTACCCAAGGACGACAAGTGAACATATTACAGCACATGCGAAACTCAGCTACAGCGAATAGCAAGCGCACTGTTCAAATGTCTTTGTGTGTCTTTGACATAATGGTGTCACCTCAGGCTCACCTAATCCCACAAACCCATTCATTTCTGCACTAACACACAGAAGCACTGATTCACAGTCGCGTAAAATGCAAAATATGCGGAGTTTGAATCTAAAGGCCAGCGTCGAGAACACTTGCGAAAATCGCACGTTTCTTGGTGTTCAACGTTTAATGTTGAACAACAATAAACGTGCGATTTTCGCAAGTGCGCAGTATGTTTCTAATTACTACTTTTGAACCGGACCCACAGAATTTCTTCCCCGAATTATATATATATATATATATATATATATATATATATATATATATATATATATATATATATATATGGCCAGTTATTATCAGGGTAGCGTGCTCGTGCAAAAAAAAAAAAAAGATCCGCCGTACAGTTAAGATATAGGCACAGCGCATACAGTACACTTTCAAAATCATAGCAAGCGATTTCTCACTATCATTGAAGAAAAGTTTCCAACCACAGCGTGCTATCAGGACTCAATTACGGTGCCACAATTTGGAGAATAACAACGACATTTTTAAAAAAAATGTGGTTTATCCTCTGTCATAGGGATCGGTATAAGACGAAAGTGAAACCTGTCTTCGTCGAGGGGCGGGAGATGGTCTGGACATGTGAACCCCTTACATATACAAATCAGGGGTACCTCGACACTCTAAAGAGATCCTCGACAGTTGCATGCAAGCGGAAGCTCTCGCACGACTCACATTTCTCCGGAGACACTGCATTGAACGCGCCAGCGCCCTGCGAAAACTTGCCGGTAACCAGGAGCGTTCGAAAACAGCGAAGCCTTGCAAGCCAATCCTAACTGTATGTCAGAAAAATTAAAGTCTCTAGATATTTCTTCCATTTTATAAGGTCCCTAGATATTTTTTCCCGTTTTTTTAAGTAGCGAAAAGCTTTGATGTGCCGCTGGCGCATCTGATTGGTCGACGTTGCTTTTGGTAGCCATGTTCTTCCTAAAGCTGTTGCTTGAATGCTGCAGCGAGAGAACGTCAAAGTTGAGCGTTTCAGTAGACGTTTCCTTACATATGGCACATCCACTATCATATTGGGATATGAACGCTTATTTTTACGGCTAGACGCTATCTGCGCTGACGTGCTCCGTTCCACATGTTTAGGAAGACCATGGCTGCCGTCGCGGACTTTGAGCGAGACGTTGCCGGGAGAGGATGTACTTGTCGCTACTTAAAAATAAAGTTCCCTGATATTTCTTTTTTTTCGGGACTTTATTTGTCAGCGCATCGTTTTGTGAACGCACACTTCCCTGTGCGAAAAGCGCATCATTTGCTTGTCGACGGCCGCCTTTCGTTCCTGGAGTAAAGGGCATCACAACTCAACTGGATATCATACGCGTCACGAAAGACAAATTATGTAGCGGCCGTGGCTAAAGCAATGCGCCGGCAGGACACCGAAGCCTGCGCGGCGATAGAGGCGTAGAAATTACTAAAACGCTAACTGCCGGCGTGCATATTAACGCGACAATTTACGACTTCGCTCCATGGTTCCTAGGTGGCGGTACCACCCCTGAAACCAAGAGTGCAGTGAAAGGAAGGCTATGTTAATTTAAGAGCAATTTTGCTGGTTTCCTTTGACCGGAAAACTTTTAGATGCAAATTGTAAAGCGGCCCAGTAAACATATAAGGCCCGTGTTTTCCCCCACATTGCAAATGTGTCGGTGCCTGTCGGTAGCGCTGCAAACTCGTACCGCTACACTCTGGCTAGTCGTGGATTCGAATCCTAACGGGTGGTACTTTTTCAATCAGAAATGCGTGTTTATTTTTCATACGTCTGCTTCCGTTACGGAAGTGCGTCACGGATTCCTTGGTGGACCCCCACATAAAACACTTTCGTGTTAAAAATTTACTAACCACGCGGCGCAAGATAGAATGCAAAATGGTAGGCGTAGCGTTAATAGATCGGTAAACGGCAGGATTGATAAGAGAACATGCAGATGTAACCGACATTCTAGTAGATATCAAGGGGCCCTCCAACGCTTTTTGAACATGGTCAGAAAACGCTGCCGGTCAGTCCTGGGTTCTCCTCCAATTTTGTGAGCCACATTTTATTGCAAAGCTAGGCCATATTTCTCCACTAATGCATTGTTATCGCTCTACTTCTCATTTGTTCATAGTCACTAACTATGGCATAACTACCTGGGCGAACACATATCATTCGTACATCTCATCTGCGCAACACATACAGAACCAAGCAATCCGCCTTATCACTTTCAGCCCTCGTCGTTATAACGCTTTTTAATTGCTTAGACGATATACTATCCTATGTATTAGTAAGCTATTTGAACTTCACTGTATATGTTTGCTTTTTAATAATAATTTAACAGCAATTTTGCTGGTTTCCTTTAACCGGACAACTTTTCGAGGACCGTCGGCTACCTTTCGATCTCATCAACTGTGATTACTAAAAGACACTAACCGCCCTCGCTTCGCATTAAAAGGAAGCTTATTACTACCACGAGTTCGCACTAATTAGGGCATAAAATCGTTGTCATTCAAAACCATTTCATTATGGAACTCTACTCCACCCAATATGAAATCTTTAGCTAACCATTACACGTTCAAAAAAAAAACGTTGAAATTATACCTTCTATCGCCATAAATCATTCTATGTTGTCCTTTTTGAATAGTGATGTAGCGACTGTATTGTTTTAGTTCTATTTATTACAGTGTTTTATCGTTTCGGTGCTGTGCTATAGCAGTTGTATAATATTGTTCTATTGATACTACATTGTCTTGCCATTTTCCTTAGCATTTTTTTTGTGCTTCCTTCATCGTGGGTCCCCCTACTGTCTTAGGACTATGGGACCCTAGTCTGTAAAACGTCTCTTTCATTTTGTGTGTCGCTACTTTGCCAATAGTAAACTTCAAACTTCAATCCAGGGAGCTCGCAGTTAGGTTTCAAACACATCTGGAAAGAGGCCGCTCTTCTTTGAATAAATGACGTCACAGTAGGCTCCGACTGCATCGCTTGATTTTTCGTTGCTCTTTGAGAAATATATGCACATTTGATTTATTTGCAGATCTCAAAACAAACAAATAAACCATAGCAGACGATCTTCCCGCGATTTAGAAACCGGCCTATGCTCATTGTGCCTCCTGGACATAGTGGGTGGCCCCAGTGACGTCATTCGTTGAAGGAAAAGCGATCGATTTCTATAGCTGTGTTCGAAAGCAAATTGCGAAGGTCCTGGTGCCTGTAGTACAGTTATATTTGGCTCGCATGTTCGCAAGAGCATCCTTGACTGACATGAATCGTTCTCAGACTGTACAAAAAGTGCCACAGGGCCGCTTTAAATGGGAATTCCGGCCGTTTTGTCACCACGTTCGGGTGTTGCTGTTTTCTAATGGAACTGCTAATCCTGTAATAGGCACGGTGGTTCAGTTTGCTCAGACACTTCCCGATAATATTAAGCATCCGAATGAATAAAGTGTTCAAACCGGAACACGCAGATGCTTCGTGTACCTCATGCGATGACGTCACATCCTCTGAACCACCAGAAACACGGAGCTAGTGCAAAGAAAAAAATTAAGGCGACCAAGTCATCCGACGATATGTTCAGTCAACCAGCTTTTCTTACCTTGACAGCGACTATTTTAGCGCTGAAGAATCGCCGTTTTGCTCTTGCCCGTCTGCACGGGTCGGCAGCGTTGAAGGCGGTAACGTCAAAAACGCAGGGTTTCCGGCATGGGAATCGACTAAATATATCGATTAAAAATCAAGTCATTTTCAGGATGACTTAATGACTCGTAATTGCCCGGCTTGTCATGCATTATTACAGTACCGATGGCAACGAATGTTCAAAATTTCATCTAGATCCATGGACACAGAAAAATCCCTGGAGTTGCACTTTAAGCGAAGGCAATATATCTGCGCAGGTTGCATAATGCACTGAAAAGATAGCTGATGGCCAACTAGGAGCAACCTAATGGATAATGAGAGTTTGCGAACTCAGCCGTGAGCGACAGTGAAGTAGGAACGGCGTAATGAGAATGTTAGCAGGTCTAAAATTCTACCGCCTAGCACAAGTAGGGCGACTTGCAGATCTTAGAGAGGCCTTCGTGCTGCAATGTGTATGTAGAGCAGGCTGACATTGACGATGATGGCAAAATGAACACTTGACATGCTGAACCGTGTCCCTTGCCTATCAATTTTTCAGCTGCTACCTGCACTTCCAGCAACTTCCGCGGTACCTCTGTGTCTGTGACGAGACATTTTTGTGCGGCTTCTTGCTGGGTACGGATTTCACAAAATCAGACTCATTTTTGTACTGGAATAGTAAAGGCCCACATTTCTTATTACTGCAACAGCGAACTTACTGCGAAACATGCACTGCGAGCTCCTGTCCTTTCTGACTTACAACGCGTCGCCCTTCAGGTGGTTCTCAGAGAAGTGGACAGTGTTTATAGAAGGAATTCAACGCATGCGATATTTATAATCTGATTACACGCTAATAATAACAATTGCTAGGACTTACCGCAATGAAACTACGATATGATAACGAAGCACGCCTTAGCGGAAGGCTTCGGGGACTTTGAACACCTAGCTTTGAGACGTTTAAAACTACGCAAATGGCATGAGTAGTGGGACAAACACGCCGAACATCATGAGCGTAGATTGTCGACCGTTTACTTCTCATACGCAAGCAACAGTTATTTTTATTCTCTTTGCTCCTGGTACACAAGTAAACTTTATTTTATTCAGGAACGTGTACACATGGTCACATTTTTACTTTAACATACGCAGATAAGCATAATGAATAAAATCTGGTGACTAATAGCGCAATTAAGAAAGACATGGTTGCGACCGAGGGATCACCAGAGAAGCGAACCGTTCTTAGCAGACATTTAGGCAACAAAATATAAACAAAAGGAAAAAAGAACATGGGTGTATATGAAAAGAAACAAACTGGAATATGTCAAAAACCAAAACACCGGCGGCGCCGATGGTTGCGATGCCGGCGTGGCTGAGCAATCGCCGTGCGCAGCGTGAAGTA
>CM023489.1:53846651-53874011 GCA_013339685.2 Hyalomma asiaticum | reverse complement strand
CTTAGTCTACCTTGTCACGCGTCAGTCGTCAGGCGTCAGACGTCAGTCTTCAGGCGTAACCCGCGTGCCTCCCGGCGCGTGCCTCTCTCTCTCTCCCGGCGCGTGCCTCCCGGCGCGTGCCTCTGCTGTCTTGTGAGAGAGAGACATAGAGAGAGAGCGAAAGGCGCGCGTTTGCTATGGAAACGCTCTTTCTTAGAGGAACGCTCTACCAGCTCGCAAAGAAGGAGAACGCGCCCTCACACGCGAGAGACAACCTTAGCGCAGGCAGCGTCTCCTAGCGAATTTCTTGATTGAGAAATACCGACTGCTCGCGTTGGAGAAGCGTTCACCGGCAACCCATATATATATATATATTGTAGTGGGGAGGAACGAACCCACAAAATGTAGTGGGATGCTGCCTAGCCAAGAGGTGCGAGAGCAGAGCGCGAGCTGTTGGTGCCGAGACTGACCGCTGCTACCAGACGCTGCTTCGATCTGGACGCGCGACTAACCGCTGCTACTCGACGCCAATAAAACCCCCTTCAAAGTGGTGGAGGTGCTGGGTCTTCAAATCTGGAACTCCGAAGTCGGAAGCTGCCCATCATCCCAACCATGCTTGCAGAGAGCATCCAGCAAGCCCAGCCGACCCAGCAAACCATGGCCCAATATCCGCCCGTCATCGTAACTGGCGCGCTGCGCCAGCGCGATCCGCCTTTCTTCAGCGGGGCGGATGACGAGGACGTCGAAGATTGGTTGTCCACGTTCGAAAACGTGAGCGGACACAATAAGTGGGACGACCCTTCAAAACTGCAGAATGTCCCCTTCTATCTAAAAAACGTTGCCGACCTTTGGTTCCACAACCATGAATCCGATTTCACCACCTGGACCGCTTTTAAGAAGCGCTTTGCCGAGGTCTTCGACCGTCCCGCACTACGCAAGCTCCGGGCTGAACACCGCCTGCGCGGACGTGCGCAGCAACAGGGCGAAACTTTCACGAGTTATATAGAAGACGTCATCGACCTATGCAAGCGCCTCAACCCTTCCATGACTGAACAGGAGAAAGTCAGACACATACTGAAAGGCATAGACGACGATGCCTTTCAAATGTTGTTGGCGAAAGATCCACGAACTGTATCTGAGCTGACCACCCTCTGCCAGAGCTTCGACGAACTGCGCAAACAACGCGTCTTGGCTCGGCGGCAGGCAACCACGGAGGATACTCTCGCCTCGTTGACTGTCGGCGGAGACAATAACACGCTACTGTCGCAAATCAAGGAGTATGTGCGTGAAGAGGTGGCGCGACAGTTATCGTGTTTATCGTATTTGCCACCCACGGAAACGCCTACGCATTGCTTGACGCCGAGTATACGACAGGTAGTTCAGGACCAAGTTTCCGAAGCTTTGCCACCCAACCCTCAGCCGATACCTGTCGCCGCGCCACTGACGTATGCGGCTGCTGCTGCAAAGCCACCGCGTCAAATGCCAGTGCCGCCCGCTCAACCTGTTCGACGTCCGACAACGCCATTTACTGGTGGGCAGCCGTACTACGGAAATCCCTGGCGCACACCTGACAACAAACCAATTTGTTACGCTTGCGGAATTCCAGGTCATGTTGCACGCCTCTGCCGTCGGCGACTCGCGGCGACCCCGAGCAGCTGGACCTACCCAGACTATCCTTTCCGGCCGCCATACCACATGCAACGCGACCCGCCACCAGAAGTGCACACCCGCGACCCTCAGCCTTCTTCCGATTTTCAACCCTTCGATTCCCGTCGTTCACACTCACCACGACGCCGATCACTGTCCCCCATGCTTCGCCGACCCACTACCACTGAGACGGAAAACTGACTGCCGCAGCTCCGGAGGCACGAGCTGCGTCGTCGTCCACCCGTGTAAGTCCTCGTCTGTCTCCAGCCAATGTTATCGAACATTCGTCGAAGGTGTACGAACTCTTGCGCTTGTCGATACTGGTGCCGCTATATCCGTGATAAGTCAAAGTCTTTGCCGTTCTATTCGTAAAGTGACGACGCCACCTTCGGGAGTCTCAGTACTGCAAGCGCACACCGAATTCGACCCGTTGCAGCATGTACGGCCAAAGTTTTCATTCGAGACGTCCTGTCCCACATCGAGTTTCTTGTGCTCGCTTCGTGTTCTCACGACGTCATCCTCGGGTGGGATTTCTTGTCACGTCATCACGCTGTTATCGACTGCGCTCGCGCTCAGGTGGAACTATCCTCATTTTCCGATACGCCCTCTGCTGATGCATCCGTACCTGGTGTGTACAAGCTTGTCGTTGCTAATGACACTGACGTCCCTCCTCTTAGCACCGTCATGGTTCCTGTTTTAAGTGCTGCACCTTCTAACGCTGTTGTTTTATTCACGCCGTCTGACCTGTTTATTCGTCGCCACCACACGTCACTGCCATTCGCCGTGCTAGCACTTGATCGGAATAACGCTGGAATACTTGTTTGTAACACGAATCCTTGCCCTCTTAACTTGCGTCGTAATGAGACACTTGGCCACGTTCATTCTGTGGACGGTGATGTAATCGTGCCCGTCGATTCCGGTGAGACCAGCCCAACCCCTCATCTCAACGCCCTGACTCCTCACCGTGCTTCAGATGACGTGTCCTCGGATGCACTTCACCGTTCAATCGACAGTGGCCTCGCTCCCGATCAAGGGGCGCAGCTTATCAGCCTTCTCAACGAGTTCAGAACCTCATTCGATTTCCCCCATGCGTCCTTAGGTCTAACGAACACCACTGTGCATAAAATTGACACTGGGACTAACCCGCCCTTCCGCCAGCGCCCATACCGTGTATCGCAACGGAACGTCGCATCATTACGGACCAAGTTAACGAGATGCTTCAGCGAGGCGTGATCGAGCCTTCTTGTAGCCCTTGGTCTTCCCCTGTTGTGCTCGTAAAGAAAAAAGACGGCTCCATTCGATTTTGTGTGGACTACCGACGTCTCAACAAAATTACTACAAAGGATGTCTACCCTCTTCCTCGAATAGACGACGCTCTCGATTGTCTGCAAGGCGCCGAGTTCTTTTCTTCTTAGACTTGCGATCGGGTTACTGGCAAGTTCCGGTAGCCGAGACTGATCGACCAAAACAGCGTTCGTCACTCCGGATGGTCTCTACGAATTCACAGTAATGCCCTTTGGTCTCTGCAACGCGCCGGCAACATTCGAGCGAATGATGGACAGCATTTTACGCGATTTAAAATGGCACGTATGTTTATGCTATCTTGACGATATCGTCGTGTTCTCCACCGATTTCCCCACGCACATCGACCGTCTTCGCACAATTCTAACATGTCTTACAAATGCAGGCCTTCAGCTTAACCTGAAGAAATGTCGCTTCGGAGCTACCCAGCTAACCATACTTGGCCACGTTGTATCGAAAGACGGAATTCTTCCAGATCCTGATAAACTCCGCGCTGTCGCCGAGTTTCCAAAGCCCACCTCGGTCAAACAACTACGCAGCTTCGTGGGCTTGTGCTCTTACTTCCGTCGGCTTGTCCGGAACTTCGCCTCAATAATAGCACCGCTGACGAAACTACTTACTGGTTCTGGAACTCTCCCAAATTGGACACCAGCCTGCGAAGAAGCCTTCATCAAACTGCGGCAACTACTTACATCGCCACCTGTATTGCGGCATTACGACCCGGCAGGCCTATCGAAGTTCACACAGACGCTAGTGGCGTGGGGTTTGGCGCAGTACTCTCGCAACGTAAGCCTGGCTTTTCTGAATATGTTGTCGCATATGCTAGCCGGGCCCTCACGAAAGCGGAAGCAAATTACACTGTCACTGAAAAAGAGTGTCTGGCAATCGTCTGGGCCATAAACAAATTTCGTCCTTATTTATACGGCCAGTCTTTCGACATAGTGACAGACCACCACGCCCTTTGTTGGTTGGCATCCCTTAAGGACCCGTCTGGTCGTCTTGGACGTTGGGCTCTTCGCCTGCAGGAATTTGACTTTCGCGTTGTATACCGATCAGGCCGAAAACACTCTGACGCTGATGCACTGTCTCGATCTCCACTGAAATCAAGGGACGAGTCGCTATCTTCTGGTGACGTTTCCTTAGCTGCACTTACCGTCACAGACATGCCAACTGAACAGCGGAAGGACCCCTGATTGCCTCTCTCCTGACTCTTCTTTCCGGCTCCTCAAATTCTGCACACACACGTGCTCTTCGCCGCCAAGCCACGCATTTCGCGGTACGGGACGAACTATTATATCGTCGAAATTATCAAGCGGATGGTCGCAAATGGCTGCTGGTCATTCCCAGCCACATGAGGTCCGACGTTTGCGACTACTTTCATGCTGATCCTCAGCATGCTCACGCCGGTGCTCTAAAAACCTATCAGCGGCTCCGTCAACGTTATTATTGGCGTGGAATGTACACATTTGTGCGCAAATACATTCGATCTTGCCCATCCTGCCAACAACGCAAGGCGTTTCCTCATTCGCCCGGACTCCTACAACCTCTACCGTGTCCTGCACGTCCCTTCGACCGGGTCGGAATTGATCTTTACGGACCGCTCCCGAGCTCTGTCTCTGGCAACAGATGGGTAATCGTCGCTGTGGACCATCTAACCAGGTACGCGGAGACAGCCGCCCTTCCTTCCGCCAGTGCTCGTGACGTCGCCAACTTCATCTTACGCCATTTCGTTCTCCGCCATGGCGCGCCACGCGAACTACTCAGTGACAGGGGGCGTGTATTCCTGTCCGACGTCGTTCAAGAGCTCCTTCGTTCATGCCGTACTGTTCACCGAACCTCTACTGCCTACCACCCCCAGCCAAATGGTCTAACGGAGCGCTTCAATCGAACGCTGGGAGACATGATGGCCATGTACATCAATTCCAACCACTCCAACTGGGACGTCATTCTTCCCTTCGTCACATACGCCTATAACACCGCGACACAGTCTACCACAGGCTTTTCTCCATTCTTTCTTCTATATGGCCGGGAACCCTCCACACCACTCGACACCATTTTGCCTTATCGACCGGACCATTCCGAATTCAGCCATGTTTCCGAAATCGCCCAGTATGCCGATGATTGCCGTCAGCTGGCTCGCTCGTTCACTTCGGACGACCAAGCCCTTCAGAAGTATCGCCATGACCGCGATCTTTCGGTGCAAACTTTCGAAGCTGGATCCCACGTGTGGCTCCGACTACCGTTCCACTCACCTGGTCTTAGTCCCAAGTTTGCGCTAAAGTACCACGGACCTTATCGCGTCATTGAGCGCCCATCCCCCGTCACGTACGTCATTGAGCCTGTGAATCCTTCCCCGGACAAGCGCCGCCTGGGTCGCCAGGTGGTCCACGTGAGTCGCCTCAAGCCGTATCATGACCCCCTTATTCTAGCTTCCCCTTGAGTCGCCAGGATGGCTCCCCTTCGCCGCCGGGGTATTGTAGTGGGGAGGAACGAACCCACAAAATGTAGTGGGATGCTGCCTAGCCAAGAGGTGCGAGCGCAGAGCGCGAGCTGTTGGTGCCGAGACTGACCGCTGCTACCGGACGCTGCTTCGATCTGGACGCGCCACTAACCACTGCTACTCGACGCCAATAAACCCCCTTCAATATATATATATATATATATATATATATATATATATATATATATATATATATATATATATATATATATATATATATATATATATATAGGCACTGGATCTTGACTTGCATGAAGTGCCGGTGGGAGATTTCACTTGTGCATAGTTGAACCATGAGAATTCGTAGCGTGCGCGTTAACTAAATTAATTCGGAACTCGGCACGATCTACGATGAACCTCCCGAGCTTCGCCCACTCAACATCATTCACTACGTGGATGTGCTGTAATTTTTTTTATAGTTATTCTTGCGGTATCGTTGCGAAACTCACCCAAATATATTGCCGTATTTCTTCCGAAGTGCGTCGACCTCCCAGTGTCCGTCCTTGAGCATTAAAGGCAAGTAACCCAGGAATGGCAATCCACGAGGGCCTGGTGGCAAGTCGCTCCGCAACGACCTTCGCAACAGCTGCCACGCAGTTCGCATCAGAACTGCTCCAATTGCAGCAGTCAAGCTCACCGCAGCGTAAATCCAAAGTGTGTCGAGCATTTCCAGTAGCCTTGAATCCAGCCTTCGAGAGTGCGGCTCCTGTTGTGTCCTTGCGATGCGCGGATGCCGTCCAGTAGCCCTGAAACTAAAGCTATCAGATTGTCACGCAAGTGTATGCACAAAATCTGTCAAAACCGTTTCAGGGTCCCTTTAAACAAAGCACCTGAATGCTCCCTAAGTTGCCGCCACTACGCGACTGTATAAATGACGCCTGCAATATATCGCCTGCTAGCTCTGCAGCAACAAAAACACCGCTCCTCTCGTTAAAAAAGACATTTCTTCAGGGAATCCAACGGTGGCGTCAACGCTGTCCTTTTCTGTATGTCCTGTCATTCGTTGCACTGTTCCTTGAAGCAATCCAACTACCGAGCGCCCTGACCGTAGATTAGAATCCTCGTTTCGCCCAGTATAGCCATTGTCGCTTTTGCCCAGAAAACCCAGCACAACCAACCAACCGCCTTCCTAAACATAACTGATGCGATGAAGAAAAGTCGCCCGAAGTACGGGAAGATAACGTCGTTCTCTTTGGTCTCGGAGCCGTATGGCAACATTTTGATCATTCTGGTAATTTCGTTTCCAACAAGCTTGTCTTACATGTATTACATGTATTAAAATGTCCCGCGTTGCGAAGTTTTAGGGGCGAAGCTCCTTAAGGCCTTGGGTCGTGCGTCCCCGATGTATGTAGTAGTAGTAGGTAGCCACCGGCGCGTGCCTGCCGGGAGGCACGCACGCGCCCGTGGCGAGCGCGTGGCTCCCGGCGCTCGCCCTCGCCGCGAGCGCCGGGAGCCACGCGCTCCCCGGCAAACCCGACACTGCCCCGGCAAACGCGAGAGACAACGTTGGCGCAGGCAGCATCTCCTAGCGAGTTTCTTGATTGAGAAATACCGACTGCTCGCGTTGGAGAAGCGTTCACCGGCAACCCATATATATATATATATGCACTGAATTATGCACTGAATCTTGACTTGCAATGAAGTGCCGGTAGGAGATTTCACTTGTGCATTGTGCATAGTTGAACCGTGAGGATTCGTAGCATGCGCGTTAACTAATTAATCCGGAACTCGGCACGATCTGCGATGAACATCCCGAGCTTTGCCCACTCATCATCATTCACTCCGTGGATATGCTGTAATTTTTTCTGTCTCTCCCCCAATCACAAAGCAGCAAATGTTTCGGATAACTGGTTTCAGTAGTTTCATTTCGTACGACCGTTGTGCCAGGAAGATTGATACGGTGGTCGCTACCTTGGGAATGTTCGGCTATGGTGTTGCGATCTGTTGCAAAATTGCAGAGGTTATTCCTGTGCTGAAGAAATGTTTCTTTGAGGTTTTTCGTTTCGCCGATGTAGATCGCATCACATATTTGCATACAGTGCCTTAGGCTCTCTCCTTCGGTGAACGGCCTTTAGCAATATGTAGAGAACATGTGTTCGTAGGCTTGTGAGTCACTCGGATGCCTTTTTTTTCTGAGAATACGGCCGATGGTTCGCTAACACCTGAGACATAAGGGAGAGGGTGGTGTTTATGTTGTGCTGTTGATTCAGGAGCCGGACGCTGAATTGTCGGCAAGCGTAGTCGTGCTTTTGGAATTGAAGTGCTTTCGGAATAAAGGTTCTTGGGTAGCTTTTTTTAGTGAGTTCCTTGACTATCGTTTGTTTTTCATTTGTTTAAATGCGCACGGCACTACTTGAACTTGTGCCTCTATACCCCTGCATTAATGCCTGACTTGACAAATCTCGGGGGGGGCCCGGGCCCCCCTGGGCCCCCCCTTGCCTACGTGTCTGATAGCAGGGCACGCGGACATCCCTGAAGTGTCCTCTCTTTCGCACTCACTGCATCCCGACCTTCATGGTCACTCGGAATCACTGCAGAATCTTCAATGAGGGCTTGGTCGCAACTACGGGAACATTTGGGTGGGGCTCATCAAATGAATTTTCACCATTTCAATTCTAATCTCTTGTTGGATTACCTATTTACGGAACTCCGAATATTGACGTAACGTGTTGTTTGAGAATGAGAAAACAGGAGGAAGAGATAATTTTACACGTTCTGCTAGTTGGTGGGTAGGTCAAAGGCACGGCCCAGACGAAGGCCAAGATGCGAGAAATCGCATCTTGGCCGTCGGCTTGCTCATTTCTCGGTCTCACGTTCTCGGACTTCGATGTAACGGTCCCTTAATTACGTAGTTTACGTTTCCTCATTCACATTTTTTCATTCAGGCTTATCAAAGTCTCCCCGAACGGAGTTCAGTGCTCATGGATGTGCGGCCATTTTTGAGGCGGCTGTATAATATGCACTGCTTTACGCGAGAAGTGCTCGTACCTTTTTTCCCAAAAGCCTGGCTAATCTTGCGAATGGTTTCCGCATGGATACCGCCAAGGTTTTAATGCGGGAGCATTAAGAAAGTAGTGTGGCATAAAATATTGCGTTGGCGTCGGCGTCCCCCGCGGTTTCCACCTACCGCCGTTTCGAGATGCACCCGACCCAAGCACTCCGCCATGATGCAGAGTGCATTAGGGACCGAAATTGAACTTATCAATATAAAAACCGTCAGAACAATTATAAACTACAACTTATCTAATCCCTACACTGATAACTCGGACTCTAATTTGAACATAGGAGAAAACAACTCTGTTGCGAGGAGGTGGTGCAAACTGCGACCAACATGGAGGATGAAAAAACCAGGAAAGGCTTAGGAGAGGCCCTATATCCCAAGGCGTTGCGAACGGTAGGGCGGGAATGACGTCAGAGAGTAAGGGCCAAACTACAATTTATGGGCAGGAAAAATTAGCCGTGTATTTGCGTGCTTCGCTGCCCTACCAAGCTGCGTGAGATATGGACTCCATCTGGCAGCGCCGTCGGGAAACATGAGCTTGTGCAGAATCCCTGAGCAACTGCCAGGTGGCAGCACCAAATAGGCGGCAGAGGCCTTTTTCGTGCATAGCGTCGATTTTAGCGCAGCCGAACAAACACTAGGGTCTTTAGAATTACGTATGTAATTATTCTCTAGTAAAGGAACGCACCACCTAATACTTTAATACTTACATATTGATGTTCGCCTCAGATATGCGTAATACTTGCTTTTTGATCGACATGTTTACAAGTGTGAACCCAGCCACCACTTCAATATGGCTGGGCGTTAGGCAAGTGCTTAAACTTTGGCCTAGTGGCTGAATCGTGTGACAGACAGACAAACCGGCAGACCAAAATTTCTGTGTTCGAGTATCCCAAGAAAGACTATCTTCTTTAAAAACAGCCGACTCCCTCGCAGACGCTCTCTGTGCCTAACGGAGATTCGCCGCTCACCATAGCAGGTTTAAGAGAGAGAAAAAACTTTATTTCCGCAAGGTAAGTTCCCAGATGGAGGAGGAGCCCTCAGTCCAGGGCCCCTGTGGCCTTTGCCATCTTTGCTAGCTCTGTCGATCAGCTTGAGCTGTTCATCAGGCTTCGAGCAGGATAGCGCAGCCTCCCACTGCTCCGGTGTTGGTGCTTTGTTTACTGGGACTACTCTAGATTTTTGGCAGGCCCATGTAACGTGGCAAAGTGTTGGGTGTTCCCCGCATAGCGGACATTTATCGTCATATGTTGTGGGGTAGATTTTACAGCGTAAGCTGTTATGAGATCACAACAAGGGTCGTTTTCGCAACGTAGTTGTCCGCCGCCGCCACCGGTGTCCGTACCACTATCGCTGCAAAAAAAAAAAAAAAATAACCAGGACCGAGGAGTATTCGAACTTGTCCTCTGCCTGGATTCAAACCAACACTCTCTGCGTGGCAGTCAAGCGTTCTACCATTGAGCTACGCCTGTTTTTTTTTTCTTTATTACATGAAAATGTCAACTGAAGTTAAAGATCAGGATGAGAACGACTCCACACTCAAAAATCAGGCAAACACACACATGCGTCTAACAAGTGCATCCATTCAGGCGGCGACTCCTGAGCCGCATGCACACTTCTTACGTAGGCTTTTGGTGTGGACTATGGGCCACAATGCCGTCACACTATGCTGGAATTGAGTGGAAAAAAGACATACGCTATTTAGGTGTCCCTCTCTCACAGTACAGAAACAGCAACAATCACTGGTCGGCACAAGTTAAGAGGCTACAAAGCAAAGCAAACTCATGGCAAGCGCGCAATTTGTCAATGTTTAGCCGTGCTGAAGTTTGCAATGTGTTTTTAGTTTCACGTCTCATGTATGTGCTCCAAGTACTGCACTGCTCACGACTCCGCATTCAGGCACTGCATCGTGTATTTGCAACATTTATTTGGAGCTCCAGTTATGAATCCATGAGGCGCGACAATTTGTTCGTCCCACTTGAACGGGGTGGCCTCGGATTAGTCCATCTCTTTGTTAGGCAAATTGTTTCTCGACTTTTTTTCTTTCATGAATGTCATCATCTATTTTTACCCGAAATGCTACAGGTCCGATTGGTTCAGCACCTTCCTAATATAGTAGTTTCATCACATGTCGTAAGTACTTCACAGGCTCCTTGGGGCTTCCTCAAGGAAGTTGTAGACTCATTCCTTTTCTTGAAAGTTAGATTTAGCCTAGAGTATATTTTCACCGCGAGCCGAAAAGCGATTTCTGTTGCACTGGTGGACTCAATTTTCCCAGATCCTTTGTATCGGACACATTATTTAGGTCGGCCTTATCAAAATGTACTTAGAAGGGTTTCGAAAATGTGTATACCTCCCGGTGTCAAAACATTTTTCTTTAAACTGCATTCGGGAACACTTCCCGTTAAAACCTGGTTGAACGCGAAGGGCTGCTTCTGCCGTGTTCCTTGAATTGTCGACTCTGTCCAAGTGCAGAAACAATTGATCACTGTTTTATTGACTGTACGGATGCAATATTTTTTTGGGACATTCTCCAGCGAACTCTTAAAAAGGACATGGACATCACTTCTTACTCAATTCGATTTCTACCGTTCAAAACGATTACCGGTCCTCCCTATGACATGTTCATAGTGCTTGGTTTATACAGCCTATGGAGATCAAGACTGTGTGATCGCCATGCGGAAAACCCACGCTCGACAAGATCATTCTACCGAGAAACTGTAGCCTACTGAGCTACGCCTGTGGTTGAAAAAGCATCGCTAAAGGACCTAAACAGGTATAACGTCTGGCGAGGAATCGCATTAACAAACGTAATGTTACGTGGAGAAATAGTAATACGCGACTACACGACGCGGAAAATGGATTGCCTAACGAGTTCGAGGAATCATTTCAAAGAACACAGGGCTGCATGCTTTGTAGCTCTGAACCCATTATGGAGGCACTGGTAATTATGGCGTAGTGGGTACTTCCCTACTTGGCAAAATGATAAGTTATGGCGCAGGGGATACCTACCACTTCTACTTGCACTAGTTTCCTCAAGCGTTTTAAGGGAAGTGGCCTCTAAGAAGGTAGCTCCTCCAGCTTACGCTCTCACTGTCCTGCGGTTCCGCGCAGGCCTGGCTCATTTTACTGAGGAGGCTCAAATTGGGGTTTGTATTAGTTTGCAGTTGTCTCCGGGCAACCGACTGCTCTCTACTAAAGTCTTTATGGGGAGGGGGATATGTCCTCTTTAAGGCTCTGTGATGTTCTAAAATTGCCCCATAACGTATTGTGACTACGAATCGGAGTAAGCATGGCGCACGCTGTGGCCTCTGTATGAAGTGAAATATTTTAAACATGTATATACGCAGTGCGTGTGGCGCTCGACGACATTGAGCCCGTTTATTAGTGATTCGCTGCAACTGCGTAGTTGCTCGTATTCGAGCCGTCTTCACGCAGACAACAAAGGACATTGCAGCAGTATATTTAACGAGCATATGCGTAACCCTAATCCTGGTGTGCATATGCGTAACCCTAATCCCTAATCACTATAACTTGCGGCTCGCACAAACCTCACAACGTACGCAGCGCCTGGAGATAGAATAGCGTGGTTGGCACAGCCCCGATAAACACGACGCTTTCCTGCACGCATGTTTTTTGCTGCGCGTGATCCGCCAAAAACTAAGCTTTACATATCTGCGCTTTTGTCCGACGTCAAAGCACGAACATTAGGCGCATAGGAAACCTCCTCATGCATACTGAGCCTAAGTAATGCCTCAGGAGTAAAATAATTTACTGCAGGTAGTCTAAATTCCCGCAACCCTCCACTATGACGTCTCTCATAATCATATCGTGGTTCTGGGACGCCAAACCCATAAATAAATAAATCAGGAACAAAACAAATATATGTAGACGATCGCAGCGGAAGCGGCTACTGCTCCCTGCTGCGGCTCATTCGGCAGCTTGCGCTTTGCACACCCGCGCGCAGTGGCTGGGAGCTTTCCACACTTGCTTGGCGATTGCCGAAAGACTACGCAACTGGCGTGGCTTCCGTTTTGTGCAAGCCCGCACGCCCACGCTTACAAACAGCGTACCGGAAACGGCGGACAGCTTCCGAGATAGCTTCCGAGATTGCGAAATGGCGCTATCAACATAACCGATGTGGAGCATTGATGTAAATATAGAAAATATGACCGCAGAAAAATGTAACATTGTTCCTATCAATTGTATCAAGCATATAATTGACTCTTTTATATCTGTTTGACCTATTATTCATTTTTATAATACTTGTATACATAGTCTCCTCTAGCTTGTGATGCTTTTTGTATGCTTTTTACGTTTAGATTAGGTGATTATTTTGATTTACATTACCACATATCGGTGTGCTTATTATGCTTTTATCACCTTGTTTGTGTGCCACTCCTTCAGAGTAATTTATTTTTAGGCAGCGGGAGCTAATCAAGCTGCTTTAGTGCAACTTTTACTCCCCCAATCCTTCATGTTATACCAAACATGAAAATGGAGATTCAGTTCAATTCATGAATGTGACGTCATTGCCTCTGCTTAGTTCTCCTTCCTTCATGGGGCCCACTTACGCTGTAGCGGTCGACACTTCTATGGAAAGCTTAATGGGAAACTCCGGCGGTTTTTCCATCATGTTGTGATACCGATGCTTTCCAATGGCACCTATATATAGGTGCCATTGGAAAGCATCGGTATCGTATTGTACTGGCAAGAGTGGTTCACTTTGCCCAAAAAGGCTCCAATAATTTTAAATAACCGACTAAACGGTGTGTGGAAAGCAAAACGGGAACGTGTAGACGCTTCGTGCAGCCTATGCGATGAAGTGACAGCATCCCCGCCATAAGAAATATGAAACTAGTGCCAGAAAATTGACAATGGCGAAGTGTTTCGACGATGTGTTGAGTTTTCCCAGCTTTTCTGAACTTCAGACCGATGATTTATTTATTTATTTATTTATTTATTTATTTATTTATTTATTTATTTATTTATTTATTTATTTATTTATACATACTGCCAGTCCCAATGGGGACTATTGCAGGAGGGCAACCAAAATACACAAGAGATACACATACATTGAGTAGTGAAAAATGCATGACTAAAGAAATACTATATTACATGGAGTGTAGGCAACATAAGGTTTGTGGCAAATGTCATTTAGTAGACATAATAGTACAAAGTGACCATCTTCAAAAAAGTGTCGCTAATGAACATGAGAGACATTGTTTACAAATTGCACTGACAAATTAACAAATTCAAAAGGCACTCAAATGGTGAAAGTTAGAAAAGAGCAGGAAGAGGATCATCAATTCAAGTTTGGGTGGCATGAATATGTTTATCAAGTAAAGTTAAAAATGTGTTCAAGTCTTTACTGTTGCATATACAGACGGGCAATCTATTCCATTCTCTAATTGACTATGGGAAAAAAGAATTCTTGAAGCAATTGGTGTTGAAACGGTATTCCTGTAATGTTAATCGATGTTTGTGGCGTGACTGTCTGGTTTCTGAAATAGATATGAATCTAGAACTGTCGATGTTCAGCTGTTTATGAATAAGTTGGAAGAGCATTTTTAGGCGTGCAAGTTTGGCTCGATTTCGTAATGTTAGTAGCCCAGCTCTTGCTATTAGATGAGAGGGTGAATGAAGGTAACTGTACTTGTTGTAGACGAATCTAACCGCTTTCCTTGCCCCGCCACGGTGGTCTAGTGGCTAAGGTACTCGGCTGCTGATCCGAGGGTCGCGGGATCAAATCCCGGCCGCGGCGGCTGCATTTCGATGGAGGCGAAATGTTGAGGCCCGTGTGCTGTGCGATGTCAGTGCGCGCTAAAGAACCCCAGGTGGTCGAAATTTCCGGAGCCCTCGGCGTCTCTCATAATCAGAACTGGTTTTGGGACGTTAAACCCGACAAATCAATCATAACCGCTTTCCTTTGTACACCTTCTAGCTTTTTAATTAGATTATTTGTGGCCGGGAACCAGACTAAGTTGGCGTATTCTATTAAAGGACGAATTAAGGTCTTATAAGCTAAGAGTTTTGTTTGAGGTGGTGCGTACCGTAGTCGTCTTTTAAGGAAAAATAATCTTTTTAAGGCTGAAGATGTAACGTAGTTAACATGCGCCTCCCATCTAAGGTCACTAGAAATTACCAGTCCAAGATACTTATGTTGATTGAGGGAAGTTAGCGGCGTGTCATCAATAGTGTAAGCAAAATGTGATATGTTTTGTTTACGCGATATTCTTAACAAGGCTGATTTTTTAACGTTTAGCGTCATCTGCCATTTCGTGCACCAATCTGACACTGATTCTAGGGCATTGCTGAGGACAATATGATCTAAAGGCGAGTTAATTTCATTATAAATGATGCAATCATCGGCGTAAAGCTTGATGTTCGTTGATTGGGGCAGATCATTAATAAAAATAAGGAATAGAATAGGAGCTAAGACGCTGCCCTGTGGTACACCTGACGTAACTTCCGTTAGTTCTGATGTTTGCTGATTTATTTTTACAAATTGCGTCCGCTTGGTTAGATAAGCCTTAATCCAGTTTATGATTGGTCCATTACCTATTGTCGCCTGCAATTTCTTTATTAACTTTTGATGTGAAACCCGGTCAAATGCTTTTGAACTTCGAAGTATCGTGACTATACTTTTGACGGCCCGCCTGCTTGGGTAGGCAGTGTTTAATGTGCCTACGTCAAAAACACAGGGTGGCACTGCATGGGAATGCGCTAAGAAGTTTTCAAGTGAATTTCCAGGAAAACTATATAACTTGCAACCACCTGCCTTGATATATATTATTGCAGTACTGAGGAGAATACATACTAAAAATTTCATTGAGATCAGTGGGCACTGAAAAATCGCCAGAGTTTTAAAAAACGTCTACCAACTTTTCTTGCTGGGTGCCCAAGAGGGTTAGCACACATAAGTTCTTGCGTTCTTTTTGCTCTTAAAGTGGTCATATGTTGAACAAAAGAAGGCAGTGAGACAACAAAAAAAACTTACACGATCGGCCGCTCAAGGGGACCATGAGGCGACGCGAAGCGGCACGGGGGGTGCAAACCGCGTTTCCATCGGTTTTATAAGGTGTTGCGTTCGCATCGGTTTGACTAGAGTTACGGTATATACGCTACGTGCGGTCGCATATACCGTAACGCTAGGTTTGACGCTAGCAGACGCTGCATGCGTCAGCGTTGTCACTCGCGGGCGAGGGCGCGTTCTCGTTCCTTGCGAGCTGGTAAAGCGTTCATCGAAGAAAGAGCGTTTCCATAGTCAACGTGCGCCTTTTGGAGAGTAGAGGAGGAATGCAGAGAGGAGAGGAGATGAGACAATGAGAGGAGGATGCGCATGCGCATTGCGGGTGTGTACGGCGCACGGCGGATGGATGGAGGGAGGGAGGGAGAGAGTGGCATAGCCCCGACCATAAGCTGCTTCGCATCTAAAAGAATGCAAGGGTGCTGCACCCCTGCCTCTTGAGTGTGTCACAACATTAAAGTTATTAAACACTCCTAGACGCGGGGTGCCTGACGCACGTACGACCCAACGTTACGATCCTGCGTACGACCCAAGAAAATAACCTGCCAAATTTCATAGTGCCACGCGCTAAGTGTCATCGCCAGTTTTAACGAACCGATCCTTCATCTTTCAACCCTATAATAGACAACATACGAAATCTTCCGAGCCAGAAATTTCATGTAAAATGCATCATAAGCGGCAATTCATACATATTCATATTCTTTACTTGTTCCTTCAGTGCAGATACAGAAACTGGGGCAAAAGCAAAGTGCTTCCAAGCCAGAGTAAAGATCTTTGCTCCAATTGCACTGTGCAGCGCAGGTAATTTGGCACATGTAGTCACAAAAAAACGCAGAAGGTAAAAGATAATATTCGTACAGGCTTCATGTAGCGCATCTATCATCGAATCAGATTTAGAGGCACACGGTATGTACACAATACTGCACTTCTAGTATTGAAATATGGACAGGATTGACGATGTGGTTGCTCATCTTAGATGAACAAAACGAACGAATGTACGCAAGGTTTGCAAAAAACACACAAACAGGAGATTAAGTTACGTGATACAATCACAGCGTATAGCACGCTTAACTGGAGTTCCTTTTGTAGTTATCCATCTCTGGAAAACTTTGCATTCACGCAGTATATTATAGTACAAAAAATTCACGCACCTCCGCGAAGTGAACAAAGACGAGTGGGCGAAGCACTGGGGATCGGTCGGTGTTACCGTATATTACCCGTGACATTGCCAACTCATGCATGTAAACGAGTGACAACGCGAGTGTATATTTACACACGCGTTGTCATTTATGCTTCTCGTCTTTATGAGGTCCCTGCGCTCCCACGTCGTAGATCGTGAAGAGTTCCGGATTGCTTTTAGTTAATGCGCACGCTACGAATCATTACGGTTTAATTGCGCGCAAGGGAAATCTCGGACCGGAACTATATATATTGCAGGTCAAGGTCTAATGCCTATGTATATGGGGTGGCCGGTGAACGGTTGTGCAGCGCGAGCAGTCGGTTGATTCAATCAAGAAACTCGCTAGCAGACGCTGCCTGCGTCGGCGTCGTCTCTCGCGGGCGAGGGCGCGTTCTCGTTCTTTGCGAGCTGGTAAAGCGTGGTGGTGGTGGTAGTGATTTTTAATGAAAGGAAAAAGGCGCTATTTTCTGCAGCCCTTAAGGGAGCACGGCTAAGCGCCAGGTAAAGCGTTCATCGAAGAAATAGCGTTTCCATAGTCTACGCGTGCCGTTCGCTCTCTCTGACGACAGCAGACGATACAGCCTGGGTGCACGTCCTCCGGGATCGGCCCACAAATGCACATACATAGTCTGACTGCACTGCTCCAGGATCGGCCCACTCCCTCACACGGCGACGATGAGGTACGGCGGACAAGGCTCGACCCTGAGGTTCTTCGCCCCTAATAAGTTTAACGTGGCTCACCATTCCAGGAGGCGTTACTGTTTCCGCTGCCTGTGCCAAAAAGGCCACATTGTTGCTACAGCGCTGAATAAATGGAACGCAATACATGGAGCGCACGGCTGCCGACACTTTCTGGCTCTTCGCTTTGCGCTCCGTACACAGAACCGATTCGTAATGATGCTCAGTGAAAGCTAGGGACATTTTGCAGCATATGGACTCTGTTTGGTTCCTCTCTGATCACCTAGCACACTGCAGTAGAACAAAATGGCCGGCCATCATGCGGTCCGGGTGCCGCCTTTCGATAGCTGAGCACTATATATATTCGCCCCCCCCCCATAATCCTACACAATCTCAAAATGAGACAAAGCCGAGCGAGTTGGTAAGTATTCATAACGCAAAGAAGTGCCGGGCAAAACGAGGGACACTAGGGAAGAGGAGGAGGCAGCAGGAACGCCGACTATCAACTCAACAACGGAGTTGATAGTCGGCGTTCGTGTTATCCACTCCTCTGCCCTTGTGTGCGTGTTCTTGCACGCCTCTTCATTGTGATTCCCAGATAGATCTTGATGGCGTTTTTTCGAGGGTGAGGAGGAGGAATATACTTTATTTTTAAGGCAGCTGATTTGCGAGACCTAGCCCTCTATGCCTAGATGACGGCCTCGAGCCCGTGGGCCCTAGCGGCATCTTCGGCCTGCTGGATTGCCTTTAGCTGGTCTTCCGGTGTAGAGCTGAGCAGCGCGGTCTCCCACTGCTCTCTGGTCTTATAGGTTTTGTTCGGTGTGGGCACCAGATGGCAAGCCCAAACCATATGTTTTAGGTCCGCCCTTTCGTGACAAAATCTGCATATATTTGAATAAAGCTCCGGATAGTAACGGTGGTAGGCCACCGGGTTCGGATACGTATCTGTTTGTAACAAGCGCCATGCCGTCGCCTGCCGTCTGTTTAGCGAGGAGTGTGCCGGGGGGAAATGGACCCTTCCCAATTTAGAGTGTTTGGTGATCTCGTTAAAGCTGGTCATACGGTCTCGCTCCGTTCCCAGTATTGGCGTGGCACCTGCTCGGTCCGTCATTTCTCGAGCCAGGTTGTGCGCCATTTCATTCGCGGGAATGGAGAAGTGTGCGGGTGCCCAAATAATGGAAACACCTCGATCTTCACGGAAATTGGCTAAAATTCTGAGTGCTACCGGCGAGATTCTACCTTTGGCATAATTTTTAACAGCGGTCTTGGAGTCGCTGATTATGACAGTGGCCTCCGTGGAGGCTATTGCCAGTGATTTTTTTATGCCGCAATAATGTGTTGAAACCAGCCGTGGCTTCTTAGCGATTTTGACATGGTAAGTTAGGCTACATTGCATGGAGCATTTTATTTAACCAAAATAGTATTCCTATTTTAATTCTTTAAGAAATTTGGATAAGACAACGCAACGCCCTGTAATATACCAGAGGTGCTCCGTCACATTCAAACACAAGATTACTTCTGTAAATTTTACAGTAAGACCAGCGTCGACATGTTTTGAGAAAACACTCGAAATGCAATGTTTTTTGTAACTTCTCGAAGTTTTAAGTTTTACTGCAAGGCTACGTGCCTTTTAGAAAAAACGGATCGAATCGTTTTCTTTTTTATTTTTGCGTTGCATTACGCGAGCTCGTGCAGTTAATTCGAACTTTGATCTTAGCCGATTTCGCGTTCTTCACTTGTGTGAGTATAGCTGGCTTCCTCAAGTAAATCAGTTTAAGGATTAGGTTTGTACTAGGACCTGCATGCGGTGTTCTGTGCAAAAGAGATGTCCGACTTTTTTTAAAAAGTTCAGGTACATCGTCGCCCAAAACGTTTTCCCTTGGTAAATTTGAAGGAGCTTCTTATCCGCTCTTTATTACTATTCGGCTACAAGACATTATCATCATCAGCAGCAGCAGCAGCAGCAGCAGCACCAGCCTGTCTACACCCTCTTCACGGTCAAGGCCTCTCCCACAGATCTCCACGTATTCCGCTCCTGTGCCAAAGACGACCACATTTTCCCCGCAAACTTCTTGATCTCATCTGCGCACGTGCCTTTCTGCCGCCCCCTGCCACGCTTGCCTTCTCTAGGGATCCACTCTATTGACCTTAATGACCAACGGTTGTCTTGCCTTCGCATTACATGTTCTGCCCAAGTCCATTTCTTCTTACCATTTCCACTGGGATGTCATTACCAACCGTTTGCTCAATGACCCACTCAGCTCTCTTCTTGTTTCGTCCACGGTTACTTAATGACTATGGCACTCTGCTGCTGATCCGAAGGTCGCGAGATCGAATCCCCGCCGCGGCGGCTGTATTTCAAAGGAGGCGGAATGTTGAAGCCTGTGTACTGTGCGATGTCAGTGCACGTTAAAGAGCCCCAGGTGGTCGAAATTTTCGGAGCCCTCCACTACGGCGTCTCTCATAATGATATCGTGGTTTTGGGACGTAAAACCCCAGAAATTAATCAAATCATCATTGAAAGTGTGCTGTTTGTCTTCTTTCTTGGTATTGTGTAATATTGCGCCACATCGAAGATGAATATGTACCAACTAGCCCAATGTTTTTTTATTACTTCATCATCAACGTTACACTTATAATTTTCCATTTCGTTGTTCGCTGGATCGTCCTCAACTTACGTATAGCCCATATAGTGAGCCTCCAAGTTTTCGCTTCCAAAGTAAGTGCAAGTAAGATGCAGCTGTTGCACACTTTCCTCTCAAGTGATAATGGTAAGCTGCCATTCATTACGTCACAATGCCTGTCGAATACACTCCACCCCATTCTTATCCTTCAAATATAAATTCAGCCTCATTGTTCGCATCGTGGATCAGGGATCAGGGTTCGAATCTTTCTCGGACAGTACGCTTTGTGAAAAGCGTTTCTAATGTGGATTTACCTTGCAGATACTAAGCAGCAGCAACCTCGAAATAAGTGTAGAACACTCACCACTCCGAGACTCTAGAGAGACACAACCGTACTACAGCCGAACCCGTACAGTACTGACGACTTGACTGCCAGTTTAAACAATAACCAGGCGGTCTGACGAGGAATGAGAGAAGGAGAGCTGATTTTGTGGAGGCAGGTGTTTTTGCGGCCACAAATATATTTCAAATTTGCCCTGTGTGATACGAATCGTCAGCGACAACTCGGGGCTTGAGAAGAAACAGGTGGCACCCCACGAACCTACCGCGCCCAGAGCAGCATGCTCCCAAGGCCATGTCATATATCCTTATCTCGCAACCTTGCCCCACTTTTTTGTAGAGATCAACACATGGCTGCGCCTACACCAATCAAAACATTAGATGTGCGGATATTCAGGGCCATCGCTAATGACAGGCTTCCGCGCATGCTCTTCATAAGGAAACATAACGAATATGTGAATTTCTCATACAAGCAATTGATTGAACAGCGCGCAAACAAAGGACGAATGTAGAACAGGCCTTCGCCATTTGTATGCAATGCTGTAATCAGCCATGAGCACGCATAATTCCTCCCAAAGTGAACTTTATGTTACAAACAGTAAAAAATCTTAATATATTCATACTTGCGCAGTTAATAAAAAAAAGAGGAACAAAGAGAGGACAGACAAGGACGTGGTTGTACTAACAACCGGAAATTTGTTTGTGAGTCCGCGTCTAAATATAAGAACGGTATTCAGTTTTGTTGGTTCACAGCCGAAACTATTGAGGCCGGCAGATCACCTGCTAAGGCTGGTTGGTTGGTTGGTCCTTGGGTATCTTGGCGCAACCCACTCTGGCGGATCGGCCATGAACCGGAAAAGAAATTTGTGTGGGAGAGAACTCCTAATAAAATACAAAAAAAATGTAGTACGAATGTGATAATCAAATTTAGGTTAAAGGAATTGTTTTCTGCGAAGACTGAAGGCATATAATTATAAAAGAGAAGCGAACGCTATGGAGATTGGTTCTCACGTACTGAGATCATGATTGAAAAAAAAAAGATATGTCCTCCCTTTGTTCTTCTTTTTTTTTAGCACCGAAACTGCTTAAGCGCGCCAAAGCTTGTCGTATCACGAAATATGACCTTGAAATGGCCTTGTCTAGCAACCAAGCGTGCTATATCACGTAATTGGACGTCACAGCGACACGTTACCGGAAGGAGAGATGACGTATAGGAAGAAGATGAAGACGCTGAAGATGATGTGTATGATGAGGATGAGGATGACGATGATGAGGATGGTGATTGTGATTATGATAAAACACGTAACGCAATGTCACGTGGCATGTTCTCTCCAAAATAACTTACCGCAATGTCACCTGTCACGTTCTAGCAATACCAAGTTATACCAAGCAACACCTAGTGCAGCCTACATTCATTCCGTTATAGTCATGTTTCAGTCAACTATCGGCCAGTTTCGCTGTGGTTTGTCCTTGCGCGACCTAGCGGAAGATGCGTACATTTTTTTCTACCGATGGTGGAACACTGTCACTTATGAACCAACTAGCTGAATACCGTTTCGTAGTGAAGAAATGTGTGCATGAACTCGAAAGAATGCGTCGAATTCCGCTTTGATAACATTATGAAAATTTTCTTTCCTTCCAGATGGCAGAATTTTGAATTCATAGCATTCATAGCCTTTCTTTAATAAACAAATAATTCTAAAATATTCCGACACTCGACCGTTCTCAGCCATGAAGCGAAAGTGCGGCCATGGTAAGCTGCATCTTGAAGTGAAATTTACAACCATTCAAACGGTCTCTGTGATCTCCGTGCAAAACACTACTGCAAACAGTGACGGTTGTTCTGTGCGCACGTAACTTTCACTGTTAGTCACTTCGTTACCGAGCTTCGGTGTATTTTTCTATTCATCATGCCTCACATGCGCAGGCATGATGAAAAAAAGGAGGAATACCATGATACGTCGTCAGCGGAGCGGTGATTACGATTTTCTTTTGGCATAGTTTGCAGGAATCTGAAATATTCGGCACAAACGGCGCTCCTTTTAGGTTAGCACGTCACGCGGTGACGTCATTGTGGTAACATAGAAAGTGGCGTCATCATGACGTCGTCATTGGTTCACATTACGTTTCGGTTGTGCGATAAAATTGTGACCATACGAAGCCGGTCACGTGACACATTTATCATTTTATATCATTTATCAACTCTAATTGTGCACTACTTACTATACATCACTAAAGATTCAATATTTCAGTCAGAGCATACGTGATCGCGGCCGCCAGAACTTTCACTTGCGAATACCTGTATCTGTTAATCATTCCAGTGGAGAAGCCCTCCAAGGTAAGTACATCCGGTGTATTTGTGGCTACACTTTTCTTGTTACAACCAACCAAAAGGCAATCGAGGCTCTGAGGGTGCAACCGTTGGCTTCTGTACAGGGTGTGGCAGCAAATTGTTCTCTAGGCCGTGGAAGTGCCCCTAAAAAGCCGTGGAATATTGATTGGCTTCTGGGGTTTTTCGTCCCAGAACCACCGCGTAATTATGTGAGACGTCCTAGTGAAGGGCTCCGGAAATTTCTACAACCTGGGGCTCTTTAACGTGCACTGACATCCCATTGCACACGGGCCTCAACATTTCGCCTCCATCGTAATGCAGCCGCAGCGGCCGGAAATACATTCCGCGGATCCCGGGTCACCAGCCGAGTACCATAGCCATTAGACCACCGTGACAGGGTAAAGGCGTAGGAGGGCTGACGATAAAAAAAAATATACGTGGGTCATATGAATGCGTCACGGCCATGCTTCGAAAAGCATATGCGCCGAGCTCACGCTCTTAAATGACATACTTATGCGTGGCCTTAATCTAGATGCACTGTGCACTTAAACGTTCTTTTGCAACATTTGGAACGCAGCCTACATCGGCGAATCAGGCACGCTTGTTACTCGAAATAAACGGCAAGTGTGCCAAGTCGCAAAGAAAAATCAGGCATCGGATGCCGTAAATGTGCATCGTGCAAAGCCGGGCCATATTACTGAGTGGGACTGAGCGGCCATCAACGGCAGTGGAAAGTATGCGTACGTGCTCCCTCACTGCAATAACTGTACACAATTTAGTCAAGAAAACCTGTGCGTGCTCCTGTAAGCAATATTGCGCAAATTCTCTTATAGTGCTTTATTCTATGGCTGACGGCATCAATATAACTGAAGCATGTGTATATGAAATAGAGACATGAAGTACTGTCATTTAAGGCATATGCAGAAAGCTAGCGTCACCTGGCCTGGATGACTAGCAAAGCTCCCACAAACCCTGCCACTTATTTTTAACAGACTGCCAGGATGGGAGCTCCGAGGTGCAGACCAACCTGTAACTGTGATTAGGGTTTCGTTATTTTGAAGCGCTAACAGAACACGGTAAGGAAAATAATAAAGACCCACAAAAGAAAAAGGACCCAGTCCTGCGCGGAACCGCAGGACAGTGATAGCGTAAGCTGGACGAGAGACCTTCTTAGAGGCCATTTTAAACGCTTGGGGAAACTACTGCAACTAGAGGTGGTAGGTATCCCCTGCGCCATAACGCTCATCATTTCGCCAAGTAGGGAAGTACCCACTACGCCACAATTACTGCGGCATTGTAACGCGCAAATCTGTATAACTCAACATATTAGAGAGTCTCTTGGCATCTTTTTGCCGAGAACGAACCGAACTCTCGGCCCGGCGTCGACTGCGAGCAGCGGTTTGGGTTTCTCTCTCAGCAGCTGTCTGTTGTGCCCGACGTTGCCTTGCTGCAGCCGCGCGCGTAGCTCTGCGATTCGTGTCTTTAGCAGCGGTCCGCACCTTGTGAAGAGGCGCCGTCAGCTATATATCGAAGAGCCAAGTCAGGTTGCTGTCGGGGCTGCGCACGTCGCCTGCCGCATGACGGATGGCACGATACGACAAACTGCTTCAAAGGGCAGCGCTTCGTCATAATGATGGCGCAAGAGTTAAGAAGATTGTTTCATAATGATGATGTTTATGATGTCTCTGTAATGGTTCAGAGCTACAAAGCGTGCAGCCCGGTGTTCTTTCAAATGATTCCTCGAAATCGTTATGCAATCCAACTTTCCGCGACGTGCAGTGGCGTATTATTATCCTGTCACGTAACTTTACATTTGTTACTGCAATTCCTCGGGATACGTTATACTTGTTTAGGTAATTTAGCGAAGATTTTTCAAGCGCAGACGTGCCCAGTGGTAGAATGTTCTGCTGCCACGCAGAGGGTGTGAGTTCGAATCCACGCAGAGGACGTGGGTTTGATTCCTCCTCGGTCCTGGTTATTTCTTCTAAAATCTGCGCGATAGTGGTTACGGACACCGGCGGCGGCGCACAACTACGGTGCCAAAAACGGCCCGTGTTATAACAGCTTATGGTGTAAAACCCTATTAAAATTGCTCGGCTTCTCATGTCTTGCGTATATGCCGCAATAATTATCACAACATAAAATTTTTGTGTGCTATAGTAAACTTTTAGCTGTTCTCCGTTTCAAACGACGTACCGTATTATATAAACGCTTTGATACTCTAATGTGGCGACGGCGCCCGTGATCGGTTGGCAATGCCGGTGTGAACCACATGCATCGCGACCGAGATGCTGTCTGCAGGGTGGTTGTTGAGGCCAGAAATAACGCGGCCAACAATCCATAGGGCGATGAGTTCCTTCGATATGAAAAGTTCGACGAAAACTCCTCTAGTCGGGAATGCCCATAGTCTAGGTTGAAGAAAGACACCGACCAAATGCAAAACATAACTGAGACAAGACGCTTCGGCTCTTGTTCTACGGTCTTGTTCGGAGTAAAATCAATGGCAGGAGGATGGAGGGAGTGGTTGTGTAGGTGTGTCGCCGCAAACAGCTTGCATAAGCGGAAAAAGTACTGGCGTTATTTTGGGTCAAGTGGGGTATCAGTGGTCAGCCAAGAGTAGACAGCTGGGAATGTTTTATGTATGGTTATGATACATTTTACTGGCGAACTGGCGCACAGACTAGAGAAAGGCGTACACAACGCCGCCAGCCTTCAATTTGGGTTAGTAATAAAAACTCGAGATGAAGTCCCCAGCTCAGCCCTTACGAAAATGGATTTAGAGTTCCTTTAGAACTCCTAATGAGTTCCTATAGAGTCTAAAGAAACTCAAAAGGAACTTGTCATCTATAGAATGTTTTCCATAGGACGACTATAGAAAGTCTAAAAATACCTTCTAGAGAAACACGTCATTTCACCCACAATGGAAAGCGTATTGACGTTATATGTACTGAATTCTATAAAGTAACTTTTATAGAGCGTTTTTAAAACATTTAACGCTATCTTTCTATAGATTGGTTCACCATACGCGCTCTATAAGGGATGTATCTATTAAATTCTATAAAGTAACCTTTATAGAGTACCTTTAGAACTCTTAACGCTAACTGTCTATAGACTGCATTTCTATATGTCCTCTATAAGGGATCTATAGACGGTGTACTGATACATGTAACATTCTTATTAGAAAAAAAATGTTTCATCAGGGACCTATTTACACCCACTGCAGGGCAAAAATCCCTTCCATATTTTTCTCCAATTAACATGGCCATGTCGTTGCTGCGGCTATGTTGTAGTCGCAAATATTTTAATCTAATCCGACAAGCTAGTGTCCTGCCGCCTCCCGCCCCGCTTTCCTTGCCTTGGAATCCAATCTGTCGCCATTAATTACCATTGGTTACCTTCCTTTCGCACTGCACTTTCTTCCCATATGTTAATTTCATGACCTTGACTTCTACTAGCATATGTATAAAATTTGCGCATGGAAAAGCAAACGCGGCAGTGGCGCAGTGGTAGAGTATCGGCGTCCAGTGCGAGAGGTACCAAGTTCGAATCCCACTGCCGGACCTAGGACCATCGGTTTTTCTTAAGAAAAGCAGAGCGCCCGACTTCGCCTTCTGTTGAGTACAGTACCCTCTCGAGAGGACATCCGCCAACGTGGCGAAAAGTTATTGCGGAAGGTTTCTGTTGTCATCTTAAAGAAACACCATGGAATATAGAAATTTGTATTTACAGTCTCAGAAAGAACTCAGTATAAATTCTCTATTGAAATACGTCTGTACGATCTTAAAAGGAAGTCGATAGACATGCTCTATAGGAAAACATCTATAAAGTTTCTATAACAATGCGGTGGCCAAATAACTTTTGGAACTCCATAGAAAAATGCTATAGGGCGTCAAAATAAACACCATAGGATTCTATCGAGCAAGTTCAAAAGGCTTTATAAAAAAACGCATTAAATATTTTCGTAAGGGAGATGTGTATCAGCAGCTTGCGCATGGTCACTGCCTCTGTCAGTGAGTGACCTTCTGACACAATGTCCAGCAGCACTTTTTTTTTTACTTCATACAGCGTCTCATGTTCTGAGAACAGAAATTGTCTTCTGTTGCACGTAGGTGTAATGAAACACCTATATGCATTTTAGTTGATTTGGAATGTTGGCCTTTCGAGTGTGCTTTTCCTTCGCTTTGTCCCCGAGCAAAATTTTAATCCATATGTTGTCGCTCTTTTCTTGCATGAACCACAACGAAATCACAAATTTTGGCAAGAGCGACAGTTCAATTTCATGGGCCTTTTGTGTTCGTCATTATCCGAAATTCCCAATAGTGAATAAACATCATGTGCAGAAAGAAATGAGATAGAAGAAGACAACGAGAAAGCTTATGGCAAACTACCCGAGGGCAGGCGAGTTTGATGCACCTGTATATAGCAGGCGGCGAGGTGGATCGCCGCCACGCCACGGTCTGCAACCGAACTCGCCATTGTCTCCGATACCACATGCACCGCCTAGACTTCAGCCGCCGCGGCCTACACCGCCAGTGGGCATTCCAGTTGTCCATCAACGGACGCAGCAGCCCTACAAAGCCGACGAAATAGCTCCAGCTGATTCACTCAGGCGTCAGCCGACAGTCGTAGGTTTTAGCCCATCCTCGCGGTCATCCTCGGGCACTTTGTCTCCCATGAAGTATGGCATGGCGGCCAGAAACAAGGTCAGCTACACGCAGCACCGAGGGAAGGTGGGCACACTGTAAGTG
>CM023489.1:53158822-53201322 GCA_013339685.2 Hyalomma asiaticum | reverse complement strand
TCTGTATCCAAAAAATAGAAGAGAAAGAAAAAAAATGGGGTGGGGATACCGCCAAGCTATTCACAACCAAGGAACAAGGTTCAGCGGATTCTTTATTAGGCAATAATACTCCTGTTTACAATTTAATTTGATGTATCTTCCCTTCGCTTACATAATTTCTTCATCTTGAACTTTGAAATCTCCTTTTGTGCCTCGTATGTGTGGTTTGACAGTGTGAATTACTCATACGAATAACCGTAATACTCTGATATGTTCGTCCAAGCAAAAAGAGATTTGTGATAGTTGCCTAATAAATCGCCATGGAAGTACAGTATTCGTCAGGTTTATCAAAAGCGATTGGCGAATGGTGCAAATCCGACGCGGCATATGCCATAGTTGGGAATATGCAATCATCATCATCATCATCATCATCATCATATTTGGTTCCACTGCAGGACGAATGCCTCTCCCAATGATTTCCAATCCACCTTGTCCTGACCGAGTTGGTTCCACGTTGTGCCCGCAAAGTTTTTCATTTCATCGCTCCGTCTAACCTTTTGCCTGCCTCTGTTGCGCTTTCCCTCTCTTGATATCCATTCCGTCGCTCTTAATGTCCATAGGTTATCTTTCCTCCTCATGACATCTCCTGCTCAGGTCCACTTTTTTTTTCTTTTAACGCCCAATAAATGCACGCAATGTCGCAGTATTGCGAATAAAGAAAGAAATAAAGCGCAACGTGATTTTAAACCTTCTAATTAATGTCGTCAGTGATTTATGCTCCTATCTAATGCTCAGAAACGAAATCGACCTTAAGACACACCGGTGATGCGCAGGCATCTTTGCACCGGTGAGTTGGCGTGTGCTCCATTTCGTGTTGCAGCACAGGTTGTTACAGCGCTTGCTATTCGAGGCGATCTGTGAGATGGCTGTGCTTTTACTTAATTAATATACGAACACCGTTATACGTATACATCTAAATGGACGTCATGCATTTAAGCTGCTCTACATTCTTAGCACGGTAATCTTTATTTTATAGGTACACAAAAATGTGAAAATAAGCTCCTTTACTAAAGGTTAAAGCACTTTAACCTGTAGTAAAGGAGCATATTTTCACATCTTTGTGTAGCTATCAAGTAAAGTAAAGGTTACCGTGCTAAGAGTGTATAAGGAGTCTGTGCTTGAAAGCGCTGTTAGAGACAGATATCAGGATGTATTTGATACTGAATGAGATGAAAAATCAGGAGCATTATTCATCTGCTGATTGAGACTAGATGAAATTGTCGTATATAATTCGCGGTGGTTACTGCGGGGAATGTATCTGTGTTATTCATTGTTTTGTAAGTTTTTACTGCTCCGTATTATATGACTTGTAGATTAGTGTCCATTGCAGAAAAAGGGAGTTTATATTTTTCGCAATTGAAATATGGATCGTTAAAAAAGTACGGGCGCGGATAAAGGCCGGGGCTCGAGAACCTGTCTTGTTGTGCTTGGTGCCATAAAATGAACCCTTCTGTTACTGTCATGTCGATTGTTAAACACACGAAAATGCGCCCCATAAACGCACGAGAGCGCACCAGTAGAGGAAGACCAGCGAAAGTTATTACACCGGAGTTTATGGCGGACGAATTGATTGATTTTGATTTCATTTCCGCGGTTTAACGTAAGAAAACCAGCCCTGATTATGAGAGACGCCGTAGTGGAGGTCTCCGAAAATTTCCACCACCTGGGGTTCTTTAACGTACACTGACATCACACAGCACACGGGCCTCAACATTTCGCCCCCACCTAAATGCAGCCGCCGCGGCCGCGATGACGGACGTATTTTAGTGCGGACGTATCGTCTGTCCAATGGCTTAGATGTCTGAACAGCTCAGCGCTGAGAATATATCTTGCGACTAGCAGTTCCGGTAAGCGCAAACGTTATAAGGCTTCTATTCCTCGCTTTTTTCCCCGGATTACTCGAATACGTAAGACATCCATTCGCCTGCCACATTTACGTTTTACTTCCAGCATATATTACTGTTTTCTGTCAACAAAACACGCCCAAATTTTATTATTTTTTTCCTTGCAAGTGTCACGTGGGAGTACATATCTTTTAAGCGATTAAAATTTTCCAATAAATGATAATATAAAGTACCAAGAAGGTTTTAAAAGGTTGCTTTGAAAAGTTTAAGGGCCCCATTCGCATCGCCTCCTCGTAATGGAATTATGTTTTCGCGTACATTCAAGTTACAGTTCGAGCTATCGTTTGTGTAGGCGTTAGTGATTTCGTAGGACGATTTTTTTTAACGAAAGTCTATTTTGATAAATTCTGTTTTGTTCGCTAAGTCACCAGTGCCATAAGGAGAGCTTGCGTAGTAGGGTCGTTCGGGAAGCGGCGGTAGCTCGAGACGATTGAATCCGCCGTGTTTGCCGACACCGACACCAGCACAGAATGTTCTGCTATGCGCGCCCCTTGATGCTACCGCGTTATAAAAGAAAAAAAAAAAAGAAAACAAAAGAAGAAGAAGAAGAAACGCTTTACAGGGTACATACATAGAGTATTCGAATAGACCGATCTCACCGCGTGATCTGCGCAGGCGCGAGTTTCCAGCAGCGGCGCCGCCGCCATCTTAGTTGTAGTTCTCAAAACACAGCTGCTACGGCTGTGTGTGCTGCATGCTACAAGTTTACTGGCGTTTTTCACGTATCCTTGGCGTGGACGACGATTGAACGCGTCAGAAAACGATGTCCGAACCTCCTGTGGCCGTGTTTGTTTCATTTAAATTTGTCACGCCATGTAGCGCTGTTAGAGAAAAAAAAAGTTGGAATGTAAACACACGACCTGGTCACGATCTCGTCGTTAGTCCGTGCGCCCGTGTCGCTTCGAATTGCTGTTACTCGTATTCGCTGAATTCTTTGCAATTAAAAAAAAAACAAAAACAAGTGAAGACGTCTCGTACAGAGATAGAACGCCAAGAGCGCGGAATGGTGAAAACTGAAGACTCAGTCGAAGGAAAGATTTTGCGCTTGTTTTGTCAAAGCAAAACTTCACATGCACAGTGTGTTGTTAGTACAGGGCTTCGATCACAGTGATGCGCTAGATTTGAATGGATGGAAAACGATCGCGATGAAGAGGTTAAAGGGCTGCTTCTGCTGGCGTACCGTTCGAAATCGACTTCTTTAGGCGTTCAGCTACTTTGGCTACAGGTAAGCTTAACCGCTTCTAAAAGGCGATAGAACTGGCCGTTAAAGTTATTGTTCAATTGGTGCACACATGATTTTGTTAGGGATGACTTTAGACACGCCGTGGCTATTCCGTTTTTGGGGGCGAAGCTCCTTACGCCGTCGGTCAGTCCCTCCTCCGTCGTAGCCACCTCGTCTAGTTCGTGAAGTGATCACTAGATGGCGTTGGTGGCGCTCGCTCACTAGATGGCGTTGGTGGAAAAATATGGACCTACTGCCATAAGGGGCAGGGAACTGGGCTATGAATTTCCGTTTTTTGCTATAGGCGATCGATTTGAGTGAAGTAAATTTAAAAGGCATGAGGAAAATTTAAAGAGAGAGATAGAGAAAAAAAAAGTTCTTAAGTTTTCTTACAAGCCTTGTGGCCCACATGTCACCGCCCCGTTACAAAGGGGACGCTCATAGCATCCATCCATCCATCCATCCATAGAGATACATGGTAAAGGCTAGTGTGACGGGATATCACTAGATGGCGCTAGCGCAGCATAGTCGACGCATTAAAATACGAGATGGCGCTGCGGCGCTCGCTCCATTCAGATGTATGGGAGCGCATAGTGTGATGAGCGATCACTAGATCATTGGATGGAGGCGATCGTTCGAGATGTTTCGATGCAGTGCGATGGGAGACCGCTAGGGGTGAGAGCTATAAAATGCGCTCGCTCTAGGCGCGCTTCCTCTTTCGCTCGGAGTCGCTGAGCCATATGGAAGACAAGGCGGCGGAGCGGAGGGCACGGAAAGCGGCTGCAGCGCGTGCTCGAATACAGAACCCGGAGGTGAGAGCCCGCGAAGCCGAAGCTGCAAGGAAGCGCCGAGAAACGGATCCCGACGTTCGAGCCCGCGAAGCAGAAGGTGCACGGCGACGCCGAGAAGCGGATCCAGAAACTGTGAGAGCCCGAGAAGCGGCGAGGAAACGCGACGCCGAGAATCACCGCATATTCACAGGGTGAATGGGTGAGGGACGTGCATAGACATTGCATTTACGAACGTCCAACTGCAACCCATACAAGAACCGCTCTCCTTGCATTTCACGGACCATAAAGCCGTCATTTGGAAGGGACAACGGAAGCCAAACCTCATCTAAAAAAATGAATAAAAGTTCTTATATAACGTCACACACTGGTTCTCACGTCTTTCATGATGATGTAATGGGCGAGTTTTCACGGAAGTGTCATGAACCTCCGGAGCTTTGCCGACTCATCCTCATTCACCCCGTGGATATGCTGTGATTTTTTTAAATGCGGAGCATTTCTTAGTCGCACGATGTCGCGCTTCGGCGTCGGCGCCGTCCACACCCCCACTGCGCATGCTCGGCTCGTCTCGTGCCGGCTCACCGGGCGTTCAGCAAGCCGAGCATGCGCAGTGGGGGTGCGGACCTCTCCCCCGTACACCTCTCCCTCGAACGCGGGCGGTGTGCGGCGGAGCGCGCGCTCGGAATTCAATCCATCACTCAGGCAGCGCGACGCTTCTGCGAAACGGCAACGCCGAGCTGCGGATTTCAAACTTCGTGCACGAGAAGCAGTGGCGAAACGTGAGCAGTGAGCTTAGACCCCAGGTACGTGAGCGAGAAGCGGCGTGCAAACGTCGTCAACGAGACGCGGCTCCGGACGCTGCTCGTGGACGCAAGCGCCCACCTTGGTGCCGTCCAATACAACGACGGCACCAAGCAATAACGACACACTTTAACTTTACACTCCTTGCCTTCGCTTCTCCTTCATTCAATAAATAAGAATAATAAAGACGAAATAACAATTAAGCATTCCCAAACCATACCCAATTGCGCAACATTCACTCGATACCCCCACCACCCTGCGACGCATTTACTCGAGTTCCCCCCGTGGGAAGATGAGGGCGGAATTTTTCGCTATTTTCGAATGCTTGGAGTGAAAGTTTAACAACAGCTTAGATGCTCTAGGGGAATACTGCCTACATACGATCCTGCTCAAATGTCAAAGAGATATCTAGAAATTGTATTATGTTTCCCTGAGTCAGTTCTTTCGTAAATCTTAGACCATCTCCATTAACATTAAATTGATGGCTTACGTAGGTGAGGATGGATTCAAGATAATCTTTGCTACAAAAAATCAAGTAATCATCAGCATAATCAAATACCCTGATGATGGGGTCACCTGAAGCCTCTTTTAAGCGGCTGTCAAACTTGCTCAAGTAAAGATCACTAAGAACACGGGCAACCTTTCAACCTATACAAATCCCCGATTTGTGCAGAAACACACATATTATATCCAACTAACGTTGACTTTAAGTACATGACAGAATTGCCAGAGATGTAGCCATTTTATTCTCTTGTGTCCGTGTTTTCCACGCCTGTTCTTTGCATTATGGGTTGCTGGACATTCTGCGACTGCCGATAGCAGCCGGCTGTAACATCGGATGCAGCTCTCTTTCGGAGATCGCAAAGATGATGATGATAATAATAATAATAATAATAATAATAATAATAATAATAATAATCTTTATTTTCATCAGTGCAATAATAGGAAAGCTGCGGGTAACAGCTGTTCTTTGTAGAGGCAGCTTGACAAGAGCCCGCAGCTACGTTTGTGTAGTACATACAGCAGTGGCATGTATGTACCAATGAGAACTGCTGAAAACTGACTGAAGGGGCCAGGTCAAGAAGTTACACGTGATCGACCTTCTGAAAAACGATGTAGTGGAGTAAAACTGCCTCAACCCTGAATTAAAGCTCAACCGTGAACAGCTTGTCGCATTTTCAGTAAATTATCAGCGCTAAGCTTTATTCGCTTGCAAGGTTGACGTGACGTATTTTACGTGATATTTTACGTGGTGGCAATCGTACGATCACAGAAAATTGACGGTAATACAGCATGAACTATAGCGCGACGCTTTTTCCTCAAGTGCGGTGGCTGTGGCCCATTGCGCAACAGAACACAGACGTCACTTCGCGGAAAGGTCCGTTCAAATTTGCGGTGCCACCGCAGCGAAAGAACTGGAACTGATTTATTTATCTATTTTTGCTACCCTCAATCGCCGAAGCATTATAGGGGGGAGCGGGTTACAAGATATGAAAAATACAAAACGACGAAACAGGACGTGCCTTTATACATGAAACAAGACTAAAGCAAATAACATCTCTACTCGATGAAGCACAAAAAAAAACTGAAACGTAAAAATAGAAAATAAAAGAAATGAAGACAGTGAATGTGGTAAAATTAAACAGTACTAGCGGCAAAATGTAAACGAAAATATAAATGCCAAAAAAGAAGAAACGCCAGCATCTTGGCACATATAGGAAGAAAGTTGTAGGGAGTCCCGCCACGGTGGTCTAGCGGTTATGGCACTCGACTCCTGATCCAAAGGTAGCGGGATCGAATCCCGGCCGCGGCGGCTGCATTTCGATGGAGGTGAAATGTTGAGGCCCGTGTGATGTGCGATGTCAGCGCACGTTAAAGAACCCCAGGTGGTCGAAATTTCCAGAGACCTCCGCTACGGCGTCTCTCATATTCAGAGCTCGTTTTGGGATGTTAAACCCCAATAATCACTCAAAGTTGTAGGGAGGGGAAATAGATTAGATAGCTATGGAGGGTTATCGCTAAATGGGTGGGCTGATAAAAAATGACAAAAGAGCGAGTGATCAGAAATGGAAACTGTATCACCTGGTAGCTGATTTCAAGCACTCGATGTGACCGGTATGAAGGAGCGAGAAAATGTGTTGGTGTTGCAAAAAGTGCCTTTAACTTTCTGTTTATGATCAAGCCCAGATGATTGATAAGTGGGAGGCGTAATGAGCTCATTACATAGTGATGGATGATGGTAGATCTTATGAAAGAGACTAAGGCGGAAGTACTTGCGACTTAGTGATAAAAGTGGCAGTGACAAACGGTGCTTTATTGCTGTTACGCTAGACGTACAGTGATTTTCAGAGAGAATAAAAGGTGCAGCGTTATTTCGAATTAGTTCAAGAGATGTAATTAAGTTTTCGTGGTGGGGGTTCCGGATTGCAGCAGCGTATTCTAATTTCTAGCAATCGGATTCTGAAAGAGCGGTGCCTCATCTAACCACGAAGAAGCACTGTGCGAACAATTCCGACATGTTAAAAACGGCAGTTTTTGAACCATCCACCGCTTCTGATCCATTTGAATAAGTACGCACTCTAGAGTTGATGCGACTTGCTGGAAAGTTCGCTACCAGCGGCGGCGTGTCCACAGTGCAACAATGATGACGCCGCACAGAAGACCAACGATTGCTTCAAGACATCATTAATTTGGCAGATATTTGGCGCAACGAATGAAAGGCTCGCATCGCGGGCTGAATGTTTGTTTGAGTGCATTTAAAAAAAAAAAGACCTGCCGTCAATGATGTTTACAGTTACCGAGTACGTCTAAGACATTGGCCTAAGCACAAGTGAAAATGGATATAAGCATGCAGCATTGTTATGCGGAGCAAGCTGATCTAAAATAATATCAGCTCTATTTTGTGGGACGTGCTTATTTGACAGTTAATTTGGTGAATTATGATTACTGATACCTTGGTTCTTTTTTCATTCTGTACATACATTTTTGCGCTAACTTACGCTTGCGCCATGAAGGGGCCGCCCCTATGGACGGCACTATGACCGGACTGTTTGTATGCAGTTGCGAACAACTCTCCATTACACAAAGTCTCAAATGGGCAAAGTCTTCAACAATCTCAAATTACCGAATGCGCCTACTCTAAGTAGGTCATATAAACGGCTGTTGCCAACACGTGGTACACTTAAACCGTCCACTTTCATTTCGAGAAAAAAAAAATGCGCGAAATAACAGGGCAAATAGTACAAACACTCCGGCACGATGCGCCATAAACGCGGCTGGATGTTCTCTTCACGCGCCTCCGGAATAAAATGTGACCCCACGACGGCCTCGCTCCAGCAGAAAACAAACAAAATAAGGAAGAAAACCTGCAAAAAAAAAAAAAAGAGACCGTAACGAAGATAAAGAAACGATAAGAAGAAAGGAAGTGGAGCCGTTGGGTCCCTTCCGCGCACGTGCAACGCGAGGAGCACCGCGTCCCGCTCATTAGCGGAAGAGCTCTCGGTTGTCCCGGCAACCATGGCTGAGTCACGATAAAGCGCAGCACGGAGACCGCTACAGCGGCGGTGACAGCGACCCCGGGGAGAGACTGCGGCTTTTGGCGCTGGCTTCGCGTGAGGCTTCTTCCCTTTGCCTGCCTGCGATGGGTCTTCTGCCTCCCTTTTCGTTTTCCTTTGGAACATTTTATTTCCGTGTTTTTTTTTTTTTAAACGGGAGCATCGATCGAAAGGACTTGCTCTCTGTTGACACAGTGGGTGGAGCGACGGTGAAGGACCCAATAGTGACGGCATTTGTTGACATACGCGTGATGAGACGCGCCCCCTCGAGGCATTCATCGGAGATCGTGTTTTACCAGAGTCCGCTGGGAGTGGGCGAAGCGGAGAGCGAATGCTGAGCTGGTGGCCGGCGTCATCACTATATTTGTCGTTACGGTGTGGTTATATGTCCGCTCAGAGGAACATATGAGAGAGTGAGGATTGATCGCGTGACGGCGACCAGTCAAACATCGAGCGAAATCTTCGGCATAGCTGCGTGACGGGCCATGCCTCGCAAAAACTTTCATACGTACTCTTGTGCAAGAGTAATCATTTACTGACTCAAAAAGAAAAGAAAAAAGCAATGATCATTCTTGCGTGATAAATGAGCTTTGAAGCCTTTGATAGAAGAACTGTATTTCAGTTGTATGGATCCTATGGTTGACTATACCCCAGCAAATGAATGCTCTGGTCGTCAAGCTCTCTCTATGAGGAAAAGAAGATGTAAAAAAGAAACTGTGTAGATTTGGCTGACTGCGGATTCGCAACATCGCCGAAATACATTCGAGGAGTACAGTGGTATAGGAATATTGTAGCGAAACGTCGGGGCCGTGAATGTTAGACGCATCGGAAGGTCAGGAAGACGAAGAGGCGTGGGAGCCACTCCGCGCAGGCAAGCGATGAAGAGTCGACACAGGGAATTGGGAGAGCACTCATTGGGGGGTTTATTTAGCTAAGACATCTTGAAGTTGGAAAACACACAGGGCAAAAATTATACAACATAGAAAATGGTATCATACCCCGTCGGCCTGCCGGACTGGTCCCCGGTGGTTTCGAGCGTCATGGTCCCCTAGTCCGCTCTCTAAAAAGGCCAGTGTCGCCGCTTAAATAGCACTTTTTCAGCATCCACGGCGACGCGGACGGCTCGAACCACCACTGTTGCCCACCAATAGGAAAACGGCTTATACGGACCACTCAGGCAGGTCGAAGGTAACGATTCTCCACGAGCTTTTACGATCGCGTGCATCCGGCCTCGCCACAAAACTAATACAAACAACGCTTTCCAGAAACTGGCCGCGGCGCGCACACATGCTCTTCATTTTCGGTGCCCCGTCTCCCGGAAGGCTCCCTGCGGTGCGCGGGCTCGTTTACCCGAGCACCCCTTCTACAAAAGCAGTCGGAAAAGAAAAAAGAACAAGAAAACATTCTACGCGACGCGGTCTTCGCGACAATATGTTGAATCCGAAAGGGATCGCAAAGAAATCTCGACATATATGTTATTCAATATGTAAAATTCATGACAGGAATTTTCAAGCGGATTTGACAGCTGTTCCATATACATAATAGTTCACTGCGTGTGTATTAGATATGCCCGTGTTCGACTGTACTTCAGAGCTATGGGAAGGGAGACGGATACATAGTTTACACGCGTGTAAGCACCGTTAAGCTGGTGCGCTTAACGGCACCCACTGCTTCGCGGGAGGCCAGGTCAGTAGCGACTTTGTGTACGAAAAAGAAGTGCTAAGACTTGAAGCACATAAGGTTTCGTGGAAGATGTTATCCTACATCACTCACCACCGGCGACGTATTCAATTGCATATGCATGTGACTGAGAATACAGATGTTAACTAAGCAAACTAAACAAGCTGGTCGCATGAGCTGCTATTTAATGCTTTTATGTGCCCTCATTTTGCATTGGTTCTTTCGCGATTGCCCCGTCAATTATTCTACGTTGCTACGTTGCCGTTAAGTTCGCGCATTTTGACCCTTTTTAGACAATGCAATTAGACATTACAGCCGCCACCAGTGGTCACCAAGAGCCGGCTTGTATCAATAGAATTTACTTTTCTCTCTCTAGACAATGCCAAATGCGATGAGTGGGTCTAGATGGTCTATGATGACTTATCAACACGCTTTTGGGTAGTGCACGAAACACACGCACACGCACACACGAGAGAGAGAGAATACGCATAGCAGGCGTCCTGTTGAATCTGTTCATGTCGTGTGCGTGTTCTTTTTTTTTGCGTGTCTTGAGATATCTAAATCGGCATTATTAAGCAACAATTCCTGGGACCACATTGCTACATCTCAGCGATTGCGTGTCATGCACTCAGAAAGAAAATGCCATTCTGCCAGCACACTGCGAATGCTTAACTTATATGAAGTTCTCGCGTTTACAGCAAGAAAAAGGGAATGCTAGCCGACACAATATTACCGGCAAAATCCAACTTTATTTTTTAATTATCCCTTATGAGCTTAACAAGACACATAAAAAGTGGCTATCTAACGTATGGAACAACATAAACAGTTCGAACTTCACTGCTTCATTCTCAAGCTTGAAACTAGGTTACAAAAATTTAGTCACTCATTTAGGTAAATCTGTTCAGACTTACCCCTTACATATGTTGCTTCTAATTCTCGCGGGCACTGTAGGAAAGAGTGTTCTATTCCACATTTATTTTTTTGCTATCGTGTCCATTATGGTAATTTCTATGTCCATTTACTCAGTGGCAGTAACACAATATCTCCTCAGGAACGCACATATTGAGAAAGAACGGCGTAGCGGATAAGCAATACTGAGACTCGCAGACTGCTCTTGCTCGGCTACGATCGTCACTAACGTGACTCGCATTTCTCGAGCAAGAGCTACGTGGGGGATACAACCGCAAAAGAACCCTGTGGAACGTGCTCCATTGTTTGCTCGAGATCCCGAGACGAAGGCGTCGATGAAACTTCGGACGTGTGGTGGAGGGTAAATGTACGCCCCTGCTGCAATGATGTAGCATGCTGACTAAGAGGCACAGCCTAGATTCTGCGGTGTACATCAAGTATTGCGTTGTTGCCGACTGCCTTTCACTTTTGTTTTACTCTATTTCAATCTGCTAAACAATTTTATAGAACAACGAGTGAAAAATAAATTGTATTTTGAAGTTTCATTCGTTTTACGCAACATACGCCCGTAATAAACGACAGTATGCCACAATTCTTATGCACGTCACATTAGAAGCACTCTGGTCAATACGGATGTCCACTGCAAGGACATGGTGAATTGTAGTCTTATCTTTTTTATAACATAAAAGCCTAATGATCTTCTACTTGCTTTTCAAAGGCTCCTTGAAAGGTTAATAATAGGTGAGATCGAAGTAAGACATCCAGGTACATGTTCCTTGCTTTTGAAGTAGCGTGGTTTCCTTTCCTCTTCAACTGAAATAAATAAGGGAAATATGCGTAAACTGGGCGATGTGACAAAGGATTCAGTAAAGTTCATCGTCTGTCTGTCTGTCTGTCTGTCTGTCTGTCTGTCTGTCTGTCTGTCTGTCTGTCTGTCTGTCTGTCTGTCTGTCTGTCTGTCTGGGCGATGTGACACAGACTACAAGGATGCGCTGCAATCAAGCAAATTACGCATGCGTATACGATAATATTTCAAATTTGATGTCATAATTCCAGAGTGCGGTTTAGTTGCTGTTCATCAAAGCCAACACTTACGATTTCAACTCTGTCTTCGCATTCTTCCTAGGATTAGTAGAAGGGACACTGCGGCGCTGTCACACCATTATGGAAGCTTGAATATCTTGAACCGCTCAATAGCCCATCCGCGATATTTCCTGCTTCATTTATGCCTGACACACTGAGAGAGCATTGAGGATTTTTGAACGTATTGCTATTTTTATTATTGATTTTTTGTTCTCTATGGAAATGGGTCATTTATAAATGCACATATTATTTCTTCTACATTGTAGCAAGTACCCCCCGTTCGCTAACTAGCAGCGTTTTGTTCTACTTCAGGTTTGCTAACATCCTTCAGGTTTGCTAACATCGGTGTAGCATAATGTAAAACAAATCATGATCTGTAACACTTTGGGTGCTATACCGAGGGAAGCCGAACATTAATTAAAGAAAAATAAAAGGAAAGTGTATTTTCTTGAAAACAAACTGAAGTGTGGCGGATGGCCCTCAGGTTGACTTCATGATGAAGTGATTCAAAGCACGAAATTCATTTGATGAATCGCTGCTTCCGAGTCCGCAAGGCATGCACTCGTTTCAAATATATGCCCTGTGTATTCGCTTCGAAATTGTGCTTAAAAAAAAATAGCTCCAGTTGTTTCGAGGCTTCGGTGCATCTGTGCTACAAACATTGATGGCGCGTATCGGAATACGTATGCCACGCTCAGATTTTATTTCAAGTTGATGATCCTGGCAAACTCCCCGCCTGAATTCGTAAATATGACCACATGTCGAACGTTGATCATCCGAGGAAGGAAGCTCTGAACCATAGTTATATAACCCACAGACGGCAAAATTGCTTTTAAACATTAAATAAAATATACAGCCAAGTGCTGTCCTCCATTTTTCGGATATGGAATTAAATTACGTTGAAAATTAGTGCCGCTCCACAGTAAATACATCAATGTTACTTTCGGGAGTAATGAAATTACTTTAACAAAACGTCATGATTCATGTCCCAGCTCATGTGCATTTCATTCATGCCACATTTAGATTAATATAAGCAGCTAAACCGAACCGGCAACAAGCTCTGCCTGTGTTCAAGACAATTCTCTCTAACCTCTATTCAAGCGTGCTTAGCTTTCCTTGACAAAAGAATAGTTGCGTGGTGGATGGAGTGGGACAACATAAACTATCGTAATTTTGTGTAAATAAAGGTCCGCTCTCTCATGATGGGGCACCGTTGAGCGTTTGAAACCAATGCGTCATGTTGCTGAGCTGCTCGAGAGTCGACCCAAGTCGTCTGAAGTTTCGAGGGTCGTGGACTTCCAAAAACGTTGATCAGGCCATCGAATTCGGCACTACGTGGCATTCTTGAATTCCTGTTCTCTGAATTTCTGAACTTGTTTTCGTTATCTATTCGTCGCTCTTGTGGTGGTCAGTTTTGTTGTGACATAATGGGAGCAAAAATAGCATCTTTTAGTCAATAATAATTGAGATAGTAATCAGTGATTTCTTGAAGTTATTGATTGAAGTAATTACTTGCATTACTACGTTACCGGCTTACAAAATTGATTCCTTATTGCATAATTCATTGGGTAATATACTGAGTAATTTAACTACAGTAGCTTCGTTACTGCCAAATTTAATACAACTAGTAATTAGCTGATAATATAGGCTATCGCAAAATCTTAAATAACATAGTGGTAGAGGTCCCTTGTAAACAATATCCCCCCCCCCCTTTTTTTTTTACGCTAGCAAACATGAATATCAACCAAAATCCATTGGCCTCCAAACTAAATGGCTTGGTTTGAACGTTTATTAACACCCGCTGCACTTCAGAGGTCGATCCTTATGTAATTGCATTTCTTTTTATTGTCCTACAATAATACCTTTGACAGGTTGGGAAACACATAAAAAATAAACAATTTGTGACTGCCTTGGCCTGTTAATTCCTCCACAGGATATATATTACCAAAATATATACAAAGACACTAGCAGCATGGGCGCAATCCTTTGCTCCCTCTCACGAAAGCCTTTATTCTCGTCTTTCTAATGAACCGCACCTGCTGCCCATTTTCCGTCAGGAGGATGGCATCCAGCCAAGGCTCCGTCAGGCAGCAATGAGACGGCTCGCCAGAGCAGGGTACCACCACGGCAGCGACTTCAGGCCAACCGTGAAACAGATACGCGAGAACTAAACGGGCGGTTCATCCCGGGTTCGTTGGCTCTGAGCGAGGCGTATCGAAGACGACGACGACGATGCCAGAAGAAGGAGCATTCGTATAACGCCCGCCAAGATCTGCTGCGTCCCTCCGAAGAACAAGGAAAGCTGGCAGCGGGGAGGGTTGTCACGGCTCACGGATCGGGCCCTTGTCCTCCGCTGTACGGGAACGACGCGGTTCCGAAATATCCGCTCGTCTCTGCCACGTGGCCGATCTGCTATACGAAGCTCCCGCACGTGCGACACTGACAGCCAGCCGCAAGCGGTGACGCCGAAGACGCCCGCGACGACGCCGAAAACGATTCCCGCAGCCCTGAAGAGGTCACATCTGCGCGTCCGCGGATCGGAAGCACGCGGCGTACTCCTGTATACAGTGACTACAAAAAGTAACTCGGCAGCTGTCTCGCGCTTAGGTGAGCTGCGATGCCTGCGGGACCGGCTGGGCCGTAGCCGCGCTCTCTAGCGTGCCGCAGCGGCTGCTTATTTCGAGTCGTTTCGAGTAGGGGAGCCATAGCTATATCTGCTCGGAGGGGGGAGGACTCCGAGGCGAGGGTTCGCATCAGCTGCGAGCGAGCCAGAATCGTTCTTGTACGTCACGTGTGGAGTGTGTAGCGGAAAGACGACGGCCGATGCGTGAAGGTGCAGCTGCCGGAGACGTGTCAGCTGCAAGAGGTTCTGGTAACGTGCGCCAAGGGGGGGATGACATTTCTCGCCCACAACTCGTTTCAACAGCTTTGAGGTAGCATAAGTGAGACGACATCACCTCTAAGCTGCGTCAGGGATAGTTGTAAAGCAGGGCAACAATGTCCTGGCCATTAGGCTCAATACAAAAGCTTACGATGAACATTTGCTCCGGATGATTAGAATGTCATCCCGAGAAGTTCGCCCCGCATTTAGAGAAAAATTAAGAGCGGTGCGATACACAACTCTGAAGTGGAATAATCTGTTATCGACAGTATATGTGGAAATTTATAGCGCTTTCCAAACATGTGGCTTTGTTTATCCCTATAGCAGAATATTAAAGGGATATTAAACTTCACACCTATAAATGTTAAAGTTCTGTTAGAGATTGCACTTACTGGGCAAAAATCCACTAAATCATGCTTGTGCTGATTTCACGCTTTATCTTAAGTCTGCACGTCGAGGCTACCAATTTACTTAACCGTTAGGAGCGTGTCCAGCAGGCCTTTCACCTGTCTAGCTACGCAATAAACGCGCGTGTCGTTCTGAGTGATTTCTGGGATTTTCGTCGCAAAACCATCTATGATTTTTAGAGACGCCGTAGTAGAGGGCTCCGAAGATTTTTTCCACCTGAGGTTGTTTAACGTGCACTGACATCTCACATTACACGGGCCTCAACATGTCGCTTCCATCGAAATGCAGCCATCGCGACCGGGATTCGATCCCGCGTTCCTCGGATCAGCAGACGAGTACCACCGCCGTGGCAGGGCTGTCTTTCTGAGCCATGAGAAGTCAAGGTAATATGATTTTATGAGTAGACGCGCACTGAACCAGCCAATCGAATGCACCAATTTCCCACGACGAGTCTTTCAGCATGACAAGTACAGAAGCAGCTTGTTTGATAGAAGCTGGAAAACTGTTTAGCTGCGGTCGCCATCTCTCTAGGTGTGCAGGCTAGATTTACTTGAGGCGATTTTCATGTTCCACGTGGTAACAATATTGTGGGATAGATAAATGCAGTGGGCAATGCTTAACTAAAGAGCACACTGCTTATAAGGCGAATTTGTCTTGTCTAAAGCAAGACAGCAATGAGACCAAAAATGCTGGCGGCGATCATATATTCGTCGGCTTAAATTTTATTTGCTTGTCAAAGGGACCATTGATTCGTGAGCGTTCGTATATTTTGAACATATTTAAGCGTATTCGCTGTGCCCTCGAGCACATTCAACAATGCCCACCCCTGTCCACAGCGCTCATGCATTTTCTATGCAAAGAATATGTATTTCACTGCAGAATCTAAGGTAAGATTCAGGCAGGTTCCTTGCCTTACATGAAGTCACGTGTTACACACAGATAAGTCGCTGTGACAGTTCTTGACCGCTTCCTAATTGTCACTGGAAAATGCACTGCACTCGCGTAAACAGGTGTAAACTGAATTACACCGTGGAACCTTCTCTTCTATGTTTTCGTTTCGTTCATGTTGATAACAACGTGCTTATGATTATAGCCTACTCAGGACTAGCATATTGACAACGTCAAGGCTACAAGATTGCATAACTATTCGAATTTCGCCAAGATACACGCGATGCGCTTGCGCTGAGTTGAATATTCACCATTCCGAATGAAAAGCGAACAAGTTTTGCGTGCCCATTTGTATTTGTATTTCATTCAGGAACGAAATAATTGATTTGCGTTTGCTTCTTTCGAATATGCAAGGTGTAAAACAGTATAATGGAGTCAATAGGCGAACATCAAGAAGTACAAGTCAAAGATCTTTCGAATAGTGCTGATGCACATATGTAGACGGATCGCTTGCTATGCGGTTAGAAACGTTTCCGGGAAAATGTGTGGCAGAATCGACATAATTCTGATAACTTCGGAAGGTGAGCAGTTCAGAAGCTTCGTGGTACATTCATAGCGCGCATAAAAAGAAAGGAAATAACCCGTGACTGGCGCTCACCTTTGTTACCATGCCTGTATAAGGTGTTCTGGATCGCTTAGCACAGGGGTAAAATTTGCCAAATATTCTTCTGTAATTTGCCACTAATGACTAGATTTCAGCCCGGCCATAATGGTCTAGTAGCTATGGCACGTGAGTGCTGATCCGAAGGTCCTGCGGTCGAATCCCGGCCGGGGCGGCTGCATTTCGATGGAGGCGAAATGTTCAGGCCTGAATGCTGTGCAGTGCCGGTTCACGTTAAAGAACCCCCAGGTGGTCCTCCAGCGCAGCGTCTCTCACAATCATAGCTCTGGTTTTGGACGCGAAACCCCAGAAATCAGTCGCCCCTTGATTTCATGCCGCCTGTATGAAGTCTAGCTTCAACTTATCATTTGTCCACTCCCACGTATCTTGGATCCGTATCGAAGGAAAAAGAAGGGTGCTTACACTCACTACAACAATCCTCACTCAAGCAAACACGATGATCCACGTTGAGTTGCTTGTACACCTCATCGCTACTGTTTTCTAAGAGGCTGAAGTGTTTGAAAGCGTAAGTTCATCATTTAGAAGCTCCTTAGTGAGTATTCCTAACATTCAGTTGTGGTTGCTATTACGGCCGTGAATGGGAACTTAGTTTCACTCGTTCAAATAACTCCATGAAGAAGTAAAATCTCATTCGCATTTTGTATATGGAAAGTATTCGAATTCACTTTTACATTCGTTTTCTTGGAAGATCATATTCGATTTAAACAAATTATTAAGCTCTTTGAACATCAAGAGTCGAGATCGAACTTCACCGGCCCCATACAGACCCATATAGGAGCTGAACAACGACGACGACAATGACGACAACAACAACAACAACAACAACAACAACAACAACGACAACGACAACGACAACGACAACAACAACGACAACAACAACGACAACAACAACAACGACAACGACAACGACGACGACGACGACAACAACATGAAAGGAATAATTTGCGCTCTCTTCTTAAGCACTCTTCTGAGAAGTAGCACACATATTTTAAAAGTTAACGTTGTAGAAGAGTAAACGGATATTAAATTTTCGAATGATTAAACTGGTGTATTTTAAAAGAGCTGTTGCTCTTTCCTCGTCGGATGTCTTGCGAACTTGAGACTTTCTCGCATACATTTCTAGGAACTTCAAATAAATGTCTTACGAAATATTCCAACCTGCGTCAAACCCCCGCTAAGAGCAACGGCAGCTTGATGTGCAGCGAGCGGCTTAGACAAGAAATATAGCAATATATTTCGCCAATCGCACGCAAATCTGCCCAAAATTTCTTGCATGGACGTAATGAGTGCGCAAAAGAACACTCCACGACTGTGTAAATTTTCAAATAACCAAGTTAAAATTTTCCAACATCACCTCTCTCCAAATTTCAAGCAAAATTAAATGCAACTGCACACAAGGCGAGAAGGTGAAACAAAAAGGTTAGCTATTGCTTTAATTGTTTTGAGACGGTGCGTTACCACGGCAACAGAGCTCCAGCTCCAGTCCATGTTATAGCTATATACCGCGGGGAACACCCTACAAAGCAAGAACTCCTATCAACCCGACGCAACCCGAAAAGGCCCACAAGAAGAAAGCGGAATGTCTTTCATCGAGATCAATTTCAAAGCTTCGATTCTTCGCACCACCTTTCCAGCGCTTCCATCGTCTCACGATATACAGAGGCCTGCCAAACAGAAATGCCAGAGCGCACACACACGGATGCCAACACCTGGATTTCGGCACTCCACCACCCATCGCTCCTCTACCCCCGGAGTCCGTTCCCCTCAGCAAGGGCATTTTTTACTCTCATCTCCCCCCTCCACGCCCATGAAAGCGGAGCGTTCGCCTCTCCGTGATTTGCCGTTCCCCGTCACCGTTCAGCACCCGCACCGGATAATAGCGGCACCGCGTCTCCGATCTCTACGCGTATGTCACCTAGTCATCTCTCCCTCCCAACCTTCATCCGATGCAAGCCCCATCTGCCGCTGCATCTCCGCCCTGCCGTGATCGCAACGAACACCACATGCGATCGCAACCCCTCGGGACTGTGACGGCTGCGGCGGCGAGAGATCGCGCCGCCCGTTGGGCATATGGCACGCGGCGTACGAGGTGCATACATGTGCACGGCGGGGGTTCTTCTCAGGGGAGACAAGGAAATGCACTCTCACTGAATCCAGGCTCCGGGAGTGGATTGCGCTTGCTTACTATATAGATGATGGCAGGTGGTACAGTTGCAAGCTGACTATACCGTACACGAGTAACCGGCCCAGGCCGGCAACGAATGAGAAAGTGTGGTCAGGAAGCAACCGCCAAATTGGGGTGCTTTGAGTGCCTTTTGCTTGTCGTGACGACGTGCTAGAACCTAGTCTGTGAGCTGTTGTGAGACGGAAAGCTTTTCTTGTGGCAGGAAATGACGTAACCTGACATTGGTTCTTATGCTTCTCCTTACGACAGACATGCTGGATTGAGGGATCTGCCTTCAATGGTTGACGAACTGGTGGCCTGATTCAAAACATGGTGATATTGTGTGATACTTTTCTTCCCCTTTTCCCATCCCCCAGTGTAGGGTAGCAAACCAAACTCCTGACTGGTTAGCATCCCTGCCTTCCCTTCGTTATTTCTCTCTCTTTCTCTCTGAGCGAGTTCTTCTGCGTGTATGATAATAAATGTTATCAAGGGAATAATGAAAAAAAACTGTGCTTTAAAAATTTTACACGGTTTCTAATCGAGTGGCGAGGCAATTTGACGGCGAAAGCCTGTTTGAACTCTCATAAAGATTATTGGACGTTGGTTGCACTGCATTATCTATAATTGCATTTGATACAACGTGAATATAATTTCGCGTAGACTGTTAAAGTTTACGTTCAATTAGTGCTCGCGCATACATGCACGTCACTGGACAAGGAATGCATGTGCACACCACATATGACTGTGTCACTGTTATTTGTGATGCAAAGAGAAACCATATCAAGATAGTTATATATGTCCGACGCCACTAGGCATGCTAGCTGTATTTTCGTACCCTTCCATGCCAGTTATCGTATGTACCTAATCAATGATACGTGAGTTGTCGATGGTAGTAGGAGGCTGTTTCGACGGAAAATGATGAGCAGAAAAGGCGACGAAGAGCGCGCGCTTGTGCTCGCCGAACGTGAAGCGCGTGCACTTTCGAACGCCGACGGCAGATTGAGCGTGGTCAGCGAGCGAGGACCAGCCAAGGAGGCTCGAAATTAAAAAAAAGAAATTAAACCTCCTTGGGACCAGCACGTTCGACCCAGGGAAGCTGAAGCACCGAGCTGGTGCCATCAGACCAGGCGGGACGAGCTTGGCGTTTCCCTGCGGCGAACGAATGTTGCTGATCGGGCCTTGCAGGCTGTCGCTGTGGTGGACACGCGAACATGCCAGGGCGAGCTGCTGGAACTGTGCCAGGTGGTGTGTCCGCAACCAGCTACCCACACGCGACCATGGTGCTGAGCCTTCTCGGGTCCGGCACAACCGACTCCTGAAGGCGGTTGTGCCGGACCCGAGGTGACGGTGCCACGTATGGATCATACGTGGCACCGTGACCTACATATTGAAAATTTCATTCAGTGCCCATGGATCAGTGCTCCTCAGGATTAATTAAAGTTCATTGTCTGTCTGTCTGTCTGTCTGTCTGTCTGTCTGTCTGTCTGTCTGTCTGTCTGTCTGCCCATGGATCTGAATGAAATTTTCAGTACATGTTCTCATCGGGACTGTAACACTACATGCCAAGCCAGGCAGTTGCAAATCATTTGGTTTTCCTGAAAATGAATTTTAAAACATTTTGGCGGATTTTCATTAGGGCCATCCTTTGATTTTGACGTCATTAGTGTCTACGCTGCTTACCCGAGCAGGTGGGCTGTCGAGAGCAATACGGTGATGACTAAGTGCTCAAATCGGCGCTGTCAAGTTCAAGGCTGGCATATAGCTCAATACATCGTCGGATGACACCGCCGCTTTCATGTTTCTGGCACCAGCTCCATATTTCTGATGGCCGGGACACTTGTGACGTCACCGCATACGCTGCAAGGAGCATCTACCGGTTTCAGTTGGGACACACTGTTCATTCGGTTATTTAAAATTATTGGTGGGTTTCTGAGCAAAGCAACCGCCCTGCCTATTACAGGACTATCAACAGCATTGAAAAACACTGATATCAGAACATGGTGAAAAAACCGCCGGAGTATCGCCGCAGTACACGGGCCCCAACATTTCGCCTCCATCGAAATGCAGCCGCCGTGGCCGGGATTCGATCCCGCGACCCTCGAATCAGCAGCCGAGTGTCGCAGGCAACCACGCCAAAGTGGTAATTTGAAATGGTAATTTACCTCTACGAGACAAATCGTAATTCAATTTATAGTGTCCCTTTCAAATCTAGAAGGCGCAATTAAGAAACCATAATATAACAGTAAAAAAGTATTTAAAAAGGAAAAGGAACGCAATAAACCAAACAAATTCGAGACTTAGGGCAAATGTTCTCACAATAAGAGCTAGAAATCTAACGCTGGTGACGAAACATTGTGCGCCTTCATTCGCTTACGTCGTCACCAAGCTAACCCAGACTAACTACCGAAGAAGGGCCGTTCATAGCTGTGCGAGGGCCCCGCCACGGTGGTCTAGTGGCTAAGGTACTCGGCTGCTGATCCGAGGGTAGCGGGATCTTACCCCGGCAGCGGCGGCTGCATTTCGTGGGAGGCGAAATGTTGAGGCCCGTGTGCTGTGCGATGTCGGTGCACGTTAAAGAACCTCAGGTGGTGGAAATTTCCGGAGACCTCCACTACTGCGTCTCTCATAATCAGAACTGGTTTTGGGACGTTAAACCCCACAAAACAACAACAAAATAGCTGTGCGAGTGTTCATGTGAGTCGGCAGGCGCCAATTACCCTGCCTGCTGGTACGAAGTAAGCTTTTGAATGGATTTTGTCTAAGAATGGCGATCCTGGACAGCCGTTTCGCCTGCTGCAGCTGACGACAGCAAGGTTAGAACCATCACTTTTGCTTCCTTCGTGTGTGCTGCGTAGTTATAGGTTCGAGGCTGTAACTGCGACATAGTTCAGTGCCAAATTTCAGGCAGGCTGACGGGAAATCAAGAAAGGTACGTCGCAGAGTACGGTGAAACGTGTCAAAAATCCAGCCAGCTTTCCCTGCGATCGATAGACAACAAGGTTTAGGCCACCCCGAGCTCACTAAGAACTCAAACCCGTTTTGAAGAAACGACGATAATGAAAGACAACGGGGAAGCAAGGAAGCAAAATTGGAGATTCGTCAGCATTTCAATTTACTTCCAGGCAAGGGAGACAATCCACCGATACCGTTTAAGTTTCGTGGCTGTGTCCCGTTTTTAAACAGCGCTTCCGTAACTCGAAAAGTTCAGATGCAAGATGAACGAAGAAACATCTAAGCGATGCGCACGTACGAACTTGATCTCTAGGGGTGCGTTAGTCTTCTGTGTTCTTCACTAGCATAGGTCTTCTCGATAAAGATGGCTGATTTGCAGGCCGCCTCCAAGTGACTTGCTCCACTGCCACATACGCTCCACCTGGTCAGTGTGGACACGCTTTCATAGAAATTAAGTCAATTGTTAGTGTAGCACTCTCTTCTCCCCCTTGCATACTTTCCACTTCATGTTCCTTCTCCAATGCCCTTAGCTGCTGGCATATACATCCCGAGTGACGTGTACCAGCTCGCCCAAAAGGCCATTCTTATGAAGCTCCAGTAGAGCGGCTTCCAAACGTCTTCGAGTGCACAGGGTTATTGCCTTCTGCATCAACAGCTGTCGAAACTGCCTGCTTGCAACTTTCATGTCGACTAGCCTTCTGGTTCTAAACATTTACGATGATCGCTCGTGGGTGGTCGCGGTGCTGTCGTTGTGGTAACGTGAACGCACTACAGTGACGTGTAGGGACCTATACACGTGTTGCTTGCGGGGCACATCAGTCACCATTCCCGTGTTCCATCTGCATCCTGCGCCTATAAAATGATGGCGTCCCATGTTCCCAGCAGCTCGCTACGATGATAGGCTGCTCTTCGGCTGAAACGTTGAATAAACGCTTTCCCCATTTTGTTGCCAATTCCTAGGGTCTACTACTCATCTGTCTTCACGCCTTCGGCCTATTAACCACCATATTCGCTGTATATATATATATATATATATATATATATATATATATATATATATATAGTGTATGCTCGGCGAGAAACAAGCCAATGAAGGCAATGTAGGCGTCATCCAGGTTACACCTGCGGGACTTCGAAGTGACCTTGTAAACCGACATCATGCTTTAAGTAAAGCACAGGGACGATAAATGAAATTACAACAGTAGTGATCTGCGAACAGTCACACGAAAATGAACCCTGTACACATGAATGTTGAATGCGTGCGTTATCCGCTTAGGATGTATTAAATTATTGTCGTTGTTATCAATAGTTCCTGTAGGCACTGACGACACGAAAAAAGGAGGAACACATTGGAATAAAACCGTGTAGCAATCCTTCTTGTTGCCCACATACTGCACCGAACTATTGGGGATGAGAATAAGCCTAAAGATCCCGTTTCGCGAACGGGCTGGGAAATGGTTTTGTGGCGCCATCTCTGATGGTGCTCACACAACTCGGGTTTGACGACTTCCTTTGCGTCGCGTTCGCGTCTGGCGCGCGTTTCGAATTGCGTGTGGTGTGAAACAAATGCTTGTTTGCTTTCTGCAATGCCACGCAATGTCAAGTCACTCTGTGGGATACATTAATGTTTTATATGCGCAAAGTATGTCCCCATCTGGAACACACCCTGTAGTTCACTAATCTGATCTTATGTATCGGCTCACACTGATCTGAGCACACTGTACTGAAAACATCACTAGTCTGATGTAATGAAGAATTACCGAGAAGTTTGTGTTTAAAATATTTTTGTTGGTCGGCGCGGATTGCAGTCACACTTTCGAGCGTGCTTTATTCAACCGACAGTGCGATTGCCTTTTCTAACGTCAACATCACTACCTTGAACTTATGCAGAATTTATTTGGTTCTTTTTTGTGTGACTTCGCCGCGCTCTATGCAACATATGTGTTGGGCTTCGGCTCAAAGTTCTTTAAAGCCCTTCGCAGCGCCTGCTACGTAGTACTAAGCGGTCAAAAACGCAATTATTCGTCGACTATCGATTAGTTATCTATCGGCTATCACATAGTACCGACATGCTCCAGGGCTAACTTAGCCACCACCAAGTGATTCCAGGAATTTGTCAAGGTATATCGATTATTGATCTATGATCAGTTTGCACCCGATCTGCTATCACATGCTATCGATCACCAGGTTAAGATTGTCTAATACCTTAACAATTGTGGGTTTATTTGCTAAAACACTCCGCAACGGCGCGGAGTGTTTTGCGACGACACACACACACACATACAGAGAGGGAGAGAGAGAGAGAAGAAAGACTGTTGATTGAGCAAGCACAATTCCCGTTTTAGTCCTCGTAAGATGGGGCGTATATCGGATTGATATATGGGAATGAGGCGAATTTCTGAAGAATCATGAGCAGCCTTCGCCAACGCATCAGCCAGTTCGTTTCCTTTGAATCCGCAATGACTTGGGACCCATTGGAAGACAACATGATGTTGTTGTTCCGTAGCTTGTGCGAGTTCTTTCAGAATAGCGTATATGACACGTATATCTATATGTTTTGGAGTAGCACTTTCACAGAGAAAACAAAAGAATCCATTTTGTACGCAATCGACCCTAATCTCGAGTATCAACTAGACCATCAGCTCCCGCGATGCATCGACACCCTTATTCATCGACTCCGGCTTGGCACTGCCTACACAAAACATTTTTTATTCAAAATTCAACGTGCTTCATCTTCAACATGTGCGTGCGGCCACGACGACGAAGATATCCCTCACCTGTTACTTGATTGTCCCAAGTACACCACGTAGAGACAGCGACTCGAACATGAGCTACGTTTATTAGATTCAGCATGCACTTTTTCGCTTGAGAAAATATTAGGACCATGGCCACCAAAGAGACACCACAAGGCCTTAAAAGCCCTCCAACGCTTCATTGAAGAGACGGAAATCTGTGACAATTACTAACTGGACCGTTTTTACAGTGTTGATGTGTGTGAGATGCGAGCGGACTCCTTTGGGACTAGTTTACTATTATATTTTATTTTTTATTTATTTTATTACCTAAGCGAAAAGGTGTAGCCGTCACCAAAAATGGCGACAACTCCTTAATTTATGTTTACAACAATAAAAAGGAGACTGTTGATATCTTCAACTGATAATTTATTTGCAGAGAAAAAAATCACAGGCCGGTCCTTTCCATGAAGATGATCACAGACACCAAAGCTATGGGCCTTTTTAACCACCAACTGATCTCACACACGCCCTCAATACATCGGTGTCCGAACTAAAGGAAACCTAAGCCATTGATGTGCATCTCGTAAGCGTGGTGCGTAATGTATTGTTTAAGAAGCTTTCCTTCGGAGCCTGGGATCTCTGGTTCGACCTCACTATTGGCTCTGCGTTGATGGGCTCGCTCTCGCGTAAGCTCCCGTCAGTATTTCGACCTCACAGCTTCCTCTTGACGAGTGTCTTTAAAACAAGCGTGAACGATATACGGCAATAACACTCTATACTATGGGAGAGGTGTTGCCGGTTTCCCGGCCACTAACGAAGCCCATGGGCCGCGTCTTTAGAAGAAAAGGCAAACGATTCAGAGTACACCGTACTATGCTACGGGAGACCTCGGCAGAGCTGTCCCTAAAAGGCAACAAAGCTGATTAAGGGATTTTCTGTGCTCAGAAAAAAAGTTTTTCTGACGTTTGACACCAGGATATTGAGGAACAGTGAGAGCAGAAAACAGGTATAAATATAACTATTAAATGCAAAAATGTTTTTTAGAGGAACACATGTCGGCTGCTTGAAACAGTTATATGTCCTGACTCCACCGAGCGCCTTCCGAGTGGCTGTTATGCAGCTGCAGCAATCATTTGTAAGAAACGAAAAATAAAATTTGCCACCATGTACCATTTGCGACCGTTTACTGAAGCATTTCATGTCCCAACACAATCTGAATACATTGCGTCTGTGAAAGGTTGTGCTGCAATGATGAACAAAGGGAAAAACTTAACACGAAGCGTTATATGCCGGCGTCCACCAAAGTATCACTGACATACTTCCGTCAGTGAAGCGCGCGTCTGAAAATATGGACTGATAATTACATTGAAGAAGTATCCCCCGCTGGGATTCAAACCCACAATGATAACCGGGATGCGGTGATCGCAGCTGGAAGCTCTCCCGATCGCATTACCGTCGCACTGGAGATATAGGAAACAGAACGGTCTTATACCTTCACTACACCGCTTTGCAATTTGCATCTAACTGATGTCTGGTTAAAGCAAGAGTGTTTAGCAAGCAGAATTACTCCGAAATAAACACCGTCTCCATTTCCCTGCACTTGTAGTTCCGCCATTTACGGTACCGCCATCTACGGACGATGAAGCGAAACACATCGTCGTGCTAATTAATGCGCGCCTCCAGATAACGCTTCTATAATCTCATGGTCTCGATCTCAGCGGTGGTCGGCGACGTAGGGACTTCCTGCTGGAGCTTTGCTTGTGCAATGACGTAAAACCACGGTCGCTGCAAAATTCTTGTGTGGCCAGTTCTGTTTCGGCGCGCTCTGCTCCAAGAACGCAAAGACAGTCGTCGACAAACTAATGATCCTCCTTTCGCTGAAACGGACTGTGTGTTCACGAAACTATCCCCTGAGAACTCGTGTGGTTTCGCTTGCAAGGTTTCACCGTTTGCCACAGCTCCTGGTTTATAGCAGGATTGCGCAGGGCTTTGGAGCGTATAATGCAGTTCCTGCGGAGAAATGTGGGCCATTTCAGAAATTGAGCTTGTGTATAACTGCCCAGGATCCCTGTGCAGTGTCAAGGTGCGTCGGATGTCCACTTGCAATGAGTTTACAAGTCCAGAGTACCCAACCCTTCTCCCGCTCCTCGATTTTCCAGAATGTCGCTTATTCACTGCAAAGCTTCGCGAAGACAGGGTCATTATACCGACTCCGATGAGAGAGATATCAACCACAGTTTTTGTTGGGCTCAACAATGACAATCTATTTTTCTGTGAAGCTGAATTTACCCATTCACCTGCAAACGGCATGCGGTGAAACCGCACTGAACTAATTTGCAGTGATGTTTTTGCTAATATATCCAAGGAGCTGTTTATTCTGGCATATCTACTTCTCCGCCGGAGCGCTTTCAATCTAATGCAGGTGTAGTGCACTCCGTGAGCGGGTGCTCGAATGCCCCGGGGAAAGTTTCCCCACTCTTGGAAAAGCAGCACTATATAGGACAGATGATTACTCTCCCGAAGTGTCCTCTAGTCACTCCTTTTGTTCTTAGAGTGCACTTTAACTGCCCTTCTCACTTGGAGGGCCGCTAACCTGCTGCACAGCGTAGTTAAAGCGAAAGTCGGCGTTTCCTGCATTTATTTAATAGTTATTATTATCAGTGAATGATATTTTCTTACGCACAGTGCGAACAGGCATTACAGTGGGAGAGGGTATACAGAAAGTACAAAGAATAAAGATACATCTCCAACCAAATAACCACTCAAACGAAGCCGCCGAAAAATAAATCAAAGTCAGCAACACAAACACCTAAAACGCTGGAAAATATCAACACGCAGTCATTCTAGCAGACAAATATAAAACAGCGTTACACATAACACAGGTAGAAAGAAGATACACTGCCGGCGAAAGAACCAAAAGTTGCCAGTTAACCACAATGAGCAACAAAAACACATCTAACACAGGGACGCAGACATTCTAGCACAGACAATAAAACGTTATAGGCATAATTGACGCAATTTTCAAATGCAATTGACTGAATTCACGAATTACTTTTGGCAGAAAAGTAAATTGAATTGCATCAGCGCTGCATGCGATTTGCCATATACTGAATCTATGATGTACAGGATCGGACACGGTGCAAGTAAATATTTGGCCTTATCAATTCCGACCGCGCTATAATAGCATTAAAGAACTTCAGTCGCAACGTACGTGGACGGTTGCCTAAGCATTCTCAAACGAAACTTCCTTTCAAAGTAGCAGCCCCGATAGCTCTACTGTTTTCCCGATACAAACCGAGCAGCCAAATTCTGGAACCTTTCCAATTTCTAAGTGTCCCTCTTACCTGCAGAGTTCCAAACTATATAGGCTTGTTCAAAAATGGGTCGGACATTCGTCATCGAAAATAATTCTCCAGTAGGCACCGGAAAACTTCTCGCAATCCGTGGTAAAATGTCCAGCACTTTCCTCTTCGTTGCTGCAGCGTAATCGGCCACGTTACCGCAGACTTAAAACAAATACCCAGGTATTTGTATTAAAATACCTGTTTTAAGTTTATACCGCTCATGTGATAACTGCCGACATGTAGATTCTCTTTCCTGATATGTCATGTAGACTTTTTTAAGTTAGACTTCATGAGCCAATTTACACACTATTTGTCGATTTTCTCTAGGTCTTGTTTCAGAACAACCGCTTTGTCCACGCCTTCTCTTTCCCTGTAAAACACGCAGTCATCGAGTAATAAACGCCTTTAGGATTGGGCACTATCAGTTATGCCGTTTACGTATAACATAATAATCTACCCAACGTCGATCTTTAACGTACACCGGATGTGACGTCTGCGATACGAGGTTGAGCTCTGTTAGCAGTAACGAACCTGCTTTCGAGACGTGAGATACGATCTTATTCAAGAGACAACCTGCGCGTGTATGTAACAAGCTGCAGGCTTTTTAAACTAATGAAGCATGGGGTGGGGTGTTAAATGCCTTCTGAAAATGGAAGCAGGGGCAGTCGACAATCGATGATCTACAACTTTTGCTATGTCATTATAAATTCTCTTAGGGCGTAATACACAAGAAGTCTTTCCAAAACGCGTGCTGTGCCGGATTAAATGAGGAATTTTCTTTAACATGAGCTGCAACAGTAGTATACAAAATGGGCTTTAATATCTTGTAGGAAGCGCCCGTTAAGGACACCAGTTGATAATTCACCACATAACTGCGGGAGCATGACATATACATCGCTAGAATGCGCTGAACTTTCTACTCATCGGGAAGTAATGACGCGCGCTGTCCTATCATGAATTAGGTCGATCGATAACGGTCGATGGATAATCGCGAATGCCGCGCAAGATCAGCTACAATTTTGTGTTTCGTGTGGCAGTTTACACAGAGCAGTTCTGTCGACCTCCAGCAAAATCAGTTCGCCGAACTCGTGATGCAATAAAACAGTGCAATATTTTCTAGCGAAACCTGTAGAGCCATCCTCAGCTCAACGCGTTTGCCCTTGGATTCTTTTAAGGCGTATATATGTTAAAATTCAGTGTATCCCGTGCAGCCTATCATGCACTTTTGCTGCAGAAATGCTCGCTAGGTTACGGGTGCCGTCTTGCGCATTATAACCTAATGCGACAAAAGACTAACACATCTTCAACGGTTACATAGAATTTATTAGTTTTTCTCAACATACACACTAGAAAGCTTAGTTGTGTTCGTGCTCTTTTGAGTGCTGCCAAGCCAATAACTGTCGACAGGCGCTTAAGAATGCGCCTATAGTTAAAACAAGGAATAAGGCAGTGGTCTCTAGCTTTACCGCATTACATTTGCTTACGAATGCGCTCACAGAGCAGAAACTTGCTTCGGGGTAGCTCCTGAAAACTTATGATGAAATGAAAAAAAACTATGAAAAAAAGGGGCTTGGCAGCACTGTAGGACAAGGAACTTTGGACAATGTTCACTCCACAGCAGCGCTTGAATTTCCAAGAACCCCGAAAAGCATTGTACTGCTCAGGTTTCTTTTAGCGAGCTGTTGACGACATTCATTGTTGATGGTTCGCTTAACAAGCAGTCTAACATGGGTATACACCTTGACTTCAAAGTCTTCCCATGCCAAATCTGCGATAGTTGCGTTGGTTTTGAATTTAGTAAAGTTGAAATATCGGAATGTAGGTAACGTCGCTGCACTGAGCATGAATTCCGTGACAAGGCAGTTCCGTACGTCGGTGCCTGTAAAAGAAGGATCTGTGTTAGAAAGATCCACATTATGCGCCCGCAAGACTACATTATTCGTATTCCTAGAGTCTCTTGTTTTCTTCAAACATGGCAGGAGGCAACAAAGTACGAAATACATGGTCGATTGCTTCGTCCATTTCACATACTGGAAACAGTTCCAGTGGCGCCCATATATTAAGCGGACAGAGAAACCGGGTTGATAATTACAGACCAGTGCCCTTCATCATGTTTATCATCATCGAACTTACTTGCACAGTGTCTTATCTCAATAACACAAAAACTGTCCCTTATCAGCAAGTGCGTCGATTTTACGGTACATTTCTTTAATTTATTAATAGGCTGGAGCAGTCTAAGACAAAGAACTTGTCGAATGCATCTCAGAATTTAGAAGAATCGGCTGACGTCAGTGCGTTAAGTCTAGTGATTGCCAAAAATCGCGTTCAGAACTCCACTCAACAAAGTTAGTGCCTGCATTTTTGAGCATTTTCCATTAAGTCAAATAAGTGCACCGCTCAACGGCTACTTCTCTACGGTTGTTCCTGTGGTCGGTGGTGTGTCCCACAGAAAAGCAAGAGCGTGCACACTTTTGCGCATCCATTTGATTGCATGTCTTGTACAGGTGCGTGCGTGCGTGCGTGCGTGCGCGCGCGCGCGCGCGTGTGTGTGTGTGTGTGTGTGTGTGTGTGTGTGTGTGTGTGTGTGTGTGTGTGTGTGTGTGTGTGTGTGTGTGTGTGTGTGTGTGTGTGTGTGTGTGTGTGTGTGTGTGAAATGTAGGCATTACCCTGTCGTTTCGTTTAATTGAAAGTTAGTGCTCCCCTATCAGTAATACCCCGTGATTGGTTGGTCTTTGAAGGAGTGATGTGATCCTAACTGGGCAGCAATAATATTACTCTTCAATAGATGGCGCGATATAAACATACTGACGTATTTTGACGGCTAAAATACGATGTTCCAGGCACTTTTCTAGTGTTAGGAGCAAAGCCATTGAGCGTTCTGGTTTCTTGAAACGTAACCAGTAGTTTGCCATGGAAATGCATACCTAGCAGCTGAATTTCACACACTGATGGCAACTCTTACTTGATTATGAGCATGTTTAGCACAACATCTAAACTATACAACTAGAACACGAACTTCGAGAAGTGCGGAATGAATAATTTGATCTCGTCCTTGGTAACGATGAAAGATGCACATCATGAGGAACAGCAATGTGTAAATTTGTATCAGATTACACGTTGTCTTCGAAATCTTAGTCTAAATTACAACATACAATTCTCTCGAAGCATCGCAGATAGAAATTTGCACCTTGAACCACACAGTTACGCGCAATTTTGTGTCACGCAGTAAATTAAAATCGGCAAAGTTCTTTTCGCTGATCATGATTTTCTGTTTCATCTATTATACTCCTTTGGCGCCCGAGCTTTCCTGTGTTTGATAACATCGTGATTCTCTCTTTACTTCAAGTTTTGCAATCGAGCTCATATTAATTATTTGCTCGCTCATTGCTGTATTGGAAATTGAATGTTCTATACAAAGCAAGCTAATTAAAAATTGTAGTCATGGCTACGAAATCTATTTGCGGGCGGTAAAGGAGAACACGTACAGCACATCGCACGTTAAGAGGAATGGGCAGAACAAGTATTTCCACGAAATACGCGCTAGAAAAGACTAAACAGAAAGTGATAGGACGCAGTAAGTGTTTCACTATTAGACTCTACTTCAATATTGCAACAATTCTAAATGCGTTATGCTACTAGGCTCTGCGATAGAAAAATACAAGGCGTCAGAAATGTAGTAGCGGGAGAATGACAGCCCAGCGTAGCACTTATACAAAGCCGTTTATGAAAAATGATTTACGAACGCCTTCGTTAAACTTAGATGATGTTGGCGAATGTACTTCATGTTTTATCGCCTCGCGTGCTCGCGCGGCAATTGTGTTATACATGTTCTTAAAGGGCCCTGAAACGGTTTTGACGATATTGTGCAAACATGGTGATCCGGTAGAGCGGGTCATTAGGACCCTTACAGGACAGATTTCAGCGCTGTGCGTAAAGTGTGTAATTTACAATAAGGTTTGAGCATGCGTATCGCAAAAGGCCGCAGCGGCTCGCCAAAATGCGCTTTCAAACGTCCCCGCCAATCGAACTACGAATGGGAGGTCGCTGATTGGCCCCGAACCATCGAGTGCACGTAATTTTCAAAACCTAGCTGCGAACAACGTGCTTCTACAACGTACTCCTTCGTTTCGGCCAACGGTATCGTCGTGGCATCTGGCGGCGTACACACGAGTCGCCGGCGCTCTATTACAGAGGCTAGCACTGCCGAGGCGGGCGACCTCAGTGAGGATATCGGGGCGCTATGTCGCTACGGAAGGCTCGGCAGAGCGGCTGACGCGGGAGGCGCTGTCGTCGCTAGCGCGCACTCCGCAGCAGATCGAGTTGAGGAGGAACAGCAGTGGTAAAGAGGACGGCGACAGAAATAAGCCCATAGCTGCCTTAGCGCATGGTGCTTCGCTTTATTTATGGTGTAAATGATTTCACAATTGTGTTGCCTAATCAGTGACGCAATGTCAAAAAAATGTTTCAGGGACCCTTTAATTCTCTTTCGTGCTTCACTACGCCACAGAGGTCTAGTGGTTATGACAGTCGGCTGCTGATCCGAAGGTCACGGGTTCTAATCCTGGCCAGGACTGCTACCTTTCGATGGCGGAGGAATGTCGAGGGTCGTGCACTGTGTGTCATGAGTAGACGTTAAAGAGACCCAGGTGGCCGAACTTTCCGGAATACTCGACTACGCGGCATCTCTCATAACCATATCGTAGTTATATATCCTCGCTGAAGCGTTTCGTATGGTCGTTCCAATGATCCTCTGTGTTTTCGTAATACTCATATGGAAATACAAAGAAATATATGGGAAATATACGGCATAGATATGGAAAACCTATGACATTTGTAAGGAATGTATGGAACTGTCGGAATACGGAACGGGACGTTTTCACGCAAAACCCCGTAAACCAGTCATCTTTGTTCGTTCTGTGAGAAGCGTCCCACCAGTTTATGAAACTATGGCCATGTGTAACCATCAGAAAAAAGGAGATGTGATGCGCTGTTGTTGGTAAGCGTCTAGATCAAAAATAAAATAGTCCTTCACGTGCATAGCAGGATAGGCGTGTTATTTGGAAGTCGTCATACAGTACGCGTGATTACATACGAAATCGGAAGCGGGGAAGCTACGAACTCCGCAAAGTGGAGCGAATAATACTATTGTACTCATACCTCTGTGTCCACGGTAAATGATCACGGACATACAAGCCGGGTTTCGGTGACGGTGGAATATGAACTCCGTGATCAGTGCGAAAAATAGGAATTCCTGCACCACATGTCTTCCGTAGGACATTTTCCCTTCATATGTGACGGCGGTGTTCTTGAGGTCAAATCTGCAGCTTGCAGATAAATGGGCATTCGTCAGTTCTGCTCTGCAGGCCTGAAAAGAAGCAACATTCGTTCACATGCTATTAATGGCCGCAGTTAAGGGAAAATTTATTTTGCGGTTTGTTATTGTTGGTACTGCTTTCAAGAACTGAGTGAACTAGTGTTCGTAAACAGCAAGTGCTATTAAGCAAAGCCTTCACCAATGAGTTCTGCCGAAATCCGCAAGGTGGATGCAGTGATGCATCAATCAACCGCTGCTAATAGGTGATGAGGGTCAACTACCATACGCACACATGTAATATGTTAAAGTTCCGTATACCTAGAATACTAAATATAATAAACCGTTAGTACCGCATGTACTAATACTAGCCACAATAGTGGATATATTGAATTAACAAAAATGAACCTTGTTTCGCGTGGGGCGAAGCATCGAGCCAATATTTTGCAACTTTCCATTCGTCAAGTTGAAGCGGTACAGCGTGCTGGTCTTCGGTTCTCCGTCTAGTCGAAATGCGAAATACAAATCGTCCAGCGAGAATCTATTGTGCATTATGTCACCAAATATATAGCGGAGTAGTTTTTCATTGTCATTGTTACTGAGGGCCCATAGATGTCCTGCAACAAAGAGAGAGAGAGAGTTAGAGAAAAAGCTAACTAAGTAATATTTTTTCTATTAGAATGAACTCTGATTTATTGGCCACCTTCTTTGTATTATTGTTGTAATTTCTCTTACTATATCCCACATCTGTTTGCGTAAATAAGTGCACATCGCTCATTCTTCAAAGCTATGCGCTCGTCATTGCAATATTGTGAGCAAAACATTCACCGTTCATCCTCTTCATTTGTGTACAATCATCATCACGATGAGAGTCATCTTTGTTCTGCACGAGGCTCGGCCAAGTAAAGGCTTCGAGACAACAGCTGTGCTCCTGCCTGACAAAGTAGTGGAAGGCGCTTTCGATCCTTCGGTCCTTTACGACGACGCGATACCCTGGAGCTTCGCTCGGGTCGCCGTTTGCTCCGGCTGTCCACTGCCGTGGGTATGAACAGCAGCCTGGCCCCTCGGACAGCAACGCTCCTCGGAAACCAACGTGGCCTCGGATCCCCCGACGCTGCCACCTCCGCCCGCCACCTATGCACTAATGGCAGCCGTGCAACCCGCCTTTGCGCAGCGCGCGTCACCTGTTCCCGTGTAGAGCAGCATAGCGGTACTTGCACCACGTGCGCCAGTGCCTGCATTTTACGCACCCCGGCGCTCGTACCGGCCAGTGTGCTACTACTGTGGCATCCGAGGGCACATCTCCAGGTTCTCTCGCAAACGCCAACAGGACGAACGCCGTCGCTACGATGTCTACGAAAGGGACGGGGCATGTTCTCCAAGCCAATACTATCGCCGCCCGTCCACACGTTCGTTCTCACCAACTTTTCCACGCGGCGCACCTCAGAGCTACCGTCCAGGGCGCCGACGCTCTCTTTCCCCTCTTCGACGCTCAACATCGCCCTTGCGACCGGTCACCCACGCTTCTGACTAGAGCTCGGAAAACTAGATGCTACAGTTTTCGGAGGGGAAACTGCATCTCTCGGACAACACACATCACCCCCAGAGTGACCGGCCAATTCTTTATTAGTGTATGCTGAGGGTGTACCCGTACAAGCTTTAGTCGACACGGGAGCCGCTGTTTCTGTTCTTCGCTCTGACTGCTGTTTTCGTATACGCAAGGTAACTGCACCTTATAGTACGTGGAACTCCTTTGCCTAGTGCAAATAATGTTTCAATTCGGCCATCGGCACAGTTTTTATTGATGGTGTCCGCCACCACATTCAGTTCGTCGTGCTACCTTTCTGCGCCTACATGCTTATTTTAGGATGGGACTTTCTTTCTGACGCTTCCGCCTTCATCTCTTGCCGGCAACGTCTTGTGCACATGCGGAAGACTCATGATGTCGACAAAAAAAGTTCAGTCCCGCCACCGTCTTCGAACTATAACTGATTTCGTAGGGCCACCTGGCCACGAGCAACTCCTGGCGGTTGCCCATGACGTAATCGACAGCAGTGACGTTGTCACAGCACCGCCAGTGTGTTTCCTATCCAAAAGGACTGCAATAGTGACAATTCTTGTTCGATTTATCAACTGCACGGCCCTTCTCGCCGTACTCAACGTTACCAATGAACCGATTCTGCTCCCTAAAGGTGCTGTTTTGGTTTCCGGTGTGGACACCCAGCCTGTTTCTGTGATTACCGTGAGCTCTCGTGCTGCGCACCAACGCCCAGCTGCAGATAGTGAGTGCTCCAGCCCTTGCAAGCGAAATCAGTACAGACCTGACTCCGCCGTAAAGAGATGAATTGCTCGCCTTGTTGTTGAAACACAAGTCTTCCTTCCATGTAGATTCTCTCATTTTGGCACCGACCTGGCGGACAACCCATCGCATACACGTCGATGGAGCTGCTGTTGTGTGCTGCCGACCGTGTCGTGTCTCTTCCACCGAACGCGAGATCGACAGGCACGTCGACGATATGTTCAAGCGAAAGATCATCCACCCCTCTTCAAGCCCGTGGTCGTCACATGTTCTGGTGCAGAAAAAAAGTGACAGTTTCGCTGCAAGGGCGAAGCAATGAATGCAATAGCAAGAAACTGCAATGCTATACGAAGTGAGGCTCGCAGCTTCAGGAGCAATATTAATTGTAGCAAACATGCACTTGCTAAGTGAGCGCCTCCCGTGGGCAGCGCGTGCTGGTACGAAGCGCTTTATACGTTGTGTGTCACAAAGCTACACATACAAAGCTAGGCGAGGCCGCTAAATGAACAAACAGAAGATGAGCGCGAACTATCAGGTGAAGCACGCACGAAACGAACGCAGAGGTATACACCGATGTTACCTTGACGACATAGTCATATTTTCTTCAGCATTCGCACAGCACTTACAGCGCCTGGACGAAGTTCTCACGCGTCTCTCTGCAGCTGGTCTTGAGCTCAACACCAAGGCTTCGAGACAACAGCTGTGCTCCTGCCTTACAATATATTTAACATAGGGCTTGCAGAAAAGCTCCGAGAATTTTCCCATTTGTCTGTGTTTACACTGTAAGCAAAAGTTGCCCGATATTTGGGTTTTTGCGGATCATGAGCCTTAAAAACTCCCTTGTTTTCAAAATTACTACGTCTTGTTGAGGTAAAAGGAGCATATGACATAGTTTTACTACCACCTGTTAGAAAGGTAGTAAAAGGACGCTATTGCCCTATTTTACTACGTAGGGGGTTTTGTGTCACGTGATAAAAAAACCCCAGTCTAGAGTTTAAAGCCACGTGATCGACAACTACGTACCACGTCACGTGGTAAAAAACTCCAAACTGCCGTGGAGCAGGGGTGGAGGCCGTGATAGCCCTCGAATGACTGTTTAGGCCTATAGCCACATGGTGCGCGTTTGCAAGCAACTGTTCGTCAAAAGCGTCGGTCGCGGAAGAGGGGACACGACGTCTCGGGGCGTGAGTGTGAACGGCGTGAGTGTGATCAGCGCGTACGCGTATCGGCGCGTGCCGATACGCGTACGCCGGCGTCCGTCAACTAGAACGTGATACCGTGACATCTCCGGCAGCTATGCCTAGTGACCGTCGTTTCGAAGGCACCGCCGAGTTCTGGGAAAGCACGGAAACTACGGTCGCAAACATTCCTGACTGACCTCATCGTCAACCAGTACGACAACGACACGGGGAACTACACCGAGTGTTACCAGTGAGGCGTGGTTTTGTGCTGAGTTCGAGCGATGCTCGCTGTCCTAGCGCCGGTCTTGGTGGACGACGGCCAAGTGAAAACGCACTTTCGAGTATCTCTGCTCCCGCGCTTGTGCCTGTGCTTGTTGCGCTCTCAACGAGTGAAAACGCGCTTCCAGTGTTATAAGTTCGAAGGGTGAGTCCTCGTTTACTGCTCAATAAATTGAGTGATGTCTGCATTTTGCGTAAGCCTAATGTTTACCCAGCCACAGTAAACCTCAAATGAGCTTTAAAAGTAACTCTAAAAAAAGCCGAGAAAACATTGTTTAGGCAGTAAAAAATTACTCCGCGTATACTCGCTGAAAACCTCCAGGGGGGTAAATAATTACTGCCGTTTCTATGTTCAAAAACTCGGTTAGCGTGAGAGTAAATTTTTACCTTGACTGTTACGTAGTAAAAAAAAACCTAGAAAAGGTTGTGCGCTAGAGGACAAGCTGTTTACTCCCGTTCCTGGTTATTTTTGTTTAGTGTGTAGGTTGTTACTTCAATAAAGGGCTCATGTGATCAGCAGCGCGATATGTAGGTAAGTGGGTTAAGAGTATTTTGCACAAAAGAAAAAGAAAGGGGGGTCGGAGGGGGGGGGGGGTGTATGAATTGTACCACAACCATACTCCACACAGAAGCATTCACGGCTCAAAAATGGGCGGGAACTACATGAATAAATGTGCAAAGGAGGTCGAACATGCGTGGATATTCGCTGTTTTCATCACCTTGTTTTCAGGAAACACCCAAACATAGCGTGTTGTCAAGGCACATTGTATTACTACGTCGACATAACCAAAGTATTGTGGTTGCCCTTATAGAACCTTTGGAGCTCGTCCGCCTGCGCCGCTGCAGTCAATTAAAGCGCATGCGCGCCCTTGAGGCCGTAGAAAAGTGTATTCTTCGCTCCGAGCTGACGTACGCCTTTCTCGAGGCTCTGGGCCACCGTCTCAGCGTGGGTTTCCTTCCTTGACTCCTGAGTAGTCACCCATGGAGACCGCGCCCATACTTCAGTAAAGGGGCCTTTACACACTCCTTGTCTTTAAATGCATCTTGTCTTTAAGGGAAGCGCTATCCAGTCCAACCCTTAAAGCGAAGCTTTAGGGTTCCACAATTTTTTCTAGCCTGAAGCACGCGCGGTGACATTGTGAAAGGCAAATACCGCACTAAAGAATGCATTAAACCTTTGTACCATTTTCTGTTCGTCAATCGACAACAACGACTCTCCAGGAATATCTGTGTGTTTGACGTTACGCCAGAATTTTTGGGGTGAGTGACTAATGATATTAGGAGAGGTTGTATTGTGGAAGTCCTGCTTTTCTATCTTTGTTTTTCTTAAGCAGCTTTTTGAACGAAATTATTTTTTGGCGGAGGTATGAAAGGGGGCATAATGTACTAGATTTCCTGAGTCTGTTAACTCTGCGTTTTAAATTAATTAATTCACACGTTATCCATGGGTCGTGCTTGTTCGCATCCCTTCGTGTTGGTAGGACAAATTTCCTGAAGCATTGCATAACATGTGCTCAGAATAGCAGCCAGGTGTCATCAATGCTGGCCGAGCGATACGAGACAACCTCGCAGAAGTCGTAGCACTAACGCCGAAGGTAGGTCCTAATTGCGGCATTATCTGAAATGCGTTCATGACCTTTCTAAAGCTATGTTGACGGATTTTAGTTGGGATTCATAGCGGGCGAAGAACCATACCGTGGTCATGTAATCCTGCAAGAATGACAATGCGGCACTTTACTTTTAAAGAAGCCGCCTAATTAAAAAATAACAACTAAGACGGAACTTCAAATTCCCTGCAACGGGTACGTTTGGAAAAAAATTTAAGTTACGTTGAAGCTAGAGAGAAAACAGAGCAAAATATTGTTTGTTACACTACATACGTTTAAGTAGCTCCATTTAATATCCGGGACATTAAAATCTTCCATTATATGGCATTGCCCCCGATATCTTGCTTTGACCTCTGCTGCATCATTTATCTTCACGGTCCCGTCATAGTATGGCCCAGATAGGTTCATATCTTCTTTTGCCGACTGCGTACTCAAGTGTGCTTTGCGACCGCATGCCTTGAGAAGCGCCTACTATGGCTTTCACATTAAAGCCCGCTTTGAAGCGTCTGTAGGATCAACTGACACCTCTCTCTGCTAAATCTGTTGGCGTGCTAGTCTCGAAAACCGGCGGTCAATTATCCCAATCGGCAGCACAAATGGCAATTTTCATTTTTACGCAATTTGGGTTCTGTCGTATGCCAACACCGGCAGTTTCACTGAGAGCGCGAAATTCAAGCAATTTAGGCTTCGCCTAAGTAATGAGAAGCACTCCAGGTGAATCGAGCAGCGTGAATTTGTACGTTAATGTTCTTTAACAGTTCAGATGCAAACACTTCCATATACATAGTAGGTATGTCTACCCTTATGGTCTTACACTAGCTGTTCTGTGGTGTCTCTCGTACTTAGCTTAGACGTTTGACTAAAGTTATCATTACTTTAGAAATTATGTACTTGCAAAATGATTTGCGATTCCCATAATCATTTTCTGTGACGAAAAAATCGGTTAAGGGTGTCCTGACGCGATTCTGATGCGGCGCAAAAGTGATATCTTTCGTGTATTGGCATGCAATCTTAATGCTCTCTACATCGGAGGCCGGAAACACTTGTAAGGCATTTTAATATGATCTTAATGTTTTCGTCACTCAGCGTGTGCAAGCTACCCCCATCAAAATGTACAACACGATGACGCCTGAACAGAATCGCCTAAAGATAGCCGAAATAGCTATCAGATTCACTCGACGACAATGAAATCATCGCTGTTTACGTTCACAACGTGCAACCGACAGCAGACGACGGAGTTGATGGGTCTCTATCACGATTTGCTGCCCTCACGTGACCTAGACGGAGTTGGAACGTCACTATGATACCGTCCCTTGGAAGTCGAAACAGAAACTGGGTTTTTAAATTAACCGTATGAACAATATTTCATTACGTTCTGAGGCCGCACGATAGTTAGGTTTTTTTTTTTTTTTTTTTTTGGTGTTCTCCACGTCAATTCTGCATTTGGACCGGTAATCCGAAGATATGCAAAATACGTTTCAGTACTCCTTTAAGCACCACTTCACATAGTGCTAAGTGATAATTTTGCACAAATAAAATGAACGATTATTTTACCTGCAAGAAATAGAGCCGCTAATGCATTCAGTGCTTTCATCGTGGCTCTACCGGCGACCGCTCGGCATAGATCTTAACTGGAAAAGAAAGAACGTAGTTTGGTCAAATCACACTCTGCCGTAATAAACTTCAAGCGGTTAAATTACTTCTTGGTGTAGTGAGTAATGTAACGAATTATACTCTTGGTTGGTAATTTAGGCATGGAGTGAATTATTTCAAGAAAGTAGCTTCGATAAGATTGTTAAATGCTTTCGCAAATACTTTCGTCTCCAATATAGCATGTTCCTTGACCTTATGACTTGAATGACCGAACAAAAAAAAAAACAAAAAAATAAAAGTCTAAGTGGCAAGGCCACAGAATCTGGAAAGCCGCATAGCGTCCGAAATTGAAGTCCTAATAATATTGTTTAGGGGGCCTTTGCATAATAAACGTTTGTCAATTAGTTCAGCTTTTGACATATTAGTTTGACGGCCACTACCACCAAAACGTCAGACATGAAGGAACTGTGAAGCTCCACATTTTGCTTACTGTCTAAACAGCTCAGAAAGGGATTCAGAGGTTTAAAAAGCATAACATATGCCTCCGACATTAAGGGCTTTCCTTTGGACCGACTGCCAGCATTTCCACGACCACACACTCGACTGCTACCAAGCCATTGCTACCCAGTCAAACATTTCGCAAGAAAGCTTCCAGACCACTTAGATAGATGCGTCACTAAAAGAGGTACACGTTCCCACAGTGGCAGTTCAGCTGCTGTTCTAAATGTAAATATAATTCCATAATTTTTACTGCGTTGGTGCGTGAAGAGAACCTTGCTAAAATTCATTACCTTTCTAAAGTGATACTAAAGTAATGTCATTACGTTCGATCAAGAAAATTTCCTATGAAACTTAATCTCGTTTGAAACTATTCTGGAGGAGTATGTTGTTCGCTTTGTAGAAAAGATGTTTCCCATCTCTGGCACAAATCACGTAGCATCCATGTGCAGTCGAGATCGTTGACGGAGCCCTTTTCTGCGGTATCTATCTATCTATCTATCTATCTATCTATCTATCTCTCTATCTATCTATCTATCTATCTATCTATCTATCTATCTATCTATCTATCTATCTATCTAATCAGCCGGCTCAATATGTTGATGCTATGACAGTCGCTTTTTATGTTTTGAAAAGGCACATCTACATTTCAGTGTATATATATATATATATATATATATATATATATATATATAGGCAGCGCTAACTGCGTGCGGTTCATCGTCTTCATCTATATACCCATGCTCATGATCATCATCATCGGTTCGATTGGATGGTGCTCGCTAGCTGGCTCGCGAAGTTTCATTGGAAATGAAAGGCTTGGCGTCGTATCGGGCCTCGTCTCACGTGGTGGAGCGTGCCTTGATTTGCACGTCCCTCCTCCCTAATGGTCATCTCTGGAGCTCCGCTCTGGTCGACGGCTGCGCGTGCCGTCGACACTCATGGCACGAAACGACCTACTAACTGAGGCAAACCACCCAGGCTCACCCTGCTAGGCCTAGTTACAGCGTCCACTCACCGCAACGCGACCCCTCGACCTTTGCGGTGAGGATTTGGAAGTTGGCTTGACCAATGCGATAGTGTCAGTGCGTGCAATCATTCGGACGTGGCAGACAACCTCCGCAGTGTTGCTTTCTACTTCAGGGGTCCGCTAAAACCTAGCACTTCAACTATAAAGGCGACTTCGCTGGTTCTTTCGCCTTGTACGTTTCTCCTATGGCTCACGGGAACACAGATTCTGTGTCTGTTACCGGCGCCAGCAACATGAACGACGTGGCTACGCTTTTGATTAGAGAGAATATGTTCCCAAATCTCAAGCTTACGCTTGGGCCTCCTATACGTCCTTATGGCGTCGCTCGCCCTCCCCGCCGCTGTACCATGGCCTGTCCGGGCCTCGCGCTCATACCACCATCGTTCTCCATCATCGTTACGCCGTAATTCTTCACCCTTACGGTCTGTTTCCAATTCTGCTCAAATCCATTTGGAAAACTACAAGCTGCAGTTTTTAGAGGAGAACTGCTTGTTCGCGAGCTATCACAGTTAGTCCCGCTCGCAGGCAAATTTACTCGCTGTTTGTGTGGAAGGTGGGCTAGTTGACGCTGTTATAGGTACTGGAGCATTAGTCTCTGTTACTCACCGCGAACTTTGTTTCCGTCTGCGAAAGGTCCAACCACTTACTTAAGACCTGTCCTATGT